>SJYA01002257.1:1600213-1732632 GCA_006410615.1 Neotragus moschatus
CTTGCAATACAGGAGACATGGGTTCAGTTCCTGGGTTGGGAAGATCATTTGGAGAAGGAAATGGCAACCCACTCCAGTATTCTTGCCTGGGAAATCTCATGGGCAGGAGAGCCTGGTGGGCTACAGTCCATGGGGTTGTGGAGAGTCCGACATGACTTAGTGACGAAACAACAGCAAAACAACGTCTTTGATTTTAACCTTTGCTTTTCATTGCTTTGGTTATTATAATGATGCATAAAGGCCTGCCTCAGAGAACCCTGCCCCTCTGCCTGAATGTTAAGCCAAAAATGCCTTCGTTCAGGATCCTTTCCACCTGTGGATCACTACAGGAAAGAAGAGATTAACACATCCCCTCTCCAAGGCTGGCCATTTCAAGAGATATTTGTAAGACTTTTGACCTTTTCACTCTACTTCCTCACCTCCCCCCAGTCTCTGTTCTGTAAAAGAACCTGGCACCCAGACCCTGATAAGACGGTTATTTTGGGACATCGGTCTGCCATCTTCTCTGTCGGCAGAGTGAACTTGGACTTAGTAACAGAAGGAACCTAAGGGATAGGGGGTGGAGGTCAGCTTCTGTGACTTAGCTCAGGCCTGACAGATCCTAGCCTTCATCTTTTTATTTCTTCTGCAGTTTTTCTTTCATTTTCCAGTATCCCAGGGCTCAGTTTATGGCCATAAATCTTCCACCAATTCCTATTTGGAATGGGATTCTGTTTCAAGTCTTCTTTCTCATCTCAGCTCTGTGTTCATCTCCTTAACAATACTTATTGTTATAAGTCACTGGTAGTTATTTTATAACCTTGTCTTTTTAGTTGCTTGGTGAGGCTTCCATCACAACACCCACCCCAGGAGGGCAGGGACTATTCAATTCAGTTCACTCTTGCATTGCCTATGTTTAGTTAGAATAGTGTCTGAAATGCAGTAGGTGCAGACTTGAAATTAAAAGACACCTCCTTTGTGGGGGAAAAAGCCATGACAAATCTAGACAGCATATTAAAATGCAGAGATCACTTTGATTACAAAGGTCCATATAGTCAAAATTATGGTTTTTCCAGTAGTCATGTACAGATGTGAGAGTTGGACTATAAAGAAAAATGAGCACCAAATAATTGATGCTTTTGAATTGTGGCACTGGAGAAGACACTGGAGAGTCCCTTGGACAGCAATGAGATCAAACCAGTTAATCAAAAAGGAAATCAACCCGATTATTCATTGGAGGGACCGATGCTTAAGCTGAAGCTCTAATACTTTGGCCATCTGATGCAAAGAGCTGACTCACTGGAAAATGTCCTGATGCTAGGAAATATTGAAGGCAAAAGGAGAAGGGGGTAGTAGAGGACGAGATGGATAGATAACATCATTGACTCAATGGACGTGAGTTTGAGCAAACTCTGGCAGATAGTGAAGGACAGGGAAGCCAGGTGTGCTGCAGCCCATGGAGTAACAAAAAGTCAGACACGACTTACTGACTGAACAACTACAAAGCAAAAGGTGCTCAGAAAATGCCTGTTGATGAATGAAAACCTGAGTGGGACTTTTCCTAGCAGTCTTTGCCATGTGGACATCCACAGGCTGGCAAAGTTAGCACACAAAATGTTGCATCAGATCACAGCTGCTTTGAGAGATAGAAGTAGGGATGGGGCATCATCCTCAGGTCATTGCAGACAAGAAAGGCTGTGTTCTGTCAAGGGTAAGAGTTAGGGTTAATTACTGTGTAGGCACATTCCCGGTTGAACAAGGCCAGGCTTGAGAAACCTTGCTGCCACATCTTTGCGAGTCTTCCTTGCCAGGAACATAACATATGATTCTAGTCACTGCTTAAGAAGCAGCCCAGTTGAAGAGACATCCACTCTATATTTGTTTTTGATCCACATTCTCACCTGTGCCCAGAAAGCAAAGCTCAGCTTCTTTCTGAAGTGTGTGTGCATGCTTGTGTGCTAAGTTGCTTCAGTTGTGTCTGACTCTGTGCGACTTTATGGACTGCCGCCCGCCAGATTCCTCCATCCACGGGATTCTCTAGGCAAGAATACTGGAGTGGGTTGCCATGTCCTCCTCCAGGGGGTCTTCCTGACTCAGGAATCTAACCCGCATCTCTTACACCTACCTGCACCAGCAGGCGGGTTCTTTACCACTAGTGCCACCTGGGAAGCCCACATTCTGAAGCAGTCTGTGGCATCTTAATATGGACCACCTGATACCTGTCAGTTCATGGTCACAGATTCTCCTCTCTGTGAAAGGAAAAGGGCTTTAATCTCTGAAATGACCTGGGGCTGTTCCCTTTCATCTGTCTTGTTTCATCCTGTTTTGCAGCCTACACCATTTATCCAGTCACAACGGCACACAGCCATTGCTACTTGGCTCACCAAATAAGGCATGACAAACACTCCTGTTGTATGTTCTTTAGGGCATCCAAACGGCCCTGGACAACTAGCAGGGGATGAGAGCAGGGACAGGACACCTGGGTGATCTATCTTTTCCTGAGTCTAATATTTGAGATTGGCCCCCACACCGGAGGCGAGCCAGCCTGGCTAAACCATTGTTAAGAGCTTCCTGAAGATGCATGAGTCAAGGCTGGAGTTTTTTTTCCTCCTCTCCATCCGTGAATTTCATGGACATGACATTTCATTTCAAGAACAAATCGATATTCCGATTAGCAAATAGACACAAATGTTGCATTCATTCTCCAAAATGTTACACCAACATGACAGGCACTTTTTGTCCCCAGTGGGGTGAAAGGGGATGTTTGAACACATTTTGCTCAAACAGAAATAAGAAGGGAACGGGGAGCAGAAAGGGCAGGAGGAGATGGTACATAAACATTTGATTATGGAAATGAAAACAGCCGTCTGAGTTCCCTATTGGGTGCACGTCTCCTTGATCAGAGGGGACAGGATCTGAGCAGTGATGGATGATGTTCGCTTGGTCACCTGGCATGGTCTCTGTCAGGTGTGAGGTTGGGTGTGACCTGCAGGTCAACCGAGATTGGCTCAGTGATGACTCTGGACTAGACTCTTGACAGGATGCCCAGGAGACAGAGAAATGAGCTGCCCTAAAGACATCTCCCCTCTTGTTTGGAATCTTGCCCATTGCAGGCTTCTGGGAGGCAGACCCTCCCCTATATCACCTGGCCCAGCCAAAGCTTTCCTTTGGATGTTACCAATGTCGCTGGCAGTTTACAGGGTCATTGGTAGGCACACTGTGGCTTAGTCCTCAATGGCCCTTTGCAAAAGGCTTATCACACACGAGGACAAAAGAGAGAGGGTGGGGAGGGACTGACTCGAGGCCAGAGGGTGGGTGGGTGGCAGGACTGAATGCATCCTCTGTCTGCCCGAGTGGGCTGATGTTTTCTGGTAGACTGGGCTGTTGAACCACAGATAAAGTGCAAACCTCATTAGGCATCCGACAAGGGCTGTCAGGTCCCTGCATGTTCAACTCACCAGTCTCTGATATCCTTTTGTCTCCAAGTCTTTGAAATAATGCACATCACTGAGCAATCCTAGAGACATTTCTCCTCCTTTCCCCCAACTGCAGATAAGAGGGAAACAAATAGAGGCAGCCTTGGTCATCATCATGGCATCTTTAATCTCTCTGGTGTTCCTGCTTTGCACATCCAGATAGCACGGGTGGTGTGCTAATGGGCTTCTCTGATTTGTTCCTGGAAGTGATGGATCTCCGTGTTCCTGCCTGAGTGCCTTGTTCTGCACAATGGCCCTGTGGCCTCTGGAAGGAGTTCTCGCCAGCCCTGTGTGCCAAGGTGAGTCCAAGGGCCAGTTACTTCCACTTGGGGTCACCCACGTCTCTGTCCCTTGGAGCCTGAGCGCACTGTGTGGCAACCATGTCATGGCTGCCCAAAGTGGACATTCCATATTTTTATATCAGAGGTTGCTCTTGGCTTCCATTCTTTTTTCAAAAGCAAGAGCTGAAGAGATGAGTAGACCAAAGGTAGGGATCCAGACAGGAGGGATGGTAGCTCAGCTGGAACACCCCAGGGACCCCAAGCAGAAGAACAGTAAAGTGTCACTGGAGACCAAGTCTGATTGTAAGACAGAGAGCAAGTGTGCAAACCAGAGGGCTACATAGGCCTGGGTGCAAGGATCTTGCATTCACTCTTTGAGAAGGTTTGGTAGATCCTCTGAAGCTTGGTTTGTGTCTGTGTGTGTGTGTTAGTCGCTCAGTCATGTCTGGCTTTCCGTGACCTCATGGACTGTACCCCACAAGCCTCCTGTGTTGATGGGATTCTCCAGGCATGGATATTGAAGTGGGTTGCCTTTCCTTTTTCCAGGGAATCTTCCCAATCCACAGATTGAATCCAGGTCTCCCACACTGCAAGCAGATTCTTGACTGCCTGAGCCTCCAGGGAAGCCTTCTGAATCTTGGTTTCTTTATCTGTAAAAATGGGTATGAATAAAATGGGCTTCTCTGGTAGCTCAGATGGTAAAGTATCTACCTGCAATGTGGGAGACCTGGGTTCAATCCCTTGGTCAGGAAGTTCCCCTGGAGAAAGGAATGGCAACCCATTCTAGTGTTTTTGCCTAGAGAATCCCATGGACAGAGGAGCCTGGAGAGCCACAGTTTGGGGGGTTGCAAAGAGCTGGACACAACTGAGTGACTTATTTAGATGTTAGATGCTCAAACTCTAATACCTGTTGTGAAACTAGAATGAGACAATTCACACAAGTAACGGATAGATACCTCTCCTACAGTGGGTGCCTGACAAGTAAGTCTTACGTTGGGTGGTCATTGTGGTGGTGTTGGTTGCAATGGGGGTGATGGTGGTGGTAAAGGTAATAAAGATATTGTTTTTGTTCAGTCACTCAGTCATGACTGACTCTTTGTGATCCCATGGACTGCAGCACACAGGCTCCCCTTTCCTTCACTACCTCCTGAAGTTTGCTCAAACTCATGTCCATTGAGTTGGTGATGCCATCCAACCATCTCATCCTCTGTCGTCCCCTTCTCCTCCTGCCCGCAGTCTTTCCCAGCACCAAGGTCTTTTCCAATGGGTCAGCTCTTCACATTAGGTGGCCAAAATATTGGAGCTTCAGTTAGAGTATNCTCATGTCCATTGAGTTGGTGATGCCATCCAACCATCTCATCCTCTGTCGTCCCCTTCTCCTCCTGCCCGCAGTCTTTCCCAGCACCAAGGTCTTTTCCAATGGGTCAGCTCTTCACATTAGGTGGCCAAAATATTGGAGCTTCAGTTAGAGTATCATCAGAAAGATATTCTCCTTGACACTGTGCTGAATGCTAGTCTGTACCTTGCTAAATATCACATCTATTAGCCAAGAGAGTTGGATGACGCCTATAGTTTCCAAACATTTTTAAAGCTACAGGGTTTACCAAAATCCTACCCTGGAGAAGGAGATGGCAACCCACTCCAGTATCCTTGCCTGGAAAATCCCATGCATGGAGGAGCCTGGCAGGCTACAGTCCATAGGGGTGCAAAGAGTTGGACACAACTAAGTAGTGTCACTCACTCAAACATTTTTAAAGTTATTCTTTAAATTGTGTGCAGACATGGTCCACTCCAGGTTGTAACATAAAAAGGTCTTCTGGCAGGAGAACTTTGCTTTCTCTTCAGAAACCAAGGAGATTAAATCTGTCAATCCTAAAGGAAATCAACCCTGAATATTTGTTAAAAGGACTGAGGCTGAAGCTAAAGCTCTAATACTTTGGCCATCTGATGTGAAGAGCCAACTCACTGGAAAAGACCCTGATGTTAGGAAAGATGGAAGGCAAAAGGGGATGTTCGTTTTCCCCGAATGTCTTCAACACCCTCTCCCCTATCCATGGTCCTCTTCTCTCCTTGAACTTCATGAGAACTGGAGTGTCTTCAAATAATCACCAACTTTTTTGTATCTGAGGACATTAGCACACCTGACCTCTCTGCCTATTTCAAAACATCTTCCTTCCTTGGTTTCCAAAACACTATTTTCAGCCTCCCTTCTTGCTTACTTTCCTTATGGGAGACATTGGCTATCGCTAAGTCAGCACTAACCATCCCTTTGCTCCTTTGTTCATGGCCTTGTAATGAAGAATATACAGAAAAACTGTACAAAAAAGATCTTCACGACCCAAATAATCATGATGGTGTGATCACTCACCTAGAGCCAGACATNAAAAGGAACAGGACTAAGAAGAGCCTAGAACTTATCTATGGTGGTTGCCAAGCCACAGTGAACCTCTCTGGGTCGGGATGTGGGAGCACTCCAGAAGAGGCCTTGGCTGAAATGTTACAGGGAAGAGTCAATTTTGACTCCATGTTTCTTTGTCCTTTGTGTGGGGGACTTCCCTGGCGACTTGGTGGTAAAGAATGTGCTTGCAATACAGGAGACATGGGTTCAGTCCNCAGAAGAGGCCTTGGCTGAAATGTTACAGGGAAGAGTCAATTTTGACTCCATGTTTCTTTGTCCTTTGTGTGGGGGACTTCCCTGGCGACTTCTTGGTAAAGAATGTGCTTGCAATACAGGAGACATGGGTTCAGTCCCTGGGTTGGGAAGATCATTTGGAGAAGGAAATGGCAACCCACTCCAGTATTCTTGCCTGGGAAATCTCACGGGCAGGAGAGCCTGGTGGGCTACAGTCCATGGGGTTGAGGAGAGTCCGACATGACTTAGTGACGAAACAACAGCAAAACAACGTCTTTGATTTTAACCTTTGCTTTTCATTGCTTTGGTTATTATAATGATGCATAAAGGCCTGCCTCAGAGAACCCTGCCCCTCTGCCTGAATGTTAAGCCAAAAATGCCTTCGTTCAGGATCCTTTCCACCTGTGGATCACTACAGGAAAGAAGAGATTAACACATCCCCTCTCCAAAGCTGGCCATTTCAAGAGATATTTGTAAGACTTTTGACCTTTTCACTCTACTTCCTCACCTCCCCCCAATCTCTGTTCTGTAAAAGAACCTGGCACCCAGACCCTGATAAGAGGGTTATTTTGGGACATTAGTCTGCCATCTTCTCTGTCGGCAGAGTGAACTTGGACTTAGTAACAGAAGGAACCTAAGGGATAGGGGGTGGAGGTCGGCTTCTGTGACTTAGCTCAGGCCTGACAGATCCTAGCCTTCATCTTTTTATTTCTTCTGCAGTTTTTCTTTCATTTTCCAGTATCCCAGGGNGACGACAGAGGATGAGATGGCTGGATGGCATCACTGACTCGATGGACATGAGTTTGGGTAAACTCCAGGTATTGGTAATGGACAGGGAGGCCTGGCGTACTGCAATTCATGGGATCAGAAACAGTCAGACACAACAGAGTGACTGAACGGAACTGAAAGAAGCGATTATCTCATTCCCCAGGCTTCCTCAATTCTATAGATAGTGGCCAGATGACAGAGGGCTGACCAGTGAGCATAAAGGATGTTCTCTGGCGCCTGTTCTGGTAGAGCAGAGAGAAGCAGTGCCATTTGTCCCTTGTTCTGGGTGCAGATCTGCAGCAGTGGCGCTCACCTTTGGACCAGGAAAGAAAGACCAACAGCATCACGAGACACCAAGCTTGACCTCACTGAGCTGTTGAACCAGCACCAATAGCTTCCACCTACAACTTCTCACTCTATGCAAGAAAAGAGCACCTAATTTTCAGGTTGATTTTTCCATTACTTGCAGCCAAAAGTATTCCTGACATATATAATTTTTGTTCCACACTTTTTAAGTAAGAATCCTGAGGATTACTCAACTTCCCATGTCTCTGCTAGATGAGAGTGACTTTGAAACCTGGGTCTGCAATCCTGGCTCTTTCTCGAGTTCCTGCACTCCAGTTTTCTGGAAAGATGCCCAAGCAAATGTCCTGCCCAGTTCAAATTCAACATGTCAAAAACTGAACTTCCCACCTTTGCTCATCCTGGGTGTGTGTGTTAGTCGCTGTCATGCTCGACTCTCTGCAAGTCCATGGACTGTAGCCCACCTGGCTTCTCTGTCCATGGGATTCTCCAGTCAAGAACACTGGAGTGGGTTGCCATGCCCTTCTCCAGGGGATCTCCTGTACCCAGGGATTGAATCCAGGTCTCCCACACTGCGGGCAGATTTTTTACAGTTCGAACTACCCCAGAAGCCCCTCCTCATTCCTAAATTTCCTTGCTCTCGGCCTCATTTTCTCCTTCCTCCTGATGGTGCCCCAGTCTCCCACCTCTCAGGAACAAAAGCTGGGCTCACCTACATCTTCCTCTCTCCTCTCAGCTAGCCAATTAGTTTCAAGATCTGTAGATTCCGATACAATTTCTCTCTTCACAGTTTTGGGAGTTTGGGCTCTGGTGTCTTTCTCACTGTCTCACCAGTCTGTGAGCTCCTGAGGGTATAACTAGCATCTCAGTTGCCTCTGCTGGCTGCCCATGCCCAGTAGAGTGCCTGGCACATAGCCGGTGGGTGACAATGATGCCAAGGGCCTGCAGTAGCCCTGGGCCCTGGCTGATGGCCTTGGAAGCGCATAACCCATGGGTGTGAGTTATAAGCTCTGGGGAGAGGGAGGCACCTCAGAAGCACTCTGCCATCTTTGCTGGCAGGTCCCATCTACCCAGCATCAGGGATGCCCACTGGGGACAAATCAAAGCAGAGTGCAATGAAAGGTGACCAGCCAGTAATGATGGCAACTTGACAGTCAGGACTCTGGGGCTCCAGCAATTTCAGCGCCAGTATGTGCCTCTATAATGATGCAGGTGTCACCAGTAAGCCCTGTGGCCATCAAGCTGTGCTGCCTCTCCCGGGGAGGGTGAGGGGCTCCCCTCCCCTCCCATGTGGTATTAATAGAAGCTTGATAAGTGTTTGTTGTCTCTATTTTTAGGGCTCTTGTTATTCTTTCCACTTGTTACCTGTGCCAGCAAGTCTGTTAGCTTCCAGAGTGGAGCCTGGATTGTCCCTGCAGGCCTGGCGAGTGAGAGGAGCCCTCCTAGGAAGTCATGGTGAAGGAAAGATTCTGCCAGGGACAGAGCCTTCTTGTTTGGGAATAAAAATGTGAAGTCACTGATGGTAATAGGCGTCTGGGGGTGGGAGCTGCGTGCTGAGGGTTTGTCAAAGAGGAAGCTGACCTTCCCAATGACCTTGGAAGACTCGGGCTTCCGACTCATGAGAGCAGTGGTCAAGGAAGGCAAGGGTGCCCTTTCGTCTAAAATCTGAAGAGGATTCCAGCCTCCTCTGCTTTGTTCCATGACATACAGCATGTGTGGTGTGTTCTCGGTCATGGGCCGCTCTTCGCAGGCTCATGGGCTTCCATGGAAGCCCACCAGGCTTCTCTGTCCATGGGATGCCCCAGACAAGAATACTGGAGTGGTTGCCATTTCCTCCTCCGCGGGATCTTTTCAACACAGGGATCAGACCCTCATCTCTTCCATTGCAGGCAGTTCCTTTACTTTACCACTGCGCTGCCCGGGAAGCTCTACTAGGACACAGTAGACATGTGCTGTGTCCCCAGTGAGCCCCAGGCACAGGAGTTGAGTTAGGACAGTCCGAGTGACAAGGGGTCCTCAGCTAGGGGCTCCCAGTTCAGTGAGGAAGGCGTGGAGGTGGATGATGTCAATACACATGCATGGAAGAGGTGAGACTTGGGTCTAGGATGTGTGGGTGTACATTCTGGGAGATACAGGACTTTCCTGGGGAAGCTGGAGCAATTTAGGACCATCTGGAGGGGGCTGAGAACAAGAGATATTTATTCTCTCATAGTTATGGAGGCCAGAAGGTCTAAACCAAGGTCCTGGCAGGAGGAGCTGCCCTCTGATGCTCTGGTGGAGGATCACTCAGCCTCCTCCGGCTTCCAGCGGTAAGGACAAGCCTTGGCACTCCTTGCCTTGCAGACTCATCTCTCTGATCTCTGCCTCGTCCTCACATGGCCCATTCCCTGTATCCTTGTATCTCAAATCTCCTACTGCCTTTTTCTTAGGACAGCTGTCGTTGGATTTATGGCCTTTCTTCAAGAAGGTCTCATCTTAAGACTCCTAATTACATCTCCAAAATCCCCTTTTCTTTATAAGTTCACATTCACAGGTTCTGGGCATGAGGACTTAGATGTACATTTTTGGGTGATATCTGTCAACCCGATACAGGAGGCACAGGTGCCTGCAGTTTAGGAAGACTTCCTGGAGGAAGCCTTGCAGGTGAAGAGGAGTCATCCAGGTTAAGAAAGGAAGAGAGACGTTTATTCCAAGCAGTGGGAGATAGAGGGACAGAGACAGGAAACCACAGTGAAGGAGTCTGAGGTGCAGAAGGAGGTGGGTTAGGGGGGAAGCAGAACAAAAATAATGAATCTCTGAACATGACACAGAATTCAGGAATTGGGGCTGTGTTTACATTAGTGGGGAGCCAGGGAAGACTTAAGGCAGAAGGAAATGAGCTCAATTGTGTTAGAGCAGAAAGTGAAAGGGAGGAGCTGACCACTGGTGAGGGTGCCCCCATGGGAAGGAGTCCAGGGGGAGAATCCCCTTCCTTCCCTCATCTTGCCCTATTTGAATCACCCTTGCCACCCCAAAGACACACACACACACACACACACACACACACACACACACACACACGTATCTCCTTCTCTGGAGTAGGTGGGCTGCATGTCTCTGGCCCTTTGGCCAGATGGGGGCCAGAGCTGATTGAGATTCTGAGCACGGAGTGGGCCTGGCAGGCCTGGCTGCGAGCTGGAGGACCTGCTGGCCCTTTTTAGGGCGCCTGCTGCTTCTGCTCTGCCGGCTCCTCAGCTAGTCATCTATAACATTTGTGGGCCTATTAAGAGGGAAATACAATTTCATAGCTACAGATAAGAGATTAGACAGGTCAATTTCAAGTCTGTGAAACAGGCTGAATGTGGGGAGGGGATGGTTCCCAAATTACGATCTTGCTGATTTTGAGGCTATGGTTTTATTGGATCGCAGTGTGACTCCTGACAGTGAAGGGTATGATTTTTTAACGATGGGCCAACAGTCTATTGTCAAGTGCTTAAATCCCCTTAGGGATGCTGGGGACTGGGCCCCCTCAACTAGGGATGTGGAAAGCCATTCTGACCAGAGTGCATGTCACAGCTTTTTGCCGACTACTTCTAGGTATGAAAAATTTTCCAGCCAGAATGTAAAGTTATGGGCTATTCTGGGTGCTCTTGATCCAATGAAGTCTGGGGGCTAATGGTGTAAAATGAAATTACTGCTCACATGACTTCTCAGAGGNGAACTGGGCCCCCTCAACTAGGGATGTGGAAAGCCATTCTGACCAGAGTGCATGTCACAGCTTTTTGCCGACTACTTCTAGGTATGAAAAATTTTCCAGCCAGAATGTAAAGTTATGGGCTATTCTGGGTGCTCTTGATCCAATGAAGTCTGGGGGCTAATGGTGTAAAATGAAATTACTGCTCACATGACTTCTCAGAGGACCCCTCTGTGAGGCTGCCACCCTTGTTCATAGCCCACACTGCCAGCTGGATGATACCTGAGCAGGGATAGTTTTCAGTCAGTGTCTGAAAAAAGGCCAAGCCTCTTTCTGCCTCCCCTTGCAGCTGGCCTCCGTCTGTTGCACCTCTGCCCCAATGCCTTGTGGTTCTTATCTCTCTTTGCTGTTCCCATGTCTTTTCCCACCTGTGATCTCAGCAGAAACCTCCTGCTAATGCTGCCCAACACAGCCCAGGCAAGTGTTCTTATCTAAGTCCCAAGAGTTCTTAAAGGGCACTCAGGACTTTTTCTTACTTTCTTCCATAAAGCCAAAGCATTTGAGAGCTTTTCAACTCTCAGTATTGCTACTAGACCCTTGGGAATGTTTTCTAATCACTCTGTGCCTCAGCTCTTTAGTGGGGCCAGTTGTGGTGTCTGTATCATGGGGTGGAGGAGATGATGCATGGAAAGGGTTCAGCAGCAAGACAAACAGCAAGCCCTGCACAGATGTTAGCTACCTTTATTGTCTCTACCACCATCGCCATCATCCCATCATCATCACCATCACCACCAGTCTCCTTCATCTTCATGACCATCACCATCGTCATCCCCCATCATCCCCATCATCACCATGACTACCACCATCATCACCACCGTCATCTTCATCATCACTTCATCCCCTGTTCATTATCAATTATCTAGTCAAACCTCCTCGTGGTTTAGGTTGAGTTTTAAAAACATTTAAGTATTGTTAGAAACATTCCTTTTTTTTTCACCTTCTAAGAAAAAAATTCCAGGCATAGATACAACATACATGAGCTCATACACACACACACACACACACACACACACACACACACACACAGAGGGGCAGAGGAATTCAGTGAAGGAAAGCTGATCAAAGAAAGAAGGAAACACAGGAGATATACTGAGAGTCAGAAGCATATACATGAGGGTGTTTGGAAAATGATGGAGAAACACAGAAGAATAGATGTCAGCACATTGAGACCTGAGGCAGCAAGGCCCTGATCTTGGCTTTGATCGAAGTAGCAGGCTCCATCTGGCACCTTTATTTTAACAAGTGGAAGCTCAGGGCTCTTGAAAATATTGTCAGGTTCATGTTGTACACATAATAACGGTGATTATCAGTTAAGTGGAGGTGACATCACTTCTTGTCTCTCTGGCTAAATTAAATTGGGAAAAAGCCTTGGTTCCTCCTGTGTAGAACATGATATTAGTAGTTCACATTCTAACACAGAGAGTAGAAGCAGCGGTGTAATAGGTCATAGGACACTGGCCTGGCAGAATTTTCCCCTTGGTCTTGGTGTCAGAGTGGAGCCCCGGAACTGAGATCAATAGGTAATGCCTGTCCTCAGTTTCAAAAGGCAAGTAGGCTAGTCTGCACATGCAGAACTTTCTAAGAGACAGTGGGGCTGATTCTGTGACCCTGTCACCTGCCTCCAGCCTACAGAAGAGAAGATGAGAAAGCCAGAGGAGATTGATCAGAGAGAAGGGTCCTCCAGACTCCATCCCTCCCTAGGCCAGGGCTAGAGTGAAGTTCCGCCAAGCCCAAGTGCAGGAAGCTTCAGGAAGACTGCATGCCTGTCTTAAGAACCCCATTACTGATGCCTCAGAGCCACACGGCACCCTGTGCTGCCCATACTACAGCCACAGATAGTGATGTATAGGGGGTGGTCTGACCTGAGCCCTGGACTTTGTAGAGCCTGGGACTAGAGATGAATCTCGCCTTGAAGTGTAGAGGGAAGACGCTGCCTGGAGTGCCCATGACAGTGATGCACCTCTACTTCCCAAGGTGTAGGGAAGAGTCAAGTTATATAGTTACTCCCTGAGTTTATTAGGGCTCATGGTAAATACGCAGACTTGAAATCTCTCAAGAAGAACCATTTCAAAAGAGCTGCCTACCTAGCTGAGCCAACCCCAGAGGGCTGTGACTGTGAAGAGTTTGGGAGGGGAGATGTTAAGAATTCCATCAGGAGACAGAATTAGTCAGACCAGCCCTGGTTGTGTTACACTCACAAAAACTCTCCAGTTATGGCCACCTTGTGGAGGCCCCAGTCAAGGAGGATTTTATCCCATAAGATTATCTTCAACCCCTTCCAGCCAGCCCTAGAGGGGCCAGAGCAGTAGCTATTGAGAAAAATCACAGACCATGCTTGGTACTCCCTTGTGATCCACTGAATTCATGATCTGGTTCAAAACTAGGGGCAGAAATCGCATCAAAGGGAATGAGAAAAATCACAGTTTTGAGTTAAATCGGGTTGAACATTTTACTCCCTGGAGTGAGACTGCTCTTAGGCTCATCATGTACAGTTGTACAAGTTGTGCACTGCACAAGGGTTTCTATCCAAATGGACCAGTAGGTGTTTAAATCCTTGCTGAGCTACATTTGCCAAGTTTTGCATTCCAGCAAGAGCATGGCATAAACTCAGAGGGAGAGACACCCTTTGTCTAATTCATCTACCCATAAGGGACTTTTAAAAATTCTGCATTAAAACACAATATATACTAGTGGATGGCCCTGACTATCACGTACCTGAAAATGCCTAGAAAAGCCCGAAGATCAGGCTTTTGCACCCAAGCGATGGCTCAGGGTTGGGCCGGGGAGCTCCATCCCAGCATAGTTGAAGAACATTGATGGGGGAAAGGAAACTGACATCTTCATGGAATTTTACTTAATTCATCTGTGCATGCTCAGTTGTTTCAGTCAAGTTTGACTCTTTTGTGACCCCAGGGACTGCAGCCTTCCAGGCTCCTCTGTCCATGGAATTTTCCAGGCAAGAATACTGCCATGCCCTCCTCCAGGGGATCTTCCCAACCCAGGAATCAAATCCACGTCTCCTGTATCTCTTTCATTGCAGATGGATTCTTTACCCACTGAGCCACCTGGGAAGCCCTTGCTTAGTTCAGTCTTACAATAAAATGATCACAATGTATCTTTCCAAGGAGGGAAAGGGAACTATGTATAGGCTAATTACAGGACTGGAAAGTTAACAGGAGCTGAGGGGGATCTGTCCAGGGTGCTGAGGATCTCTGCATGTGTCCGCAGGGTCTGTGGCTGCAGAGGTTCCAGCACCTTATGCTGTCACTAGCATACGGAAGCTTGGAGTTCATAGGCCACTATGAAGATGGTATTAATTCAAGCATCACAAAGTGGGACTCAGGTCTGGACTAGCTGTGACACCACTTGATGGCTCTAAATGTTAGTTCCTGTTGTCTAGGTGGAGACTAGGCCCTCATGAGCTGACAGTCTGTGTCCTAACCCCGGTGATAAAGACACAGCAACATCATCTGACACGGGGTCCTTGTTGGGAAGCTGGCAGCTGTGAGCATGTTTCTAAATGGTAACTCATTCCTTTCTAGGAACATGTCTTTGTTACCCCTACTTCATAGACAAGGACACAGAGACTTAGGGAGGACAAGTGATTTGTCCCAAGGGTC
The DNA here is from genome assembly GCA_006410615.1 of Neotragus moschatus. Taxonomy (NCBI): domain Eukaryota; kingdom Metazoa; phylum Chordata; class Mammalia; order Artiodactyla; family Bovidae; genus Neotragus; species Neotragus moschatus. The sequence continues at coordinate 1,615,006 of SJYA01002257.1, forward strand.
ATAGCTGTAAGTGGTGCAATGTGGATTTGAACCTAGTCTGATCTTAGGGTACGTGCTCTTAACACCAGGCTTTATCACCCAGTGGGAAGCCCAGGACTCAAACCCAGCGCAGCTTGGTGGTAAACCAAGAGCTTTTCTTCTGTGTCAAACCTCCTTCTATCAGCACAGAAGGCAGAACTATGTCTGGGTTAATGTTGATCTGTTGTGGCTTTCCCATTCAGCTGCCCAGTCTGGGCCCTAGAGAATCAGCCAGCCGAAGTCTCATGGCCAAGTGTGTAAAGAATCCGCATGAAATGCAGGAGACCCAGGAGACAGAGGTTCGATCTCTGGGTTAAGGGGGATCCCCTGAAGGAGAAAATGGCAGCCCACTCCAGTATTCTTGCCTGAAAAATCCCGTGGATAGTGAAGCCTGGCAGACTATAGTCCATGGAGTCACAAAGAGTCAGACATGACTAAGCACACAAACACACATACACACACGCAAGGTCTCATGGGACCTGTGTCCCCAGGGACAAGTGGTTCTATAGTGTGTATGTAGCAGACTGGACCCTGAGGGGCAAGAATTCATTCCTGTTCTCAGGAATGTGGCTCCTACCACCTAAACCCGTCCGACTCCAGAGCCTTCTTTTCCTGGTGTTTGTGAAGTTTTCTGAGGGACTCTTGCCTCGGACAAAGTTTTCTCCATCAAAGCAGAATCTGACAGGGAGTTATTTTTGATTAGAAGATCAGAACTGAGCTTCTAGAAGTTTCGTGCTTCCACGGTTGCCTGCCGCTATGGTGAAAGATGGAGCAGTTGGCTCCACTTCAACCTTAAAGAAGTGGCATCACAGGCAGGCTGTCCCTCCTGTCTGAAAGGATTCACAGCCGGCCATCAGCTCTCAGAGCCTCCACCCCCGGAGGCGAGGATGCTGTGTGTGCAGTGCTGGAACTGGTTTGTACGGACCGTGCTGTCCCATTTTCCTGTTATACACAATGAAATACCCACCTGCCAGTTCTCAGGAACCCTCAGAATCCCGATCTTTCCAGCTCAGTTGAAAATATATCGATTATGTCTCTAGAGTGATGTTCCCCAATATGATAGCTGTGAGCCACTTGTGGCTACTGAGCATTTGGAATATGGCTTTTCTTTGCTGAGATGGGCTGTGTCAGATACTCACTGGGTTTCAAAGACTTAGCACACACAAAAAAGGATTTAACTGTTTCATGAATAATTTTTATATTGATTATGTGCCACAATGATCATATTTTTTATATATTGGGTAAAATTGCGTAATGTAATATAAAATAATATAGAGGTAAATTATCTACTTTTCTTTGACAATTTTTAATGTGACTGCTATAAGATATAAAATTACACATGCAGTTCCTATTATACTTCAAGGGCAGCAGAGTGGCTGGGGCAAGAGCTCCGGGTTTCCAGAACTGTGCTTGGAACAGACTCAGGGAGGTTCTGGACCATAAGGAAAGAAGCTGTAGCATCTGCTTTATCCTTGCTTCTCCATCCTCACTTGAACCAGGTTTTGGAGAGTGTAGGGGGATGCTGAAGATGGGCAATGTGCTTTGTGATGTTGCTTGAATGCTGTAAGAGCTGATGCTGATCACACACTCACACCAGGCGCCTTCCTTATGTTGACTTACTTAATCCTCATGACAATTCCACAAGCTGGTTCGAATCTCATCTTATGCATGAAGAAAGTGAGTTTGGAGAGGCCTAGTAAAGTGTCCAGTGCTCCAAGTCCTGGGCGTGGACAAGGCAGGGCGTGAGTCCAGGCAGCCTGGTTCCACACCTGCGGGCTCAGCTGAACACATTAGTGAGAGCGAGGATGAGAAGGACCAATTATCTTGACCACCTGACCAGCATCAAGAGGCAGAGGAACAAGAGGAGCCCTGGAGGCTGGTGCTGTAGGCATCACATCTGGGTTTGGGATCCCTGGGTTTTGTGTAGACAAGGAACCAGCCTCACCATCTTTCCGATGGGAAAGTATCAAGAACGACCTCCAGGTGTCACTGGGAGACAGTGAGGGAAGGGAGGAGAATGGCCTGGAATGTGGCAAATGCTTACTATTCATTGAGCTGGTTCCTTAGTTGGGGGAGGATTGATGGCAGCTTGCCTGGGCACTTGCCCCCAGTCTTTCCTTCCTCACCCTGATAATCCATCCAGTTCCTTCACGCATCAAGGACAGTACTTGTGTTGGGCCCCTTGTGAGGTCTAAGGACCCCAACTCACAAGACACGGGCCGGGCCATGAAGAAGCTCTCTGGCCAACTGGGCATGTAGACAGGAAGGCAGCACTGGGAGGACCACACCATGCAGGGCACCTGCCTGCATGGAGCCAGGTGCTACAGGGCACAGAAGGGGTGCTCAGGCCCCTGGGGAGCCTGGAGGCAGAGATGATGGGCTGGATGAATGAGGGAGAGGATGGAACATCCCAGGGAAGAGAGAGAGAGGACATCTCCTGCCTCAACTCCATCCATCGGGGAGAATCTTTTCCAGCAGTGAAAGTGAAAGTGGAGTCGCTCAGTCGTGTCCGACTCTTTCTGAACGCATGGACTGCAGCCCACAACGCTCCTTCATCCATGGGATTTTCCAGGCAAGAGTACTGGAGTTGGGTGCCATTGCCTTCTGCAGAGGATCTTCCCAACACAGGGATTGAACCTGAGTCTTCTGCATTGTAGGCAGATGCTTTACCATCTGAGCCACCAGGAAAGTCAGTTCAAGGCCACTCGCCCTCCACTGTGAGACTCAGATCAGTCCCTCTTGATAACACTAGTCTTATTCTCTCTGGTGAATGGGCTTTTCCATTCAAAGAAGTATTTGTGCTGTCTCTGCATGAATCTAGGGATATGGTGGAGAACAAGCCAAAGAGGTCCTTGGTTATTTACATTTCAATGGGGAAGATGCAAAATAAACAAGCACATAAGTGGATAAGATAGTAAAACTAAGGGTGAGAAGGCTGCATGATTAGGACTTTGGAATGTCTATGTATTACTGTGGATTGGCCAGTGTCCAGAGAGGAAAACGAATCACTGGTGTGTTATTGAACAGAGAGGATTTAATACAGGACTTGGCTGCAAAAGCATTGGAAGGGCCAGTGGTACAAAAGGAGGAAGGTATTGGTTACAGGTATTTAGCTTCCCAGGTGGCACCAGTGATAAAGAACCTGCCTGCCAGTGCGGGAGACATAAAGAGACTCATGTTTGATCCTGGGTCAGGAAGATCCCCTGGAGGAGGGCATGGCAACCCACTCCAGTATTCTTGCCCAGAGAATCCCATGGACAGAGGATCCTGGTGGGCTACAGTCCATGGGGTTGCACAGAGTCGGACAGGACTGAGCAACTTAGCATGCATTTAGCTTTCAGAAGCTGCTTCTTCTACCTTTAGGGCTAGAGGAGTTAAATGAGGCAGTGATCCCCAGAACCACACAAAATTGCTCTGCCATGCATTTGGCTGCCAGTAAGACTGAGATTCTTGAGCTGAAACCTTAATCAATTCTTGCACCAGCTCCTGCTCCTGCTGCAGCCCCAAATCCAGACAGCCTTGCTCCTCCTCACCTCCCTCCCAGCTCTCACCATAGCTCCTCCTTGGAGGACTGAACTGAGGGCTGGCTGGTGTGGGGATGGGGACTTTGAACTTTCAGGCTCCCTGCCACCTTGGTGGACAGACTGGTGCAAGATGTGGAGTGTGGAGGTGAGATGAAACAGGTGCTCTGGTATGGAGGCTTTGGGTTGGCTTTCTGGTTGAAGCAAAGGTCTGGAACTCATCCTGAATTACATTTGCAGGACCAGCTTGCAATTTTTATTGAGACGGGTATATGTATTGAGAGGGTGGCTTTTGGTGGCTGGTAAAGGTCAGGAGGGGCTGAATTGGCAACACCACTGGTGCTACTGAAGGAAAAGTTCTAAAGGTGAGAATTTGGGCTGAGACCTGCAGGAGGAGCCAGCCTAGAGCACTGTGGTCTGAAAACACACCCTCCACTGAGTTGTTGATGCGGTCAGGTGCCAAGTGGCCTAGCTTCTCCTGCACCAGGCTCTGCAACCATAGTTTCCTACCATGATCCAACCTGGAATCCCTCCCCAGCCCTTCCTGTCTGGATTCCTTGGCCGTTGCATTCTGGATAAACTTCCCGAAGCTGCCATAACAAAGTGCCACACAGTGGGGAGGAGTGTCTTAAAACAAGGCTCCAGGGAAGAATCCATCCNGCTTCTCCTGCACCAGGCTCTGCAACCATAGTTTCCTACCATGATCCAACCTGGAATCCCTCCCCAGCCCTTCCTGTCTGGATTCCTTGGCCGTTGCATTCTGGATAAACTTCCCGAAGCTGCCATAACAAAGTGCCACACAGTGGGGAGGAGTGCCTTAAAACAAGGCTCCGGGGAAGAATCCATCCTTTCCGCTGCTGGCGTCCAGTGGCTGCTAGCATCCTCGGTAAATGCATTATCCCAGTCTCTGCCTCTATAGTCGCATGACCTTCTTTCCCATGTGTCTTTGTCTCCTTTTCTCATAAGGACCCAGTAGAATAGGATTAAGTCAGTCAGCTACTGAAAAGAATGAAATAGCGCCATTTACAGGAAGATGGACTGACCTAGAGATTGTTATAGTAAGTGAAGTAGGTCAGAGAAAGAGAAATATCATATAACACCCTTTATATGCTCAATCTAAAAAGAAATGATACAAATGAACGTAATTACAAAACAGAAATAGGCTCACAGACTTAGAGAACAAACTTCTGGTGGCCGGGGGAAAGGCATTGTGGGAAGAGATAGGGAGTTTGGGATGGACATGTATACACACTGCTATATAACCAACAAGAACCTACTGTATAGCACATGGGACTCTGCTTAGTGTTATATGACAGCCTGGATGGGAGGAGAGTTTGGGGGAGAATGAATACATGTATATGCATGGCTGAATCCCTTTGTTGTCCACGTGAAACTCTCACAGCGTTGTTAATAAGCTATATGCCAATATAAAATAAAAAGTTCTTAAACAATAACAAAAGGTCCATCATACTCCAAAATGATCTCTTCTTAACCAGTTCCATGTGCAATGACCCTAATCCCAAATACAGTCATAATGTGAGGTTCTGGGAAAGAAATGGATTTTGGTGGGACACCATCTCATCCAGCACATGTCTCACAGTCGTGTCTCATGCAACTATAAGAAATCATTATTTTATTCCTAGCCTCTAATCCCACCTGCCTTCACACATTAAAACTGAAAGGCTCTGGGTCGTGACTCATTTTTCTGGTGGTGAGAGGCGAGCTGCAGAGTGTGGAGTCTGGAGGGAGTCTGGCAGAGTGCTGCCAGGAGCTCACAGCCAAGGCAGGGCTCCGTGAGACTGAACTCATTCCAATATATTCCTGATTTTTTTCTTTTCTCAGTTACTTATAACACACACAAAATCACCTACCAGCTTGCCGTGCCAATAAATGAAAGTTCTCTCATTTCTCTACATCCCCCTCCAATCTTTGCCCCAAGCACTGAATTTTTTGGTGATTGTATAAACACAGCACAGACACAGTTTGTTTTATGCCTTCACTTACTTCCTCTCAGAGGCATTTGCCGTGTTGCTACAGCCTTCATAATTATCACTTTGAAAGCTGCATAATGTTGCATTAGGAGGATGCCCCGTGATTTACTTAACTAAATGTCTAGCTGTGGCAGCAGAGTTGTTTCACTATTTAAATAGCGTGATTATGAACATCTCTGGAATTTGGTTTTTTGATTCTTATTTAATTCTTTGAAAGATTACATTTAAAATTAAATATTGCATTCTCACTTTCTTTAAATAAATGATCTCTCCAACATCCTGACATTTTCCTAAGAATTTGGAACTGAAGATTGATTGCAATATTTAGGACTTTTTGTTTGCCTGTTTGACTTTTCCTTCACATTTCCTTGTAACAGTGAAGCCACAGTCCTCAGGGACTGTCCTCCTTCTACCTGGCTTCCATGTGCTCTGGCTGGAGTCAGACTCATTCCAGAGTTGGGGGTGGTGTGAATGGGCTAAGCCAGCCAAAAGATCCAGTCCCCTTGGCCATGGAGATTGGCTCCAGGATGGGCAAGTGGCCTGATGTGTGCCCAGGCATGGGCTAGGATTTCTATAGGAGTCGTTGGGAGGGTAGACCTCTTTTTCTGGAGCTATGAAGATGGAAGCCTAGAGTTGCTGGCAGCCATTCTGTCACCATGAGGTGGGAATCTGTCTGGGAGCAAAATAAAATAGAAGGGAGTGGAGAAGAGAGATGGAGAGAGATACAGGGGGAAGGGGAAAGAGGAGGAGAAGAAGAAGAAAAAAAGAGGTGAATAAAAAAGGAAGGAGGAAGAGAGAGACTGAGATTGTAGCTTGAGACCCTGGGATGGACAGATCAGGTACATAAGCCATCAGATTATCCCTTTTTGCTTAAGGACATTTGAGCTGGTGTCTGTTTCTTGTCACTTCTGGGTGCTCCGTACTCACATTTACACACTTATAGAGCTCAGAACAGAGGCATAGTTGGCGATGGTTCTAGGGTGTGTCAAGCCCATCGCACACACCCACTGTAGGGGACTCAAAGATCCTTGGCTGCAGAGTGCAGGTTCCTGGGTGGGGCTACTTTCAACTCTTCTACTAACCGGCTGTGTGACCCTGAGAAAGATCATTCCCACTCCAAGCCTTTCCTCTCACATCCATACAATGTGAGTGCAGAGTAGATTCTGAGACGTGTTCAGCCATGGGGCAGGGGGCAGTGTTGGGTACTGAGATGGCCCTCCTGTCCTCCACCTGGACCACTGAACTTGACCTCACACATAAGATTCTGCATATGAGTTCATCTGAGGGGAAAGGAGCACCAACAGAAACTCAGGGCTCCACTGGACAAGCAAACAGTTGTGAGTAGCTGAGCTCTGTAGATGATACTGCAACCCACCCCACCCCCTACACCCCCTCAGGTGCCATCAGCTCCAAACCCCTAGGATACTGGGATGGGACGCCTTGCTCTCCGCTCTGATCTGTAAACACTGCAGCCAGATGCTGGGCTTGGTAGCAAACATTCCAGTCCCCTTCCAATGAGAGAAAGCCATTGTTCTCATGCCTTCCAGACCCCCGTGTCCCGGGCATCATGTCAGATGAAGTGAAAACAGCACAGGGTGAACCCAGTGTTTCCTGAAAATGCAGTGCCTCCCATGGGGAACAAGTGGGCCAGCTTCTCAGTCGAAAAGACGAAGAGACACAGTCCAGAGACGTATATTTCATCCACGTTACTTCACAGCACTGGGTGTAGGATCCCCTATCATCCTGGCATCTTTGACCCAGCCCCTGCTTGCATTCATTCCATCCTGAGATTCTTGACATTTGGAAGACTCCATTCTGACCAGAAGGCATTGTGTTTTAAAAGCATAGTAGGGACTTTCCCCGGTGCTCCACTGGTTAAGAATTCACCCTCCGAGGAAGAAGGGAAGGAAGGAAGGAAAGCATCTAGTTGCAGTTGAAATGCATCCCAGTCTCATGTGAGAAGACAATTACCACTCCTCAAAGTGAATCCGTCAACTCAAAATCTTTTCCATTGTGTTTTGCTGTGTTTTGGTTCCACGGAGGATCCTTTGGCTCTGACCACATTAGATCCTATTCTCCAGGGCTAAAGTAATTAAAAAAAAAGAACTCACCTTCCAATGCAAGGGACTTGAGTTCAATCCCTGGTCAAGGAAGTAGGAGCCCACATGCAATGGGGCAACCAAGCACATGCACCACAGCCAGACAGAAGCCAATGAGACACAGTGAAGAGCCCAGAGGCTTCAGCAACACTGTCCCTGCCAAACACATGCATGCTCACATATCCTGGAGAAGGGAATGGCAACCCATTCCAGCACTCTTTCCTGGAGAATCCCATGGACAGAGGAGCCTGGTGGGCTACCCTCCATGGGGTCACAAAGAATCAGACATATATACACACACATACACAAAAGAGTCAAACATGACTGAGCAATTAAGTATCTATATACATATATATATATATATACATAAAATAAAAGCATAGTAACTGCCTTGAGACCATCTTGCCATGGCCCTTAGTTAAGGGGAACACTTTTGAAGGTCATGCTAAAGACACAAAGAAATGTGTTTCATGTTATTCTGTAGTCGTCACCAAATAATTTCTGGTTGGGTTTGGCATTTGTGCCCTTGACTCACAGCTAATGAGTTCAGTGGAGATGTATAGGGCTAAAATAAAATACTCATTCTGGGAGAGCTCCTTATCTGCTCCAAAGTGGCTTTACATTAATTTCCTCACTGCCTTCTTCCAACGTCCCTGTGAATTAAGGAGAGAGCAGGTAGTAAGACCTTGCATTTACAGAAGAGACCTGAGGGCCGAGAGAGGTTACCAGATTCCCCCAGGGTCACTCTGCGATTAAATGGCAGAGTCAGCATGACAACTCAGGTCTCCTGACTCCTGGTCTTTGTTCTTTTCATTAAACCTAAGTTTGCACTTAACAGCTTAGTATACTTTGAAGCATATGGTTTTACCTACAGGTCGTTGTGTTCAGCTTTAATGACCAGGGAGTTTGTTGCTTGATTTACTGACTAAAAGCAGAAGAGTTAATTAAACACAGAGTCAGCCAGCTTTGGTAGCACACACACAAAATCCTGTGTTCATTGTTCTTTTGCTACATAATGAGAAATTGTGGAGCCATCTGTCGAAGGTGGTAACCCCAAGTGATGAGTTATTGTTCTTTGGTTATTGTTTTAAAAACACAAAACCTAGAGGCTTCTGGGCACAGGTATAGAAGGAATTAAAAATGAGAAAAGAGTGTGGGACTATGGTTCACATGAGTTAATTTTCTTAGTCTTTTGGAAAAACAAAACCAAGCAAGACTCTGAATATGTTCCCATGAATACCAAAATGGGATTAAATTCAACATCTAAGGATGCAGCCAGGGGGATCCAACCACAAGGAATGGCTTACCAGAAGCATTCGAAAATTAGAAATGAGACCAGAAGCCATGAGGCATGCTGGGTGACCCAGGAGATGGTGGAGGTGCTCAGCCTGGACAGTAGCACATTCTTCCTGGTTTTGAGTGAACAAAACCACATGATTATCTCCCCACAGAAATAATAGCAACTGGGAATGAATGGTCAGTGTTTCTCCCAACCTGAACACCCATGTCTACAGAGCCCAGAATTGAGTGGAAAGATGCTTTTAAACTCTCACCTTCCACTGGCACATAGACGTGAGTTGTCTTTAGTCAGACAAATGAATGAGCCACACGGGACAATGGAATCTCCATGGGGATCAATGAAATAATTGCCTTCCTTCTATTGCCTGAAAAACATCTACTTCTGCTTTGTTGATTACACCAAAGCCTTTGACTGTGTGGGTCACAACAAACTGTGGAACATTCTTAAAGAGATGGAATACCAGACCACCTTACCTGCCTCCTGCCTCCTGGGAAAGGAGTATGTCAAGGCTGTATATTGTCACCATGCTTATTTAACTTCTATGCAGAGTACATCATGTGAAATGCCAGTCTGGATGAAGCACAAACTGGAATCAAGATTGCAAGGAGAAATATCAATAACCTCAGATACTCAGATGATATCACCCTTATGGCAGAAAGTGAAGAGGAGCTAAAGAGCCCTGATGAAAGTGAAAGAGGAGAGTAAAAAAACTGATTTAAAACTCAACATTCAAAAAACTAAAATCATGGCAGCTGGTCCCATCACTTCGTGGCAAATAGATGGGGAAACAATGGAAACAGTGAGAGACTTAATTTTCTTGGGCCCCCAAATCACTGCAGATGGTGACTGTAGCCATGAAATTAAAAGACGCTTACTCCTTGGATGAAAAGCTATGACCAACACAGACAGCATATTAGAAAGCAGAGACATTAATTTGCTGTCAAAGTTCCATCTAGACAAAGCTATGGCTTTTCCAGTAGTCATGTATGGATGTGAGAGTTGGACTATAAAGAAAGCTGAGCACTGAATTGATGCTTTTGAACTGTGGTATTGGAGAAGACTCTTGAGAGTCCCTTGGACAACAAGGAGATCAAGCCAGTCAATCCCAAAGGAAATCAGTCCTGGATATTCACCGGAAGGACTGATGCTTAAGATGAGGCTCCAACACTCTGGCCACCTGATATGAAGAACTGCCTCATTGGAAAAGACCCTGATGCTGGGCAGAATTGATGGCAGGAGGAGAAAGGGATGACAGAGGATGAGATAGTTGGATGGCATCACCCACTCAATGAACATAAGTTTGATCACACTCTGGGAGTTGGTGATGGACAGGGAAGCCTGGCTTGCTACAGTTCATGGAGTCACAAAGTCGGACATGACTGAGCAACTGAACTAAATTGAACTACTGCCTTGTTGAGTTGTGTTTCTCCCAAATATATGCTGAAGGGGCTAACGGAGGATGAGATGGTTGGATGCCATCACTGACACAATGGACTTGAATTTGAGCAAATTCTGGGAGACAGTGAAGGACAGGGTAGCCTGGCATGCTGCAGTCTGCTGCTGCTGCTGCTAAGTCGCTTCAGTCGTGTCCGACTCTGTGCGACCCCATAGACGGCAGCCCACCAGGCTTCCCCGTCCCTGGGATTCTCCAGGCAAGACAACTGGAGTGGGTTGCCATTTCCTTCTCCAGTGTTGCAGTCTATGGGGATGCAAAGAGTCAGACATGACTGAGAGTCTGAACAACAATAAATATATATTGAGGTCCTAATCTCAGTCAGTGTGAACTTATTTGAAAATGGGGTCTTGCAGATCCAATGACGGTAAAATGAGTCATGAGGGTAACCCGGATCCACTATGACTGGTGTCTTTGAAAGGAGAATCAGAGATACAAGGAGAAGATGATGTGAAGATGAAGGCAGAAATGGGAGTGATGTAGCTACAGACCGAGGAATGCCTGGAAGGTGAAAGCAGCAAGTGGTTGTGGAGTGGGAGGTCCTCTCCCAGGGGCTTTGGAGAGAGCCTGACCCTGCTGACTTCTTGATTTCAGACTTCTGGGCTTCAGAACTGAGAGAGAATAAATTACTCTGGTCTGAACCTGCCAGTTTGTGGTACTTTGTTATGGAGGCCACGCAAAACTAGGGTCACACCCAGAAATCCCAGAGAATAGCTGCAGTGCAGTCTTCCAGCTCTGTGCATGGAAGGTGTCCCCCCCATAACATGCGGAGCCAGGCAGGGCACGGATGGTGTTCAGACAAGAGGCAGCCGAAAGCCTGCGGCTGGCAGAGCGTCTGTGGGCAGAACCCCATCTGGCCTCCCTTCTGAGGAGTGTCTGTAATTCCCACCGGATGACACGTGAGCCTTGAGTTTACCACATGGCTCAGCCCATCTGGTTCAAATACTTGCTCAAAGGTCACCTCTTCTGAGAGGCCTTCTCCAACTGTAAGCAAGCAGGACCCTATGAGGCCTTCTCAAAACAGACCCCCATCCATGTCCTCTGCCTGCTTTTTGTCTGTAGAAAACCTTTAGTCAAAGAATAAGTTTAATTGGAGAAATGAAAAATACAAAAAGAAAAGAAAATAGTCAAGCAAGAAAAATAGTAATACTTTAGCCATTAAACAAAGTCAAGTACCTTTAGTTCCTCCTGAAGAACTATAGATAATAGTTGGAGCCATGCCCTTGGAGCTGTTTTGCAGACACTGAATCCCCCATCAGGTGGGAGGAGTTAACTCTATGCTGCTTGCAAGCATGCAGACTTCAGAAGGATTGGAACCTGTACGTTAATGATGCTGACTCTCCATTACCTTACCACCCACCAATCAGAAGTGTCCATGAGCTGACCACGCCCTGCTCCTTGAACACAATAAAACTCACCACCGCACTACAGTGGGAACACAGTTTTGAGGGCATTAGCCTGTTGTGGCCCCCTTTGCCTGGCAAAGCAAGAAAGCTCCCCTTTCCTACTTCACCCCAGACTCTGTCTTCGTTTCCATCTGGCACAGGGGCACAGAGGCCGAGGTTCAACAGCACGCCCACTGGACTAGAAGCACAGCTCCACCAAGCCTGTGCCCTTCTGTCCTCTCTGTTTCAGGTTTCTTCACGACAATAATTATCTTATTTCTGAGTTTTGTCTAATATTTCTCTCTCCACTGGAAAATTTTTCAGCCAGCCTGTTTTCTTCACTGATACATCCCACAGAGTGGTCACTTTATAAATATTTATTTGTTGAGTAAATGGATAACAAAATGAATCACAGCTACAGACACTCAGATATGTTGGGTCAGCTGTGTCTGGATCATTCATTTCTGCTCCTCACACAGTTCTGAGAGCAGTGCTCACCTCTGCTGAGATGAGGGATCTTTTCCTTTCATGTATCAAATCTAAAAATCAAGACTTTTCGCATAGATTCTCACATTCCCTGTAGGAGAAGTGTGGCCCATTGTAACTTAAGCACTACTATTTTTTTTTATGGTTTTTTAAAGTATAATTAATTTACCATGTTCTGTTAGTTTCATGTCTGCAGCAAAGTGATTCATATATGTATTAATATATATGCATTTTCAGATTATTTTTCATCATAGGTTATTGAATATAATTCCCTGTACTATACAGTAGGACCTTGTTATTTATCTATTTTATATATAATAATGTGTATATTTTAATCCCAAACTCCTAATTTACCCCTCCCTCCTCCCACTTTGATCGCCATAAATTTGTTTCCTATGTCTGTAGGTTTGTTTCTGATTTGTAGATAATTTCATTTGTATCATTTTTTTAGATCCCAGATGTAAGTGGAGTCAGTGACATCATATGCTTTTTTTAAAGCAGTTGAAAAAGGAGGGCTGAAGTTGGGCTTGAGTGTCGTCCTGTGCCAGTTTGTGGTGCTGTCATAAAAGCCCCAGAGCCCGGCAGCTTAAACAACGTTTCTCTCTCATAGTTCTAGGGGCTGGATGTCCAGAGTCAAGGTGCTGGCCAGCTGGGTGTTTGATGAGGGTCCACTTCCTAGTGTGCAGACGGCTATCTTCTGTTGTGTCTTCACGTGGTGGGGACAGGGTGGGAAAAGGGTAAGGGGTCTTTCTGGGGTCTTCTTAACTAGGGCACTAGTCTCATTCCTGAGGGCTCCATTCTCATGATCTAATCCCTCCCCAAAGGCCTCCTCTCCTAACACCATCCCACTGGGGGTTAGGGCTTAGCATACAAATTTGAGGGAATGCAGGCATTTGATGTGGAGCAAGTGTGAAGTGTCAGTCCTGTTCTTATACGCATGTACTGACCGTTCACTCATTCATTCTTCCATTCACCAAGTGCAGGGCATGGGAGCATGCCCAGCTTCCTTCTTTAATGAGCTCTGGGTTATTTCAGAGCCAGATGGAAGCCTCATTTGAACCAACAATAAAACAAAGCAGGAAGCCAATCAGCTTCCTGGGCGGGTGACCTGTTCAGCCGCGCAAGGCTTGTGCTCAAAAGAGCCATGGTGGCTTTAAAGCTCTGCTGTCATCGTATTTGGAACTATTGGTGATTTTCCCTTTGATCTTGCGTTGTGTAAGTGAAGTCGCTGGCACCAGAGGAGCACACACAGAACAGAGGAAACATGCATTGATGCGTGCCAAATGTGCAGCAACCATGGTTCCTGCTGCCTGTTGGCATGTAGTATTCTCAAGGCCACACGGGTCCCACCACCACGAAGCTGGCCCTTCCTGTGACACATGCGAGCATGAGCTACAAAACCTGAATGGCAGCATATTAAAAAGCAGAGACATCACTTTCTCGACAAAGGTCCATGTAGTCAAAACTGTGATTTCTCCATCAGTCACTTATAGATGTGAGAGATGGACCATAAAGAGGGATGAGTGCCGAAGAATGGATACTTTCAAACTGTGGTGCTGTTAGAAGACTCTGGAGAGTCCCTTGGACAGCAAGGAGGTCAACAAGCAATCCTACAGGAAATCAGTCCTGAATATTCATTGGAAGAACCGATACTGAAGCTGAAGCTCCAATACTTTGGCCACCTGATATGAACAACTGACTCACTGGAAAAGACCCTGATGCTGGGAAAGGTTGAGGGCAGAAGGAGGAGGAGGTGGCAGATGCTCAGATGGTTGGATGGTATCGCCGACTCAATGGACATGAGTTTGAGCAAACTCCAGGAGGCAGTGAAGGACAGGGAAGCCTGGCACGCTGCAGTCCATGGGATTGCACAGAGTTGGACATGACTGAGCAACTGAACAACAATAGTTCTGGTGAATCCATGTACAAGTTTAGCTTTGCTTTTATATCAGGCATTGTGCCATATAAAGAGGCATGATAAAATGCAAACTAATAACTTAAAACTTTAATGTTTCTTTACTTATTAAATGGAAAAAATTTCTAAAAAACTGACAGTCAAGAGAGATTGTGGAAACCTTTATGTTTTAGTAAGACTAATGACAGTGGTTAGAAGCTTCAACAGTTAGTAATAGTAACCATATTCGTATGAAGGAGAATTCCAAGGTCAAAGTAGTTTATAAAACTACTAAATATTTCCTAACTCCTTGTGCAGTTTAATAGCATAAGATTATATATTCCAATAATATTTTAATTGACATACTCACGAGAGACCTTCTGTAAAGCTTTATGGACCAGTGAATATTCACATTTCATAGTAGCTATTGACCAAAAAATACCAGGCTATTGTGAATTGTGGAGAAACTATTTTTCTAAATAGTTACTTATAGGAAAAGTATTAATAAATTAAACTATAAGCACTATGTCATATAGGGGGGTTCCCTGGTGGCTCAGTGGTAAAGAATCTGCCTGCAATGCAGTAGACGTGGGTTCGATCCCTAGGTCAGGAAGATCCCCTGGAGAAGAAAGTGGCCGCCCACTCCAGTATTCTTACCTGGAGAATTCCATGGACAGAGGAGCCTGGTGGCTACAGTCCATGAGGTCACAAGAGTCAGATACAACTTAGTGACTAAACAAAACAAAAACTAACAGCACTTTCTTGCTGCTTTTGAACAAGGACCCAACACTTTCACTTGGTCCTGGGCCCTGCAAAGTAAGTAGCCAGACAGTAGGAAGTTACTGATGCTGTTAAACATATAATGTCCTGCGAGAGTTCAGAGAGAAATAACATCCATATAGGGGAATCAAGGACTGCTTCATGAAGGAGGTGGCTCTGAGTAGTCTCAAAGGGCACAGGAGAATGCGTCATGACCTCCTGCCTTTGCTGGAGGAAGCTGTTGTGCTGAGTTAAGGCCAGGCTGACGGGTGCAGGCATGAGCCAGGGTCCAGCTGAAAGCATGCCTGAGCATCTTAGCTTTGGGTGTCCTTACAGAGCAGGAGGGTGTCCAGGGCAGTTGGAATTTGGAGGCTAGCTGTGGTCTGAGTGTCCAGATAAAGGGAGGAGCAGCCCCAGGGGCCACCAAGTCACCAGCCATCAGATCTCAGCCTGGCTCTGAGACTCTCCATCCAGGCTGCCCTTGGTGGGGTCCCTCCTGTGACTGGGAGCAAGTTCAAGACAAGCCAGTGTCTGACCAAGACATCCCTGGACAGCAAACAGGGAGGCAGGAACACTGGCTCCATGGAGAAATTTTTCCGACACTGGGATGCTCTCAAAATGTGGGTTCCAAGTGGGGCCACACAGAATCCAGTAATCTTGCTAGTGCCCTGGAGAGACACAGCGGTCGAGTCACCAGGTATGAGCTGTAGAGGGAAAGAAGAGAATGTTCTCACAGTAGCTCAGAGTCACCAAACCCTTCCTGTGGTCCTGGAGCCTTGACACAGTCCTGTGAGATGGGACGCACTAGGCTACGATTTCATGTGGCTGATCCACAGCCCAGAGAGGGTGTGTGAGTTGCCCTGGACAGCTGGACAGAACCAGAGTTAGGATCAAAAAGGGATTTGGGCCTCTGAAGCCAGGTCTTCCTGTTTTCTGGCTGCTGGGGTTGAGGAGCTCTGTGCATCAGAATGGCTGCCATGGGATGTGTGAACCTTGGGGGTTTTCTATAGGGATGGCTCCTGTCTGCTCTTTACAATGGGAGTCAGACGAGTAACAGACCCTGAATGGCAGGAGGAGCATCTCACATGCAGGGAGAACGGAGTCGAGTCCAAGGTCTCTTACCTCTGGGGCAGATGCCTGGGGCCTGGCTCCTGAGCTGGCTGTCCTCAGGCCTCCCTGCTGGGCCTGCGCACTGACCAGCTCCTCCTAGCTTCCTGCTGATGCCCTGCTTGTCCCTATGGAAACAATCTCTCTTTCTCCCTTCCTGTCTCGGAGCTGCCTTGGCCTTGTTTCTGTGTTCCTTGCGTCCCCACCACCCACCGGCTCATCACCGTCTCGCCAGTGGCTCTGCCCGGGCTCAGAAGCATCCCACTCACACCAGCACCCTCTCCCTTTCTGCTCATTTTCAGTTATTTGTGTTTGCATGAAATAGCGATCAAGAGGTGTGGGCTGGAGCTTGGGGAGGGGGGTTATTCCAGAGCTTCAGAAGGCCCAGGGGGGTTAACTGAAGAGTTGCATGGTGAGAATAATTAAAGTCTGTGAAGACTGCGTGGAGGGATGAAGAAAGGCTGACTGAGCCTAAAGGGGTGTGTGCTGGCCTTCCTCCCAGGAAAACCCGGTGGTTCTGGGAGGGACCACTTCTGGCCTCTGCAGCAGAGATCAGCAGAGAGAGGCCAGCCCCATTGGCATGCATGTGTAGGAGCAGGAGGGCCGGTCGCCACTTACGGTGGCATGCAGGAAGCCAGATGGGGGCTGAGCCCTGGCTGCTGTGTGCTCCCTGGGCAAGAATGGTCAGGAGCCACAAGAAGGATGTCCATGCCGCACACCTGGGCCTCTGCCCTCGTCAGACAACATGCTTCTTCCCGTGAGCCTGCCCAGCTGATTTCTTCTGCTGCCCTTGGGTCTCCCTGAGCCCCTGGCCCCAGCCCTGCCTCCAGCATTTCCACATTGCCCTGGGATTCTCAGCTGGAGCACTGGTAAGGCCTACAGGGCCCCGAGGTCATGCTGCAGGTGGTAAAGACAATGGGTGACCCTCTTCCAGGCCTTCAGATGCCCTTCCTGGTCAACAGAACTGCTCCCCCACAGCCATACCACCAGGGCACACTTCAGCCAGGCTTTCCTCCTTCTCTGAAGGCTCTCATTCTGCCTGGCCCCTGGAATCTGCCCACAAATCAGGCCCCTGTCCCCAAACCCTTTGCCTCTGGCTCTGCCTTGGGGATGCTAAGACTCCCTGGCATTCCAGTCCATGGCCTCTTGGGGTCTTAGTGACAGCCCCGCTGCTTTATTTTCCCTCACCCCTCGTGCCTCCCAGCAGCGTCAGTTAGTTGGTCTGGAGCAGGACTTGTAGGTGGCGGTCCCAGTGTGTTTACTGATGAATGGATGGACAGTTTGGTCTGGCTGGCTCAGGACTGGCAGCTTGACTGACATTCTCTTCGTATTGGTCACTAACTTAGGGAATTTAGGAGTGAATACGCATTCTTAGGGCTTCACATGGACATGGTCTAATGGGATAATAAAGCAAGCTTGGATGCAGGAGGCGCTAGTAGTAAAGAACCTGCCTGCTAACGCAGGAGACACAGGAGACGCAGGTTTAATCCCTGGGTTGGGAAGATCCCCTGAAGGAGGGCATGGCAACCCTCTCCAGTATTCTTGCTTGGAGAAGCCCATGGACAGAGAAGCCTGGTGGGCTCTAGTCCATGGGGTCTTAGAGTCAGACACGACTGAAGGGACTAAACAACAACAACCCAGTATTTCTGAAAGGTCCTGCCAGGCACCAAGAACAGTCTACTCCAGAGAGCATCCCCCAAGGAATGAAACCCACCCCTGAGTACTAGTTAGGGGGTGCCCCTAAACCCCCAGAGACAGAAGGACCAAGGTGCCTTCTCGGTAGGAAAAACAAATTGGTTTATAGTAAATTTTGAAATTGGAAAATGAAAAAAAAAAAAAGCACACTATTGCCATTTGGGTAACAAAGCTGGTTTTTCAAATAGATTTCCCAGTTGAGCTTACAAAATAGGTCAGTTCCTGGGCCCTCTTGCTCTCATTTTACACCAAGAAAACT
Organism: Neotragus moschatus; assembly: GCA_006410615.1. NCBI lineage: Eukaryota > Metazoa > Chordata > Mammalia > Artiodactyla > Bovidae > Neotragus > Neotragus moschatus. The sequence goes on from SJYA01002257.1 coordinate 1,632,973, forward strand.
GAGACTCAAAGAGGCAAACTGAGCTGCTCCCTAGGGTCACATGGCTTCCCAGGTGGCTCAGTGGTGAAGACTCCACTTACCAGTGCAGAAGATGCTGGAGACTCGGGTTTGATCCCTGGCTTGGAAAGATCCCTGGAGAAAGAAATGGCAAGCCACTCCAGTATTCTTACTGGGATAATCCCATGGACAGAGGACCCTGGCAGGCTACAGTCCATGGGGCTACAGAGTCGGACACAACTGTGCACAGATGCCCTAGGATCACATGGCTGTTTGAAAGTGAAAGTCTCTCAATCTTGTCCAACTGTTTGTGACTCCATGCANAGACTCGGGTTTGATCCCTGGCTTGGAAAGATCCCTGGAGAAAGAAATGGCAAGCCACTCCAGTATTCTTGCTGGGATAATCCCATGGATAGAGGACCCTGGCAGGCTACAGTCCATGGGGCTATAGAGTCGGATACAACTGAGCACAGATGCCCTAGGATCACATGGCTGTTTGAAAGTGAAAGTCACTCAATCTTGTCCAACTCTTTGTGACTCCATGCACTATACAGTCCATGGAATTCTCCAGGCCAGAGTACTGGGTTGGGTAGCTGTTTCCTTCTCCAGGGGATCTTCCCAACCCAGGAATCGAACTGGGGTCTCCCGCATTGCAGGAGGATTCTTTACCAGCTGAACCGTCAGGGTCACATGGCTGCTTGCTTGGAGCCAAATGCAGAGCCCAGGGGCTGGTACTTTGGTGCTGATCTACAGGCCACCTACATTCACGCCATGAATCCCCCCCGGAAAGCCCAGGCCCTCCTGGGACAAACGGCTCATGAAAAGCAGAGGAGTTACTGATACGTAGAGAGAAAGCAAACAAAAGCAGAGTGAATCGGGAGAAGCATCCTCGTGAAAAACAAGATTAGTCATTTGAGGGAGAAAGAACAGAGAACATTAATAGAGGACAGAAAGCAATTCCCCTGGAGAGTCCTGACCTGCCAGCCTGCCCTCTGTGCTCCATTTTGGTACAATTTGTAAAGGCGCCATCCCCCTTCCCTGCCTACTCTCCTCCCCCGCCCCCCTTACTCATACGGTCTATGCTCACGCACAGGAAGAGCCACTCCTCTCCTGCTGCCCATTTGGTTTTCGGGAGTGTTTCTGCTATTTCCCCAGATCCATTAATGTTCCTTTTTCTTTAAGGGAACTTATACCCAGCTCCAGGGGTCAAGAATCACAAAGATCTAGTGAAAGTTTTTGAGAAGAAAAATGGCAAAATGAAATTTTGCCTCCTACTGTCCTCAGCCTTGAGATTTTAATTTAAGTCCTGAAATGGCAACATGGCCAGGGCTGCCAGAGGGTTAGTGTGTAGGAGGCCCTGAGGTTCTTAATTTGCCTCCAAGCATTTGGGGACCAGGAGGATGTAGGAGGGTGTCTTAGCAAGATGTCGGTGATGAGGGGGCAATGAGGCGCTTGGCTGAGAGGATCTGTGGTCATCCGTTTGAAAAACTGAGGGTCTCACAGAACAGGGTCTCACAGAAGAGGGTCTCTTCTTGGACCTATTTCCTCTCTGGGTCCCTTCCCAGCTACTCATTCATCTGAGACATGTGGTGGTGGTTTAGTCGCTAAGTTGTGTCTGACTCTTATGACCCCATGGACTGTAGCCTGCCAGGCTCCTCTGTCCCTGGGATTCTCCAGGCAAGAGTACTGGAGTGGGTTGCCATTTCCTTCACCAGAGGATCTTCCCAATCCAGGAATCAAACCTGGGTCTCCTGCATTGCAGGCAGATTCTTTACCAACTGAGCTATGAGGGAAGCTGAGAGAGAATCCCCGCGCTTCACATTAAAAACTACATCACTGGTTCTCCTTTTCCCCAAGAGCTTTGTTGTTATTGTTCACTTGCTCAGTTGTGTTCAACTCTTTTTGACCCCATGGTCTGCAGCACACCAGGCTTCCCTGTCCTTCACCATCTCCCAGAGTTTGCTCAAACTCATGTCCTTCGAGTCAGTTATGCCATCCAACCATCTCATCCTCTGTCATCCCCTTCTCCTCCTGCCCTCATCTTTCCCAGCATCAGGGTCTTTTTCCAATGAGTTGGCTCCCCAAGAGCTTACAAGATATAAATGAACCTTTCAGGCTGCACTGAACCCAGATGCAAATGAAGACCATCTCATACCAACCAGATAAAAATATGATTAAACATTATTTTCCCAAGTATCTCCCTCCTATTTAATATCTTCCACCAGTTATCTGGCTTAGATCTGAGTAGATGTGCTGAAAAATCAGAATCACAGTTAACTCTTCTTGGGCCCTTGTATCTGGTGGAAGAGAAATTGGCGGCTCCTTCTGTGCCCTGAGAAGCAGAACCTCTTTGCCTGACAGGGCTCTTGTAATCACATACCTTAACTTAATAGAAGAGGGTAAACACATTATTTTGCATGAAATTATGTTTCCTAATGAATTAATAATAGGGTTAAAATCCTCAATTCAACAAGCAGGAAAATAGAGTATAAAATAAGGGTAAGCAACTGAATTATAATTAGTTGGTCTTTGCAGAGCTTTGTATAACAGCACATTAGCTCAGACTGCAGGGAGGGAAGAGGGAACCATAGGCAGGGGTGGACCTCACTTCTGGGGAGCTCACCTGGGGTAGAGAAGGGGAAAAGAGGCTGCAGTTAACAGTCCTAGAATAATGGCTAATTTCTGCCTGCTGACCCGCTCCATCTGGAGATTCCAAGTCTTCTCCATGGTCCTCTTCTACTGTAGCAGTACACCTCAGCCTTGTGACAACTTCCTGTGGAGTTTCCATCAAACTTGTCCTTGAACTTGAGTGGCTGCCTTTGTTGATATGCTTTTGGAATCGAATATAATTTGTCTTAAATGGAACTCCTGGGCTTATACACTCATGACCTTGCTGACTACAGCCTTCTCACACCACCCCAACACCAAGTCAGCAATCTCTTTTCTGGATCCCTGCAGAGTAAAAGAATTTGGGCTTTGCCCAAAGAGGGATTTGGCCTTGACTTCAGGTTCTGAGAAGTAATTTTTAAAATCATACCTGAAAGAGGCATCCTTGTTTAACTTGGCTAAACACTGCCTCCTGAGGTGAAGGTTGGCATTAGCATCAGTCAAACTGGAGACTGAGTCCAGTGGCATGGGCAACCCATCTCTCAACCATGCTTCCCTGGTGACTCAGATGGCAAAGAATCTGTCTGTAATGTGGGAGACCTGAATTTTATCCCTGGGTCAGGAAGATCCCTTGGAGAAGGGAATGGCTACCCACTCAAGTACTCTTGCCTGGAAAATCCCACGGATAGAATAGCCTGGTTGGCTATAGTCCATGGGATCACAAAGAGTCGGACCCAACTGAGCAACCAACATTTATGCAATGAGACCCAAGTAAAAACTGGAGAGTGAAACTAGAGAGAGCTTCTCTGGTTGGCAATACATCACACATGTCTGGAGAAGGCAATGGCAACCCAATCCAGTACTCTTGCCTGGAAAATCCCATGGACGGGAGAGCCTGGTAGTCCATGGGGTCGCGAAGGGTCGGTCACCACTGAGCGACTTCACTTTCGGAGCCCTGGTGGGCTGCTGTCTGTGGGGTCGCACAGAGTCTGACATGATTGAAGCAACTTAGCAGCAGCAGCAGGAGCACACATGTCACACTGATGCAGGATACACACATGTCCAGACTCTGGAGGGAAATAACTGGAAACTTCACCTCTGAACCCTTGTAGGCTCTGCCCTACATGCTTCTTCCTTTGGCTTATTTTAGTTCATAGTCTTTTTTTTTTTTTTTAACCATTCCTCCATCTTGGCTTAACAACACCCACGAGACCTATAGGCCACACTTCAAACATCACCTTCTCCAGGAAGCCTTCCCAGATCCTCCAAGATAAGCTGGGGGCTCTCTCTGGACTCCCTGGATGCTCTGCTCCCCTGATACCTAAAGCATAGCTCAGACTGGGAATTCTGAGGGCAAGGACTATGCATTCCCCAGGTCCAGCCATGCCTGGCACGTGGGAGTACCAAATGAATGTCATCTGTTAAAAGAAATCCCTGAGTATTTGAAAACTTCNTCACCTGTGTTTTTTGAAGTCCTATTTCCTATTCTCCACATCTGAGGCCTGGCACCCTCTCTGGCTATCTCGTTTGATATTTGGGCTGATTTAGCGTGTGTTGGATCTTTATTGGCTGGGTCTTTGTTTTTCCATGAAGAGCTATACAAAGCAATTATCTTTGCTGCAGTTGCTCAGCTTTTTGATCTAAGGAAAATCTTGGTTCAACCACCTTCAGGGTTTTAGGTGATGGCTCAGAACTCAGAGCACAGCTGAGTTTAAAGAATGACTCAAACTGAATGTTACAGAGCCATCAGCGACGGAGATGGACACACTCACCTCTCAGGCTTCTGTAAGAGTTATGGTATCTATGGGCCTTTGAGGGCTGTTGCTGAGTCTTTCCTAGAGCCTCAATGAGGGGATCAAAAATTTACCGAAAGAGAGTTGGCCGGGGTCACAGGGGGCAGGGGCTAACCTATGTGCTTTATTTCCATCCGTTTCCTTGATTCGTTCCAAGGGCATACCAAATACCCAGTAAATCTTTAAATGTGTCATGCTGCTTTCTACAGGGTATGGTAGATGGTGAAAATCTTGTGTTAGCTAGGGAGAGAGAAACATATGATGAGGATGAGGAGGAGGTGGAGGAGGTGGAGGAAGAGGAGGAGGAGAGAAGGGAGAATTTGTTATTCAGAAAGAATATCTTATATGCAGCCATATCTGAGCACCTGCAGGGGTCAGTGACGGCTCCAGAGACTCAGTGAGCCATGATGCTGGACATTTAGGTTCTCATCAGCTGTAGAGCCCTTCAACTTCACCTTCGCCCCACACAAAGACCCCTCAGACTTACAGATACCCTGCAGGTGATTCTCCAAGCCACCTTTTCTGTGTCCACACTACTTTGTGCCTAAAGTTGAGTCAAAATGCAGGAGCGAGGCTGAGAACAGATGTGTGATAGCCCCTGCTAGCAGGTGGTGTATTAGTAGGTTTTCATGCAAAATGCACCTGTACAGGGACTTTCATGTCTCTGAACAATTTAATGGTACTGGAGGCTCTTGAAGTATCTTCTGGCTCTTCGGTCTGAATCCCATGTCTGTCACTTTCCTGTTCACCTGGCTCAGGTGTGGTGGTTTGCTTGTGTGTAAAACGGGGAGGCATTACCCGCGTCTCCAGGTGCTAATGCAGCTGAAGGGCTTAGCCCAGTGTCTGCTTCAAGGAATAGTTTCTAGCTTAAAATGGGATAAAGGAGTCCTTCCAAAGAGTCCACTTCAGATGATGACCAGGCAAGCAGCTTCTGAAAGGCTAATAACATACAGCCATCAGGACTACAAGCACAGCGCAGGTGAAAGAAGAGCATCTTGAATGGTTGCCGTTCTCAGAACAGAAGCAGTTCTGCTGGTTTGGGCCTGGTGGTGATCCTGGGCTTCATTTGCTATTAACCTAAGCAGGAGAATTCAAATGAAGTTGCTGTCAGGAGCATATTTCTTCCTAAATCCAGAGCATAATAAAAAGCAATGACCGATCTGGATGTCAGAAGAGTAATTGAAAATTCTACTTGCAGCAAATACAAATAGTACTTGCCGTTAAAAGGACAATATATTCCAGAAAGAGAGAAAAATCACCAGATGACCGGCTCCGTAACTTGCCGTTGACTCAGTGTGGTTGAGTTTTGGGACTTGAATTGAAAAGGAAATTAAACTCTAGTGTTTTCCTCGCAGAATTTTTTCAAGAAGGGAACATGTTTTGCAGCAGAAAAAGGCATTTTAAAACATGAAACAGATATTTTTAGTTTTCATAAGATTGGGTTATGGATGACTTTATAGTAATCAGAATATGTTGCAAGTAATAATCACTCATCTCAAACTGGTTTAAGTAAAGGGGGAATTTTAACTCACATACTTGGGAGATACAGGGAAAGACAGCCCACAAGCTACACTGGATTCAGGAGATCCAATGATGTGTGTGACTTACATCACCTTCATCCCTCAAGCTCTGCTTATCTCTGGTCAATGAGGTTCCCTGGTAGCTCTCTGCAGGTAGCAGGCAGGATAACCAGACAATATTATTAGCAAAGACTAGGGCAGTTCCTGCTCATAGCAAATGCTCACTAAACATTACACACTAGATCATGTATTTCTTATTCAGGTTGTTCCTCTGAGGGAGGGTGCAGTTATCTGCCCTATATCACAGGTGAGGAAACCAAGGACTAGCAGAAGCACCACCAGAACCCAGGGGGTCTGCCCACAACACCCCTGCCCTCAACCTCCAACCTGCCTGCCTGCCCTATTTCTTTAGCTCCCAACTGCGGGAGGAGAAAATCTCTTTCAAGTTTCAATGACACAGGAGTCTCTAATTGGACCTGCTGGCATCACATGACCACCCTTGACCCAATCACTGTGGTTGAGGGAATGGAATATTCTCATTGGCTGGCCTGAGTTACCCACCTACTTCTGTGATGCAAAAGGCAGGAATGGGGCTCTGTGATTGACAGGTCTCCCAAAGACACCAAAAGAAGTGGGTGAGAAATGATGCTCCCACATCCTTGGTCTCTTTCCAGGCTAGTCTGATGTGCGTACTCTCCAAGTGAGCACCTTAGTGCATGTGTCAGAGTGCGAGGGAAGGCATACAGGGGAGGCGTAATGTCTAGGGGGAGGGGGACCTGGGAAATTAGTATCTTTGGCACTCCACCCCCAGTTTCTGAAAAATAACACATCTAGTAGGCTCCTGGCATTGAAGAGCCTTGTTGACTAAATAAACAGGAGCTTTGAATGCATTGGAATGATTTGTGGAGCCCTCACCTGAATCCCCATGGACAGAGGAACGTGGAGGGCTACGGCCTATAGGGTCTAAATAGTCAGATATGACTGAGCACAGCACACAGTATCTGAATCCAGGGCTTCCCAGGGGGCTCTAGTAAAGAATCCACCGGCCAATGGGAAAGATGCACGAAGCACGAGTTCTTCTCTGGGTCAGGACGGTCCTCTAGAGAAGATAATGGCACCCCACTCCAGCACTCTTGCCAGGAAAATCCCACGGACAGAGGAGTCTGCCGGACTACAGTCTATGGGGCCAAAAAGAGTCAGGCACAACTGAATGATTGCGCACCACCTGAATGCAAAGCTTTAGGACTTCCTGGATAGTGTGCTAATTTGGAGCTTGGAGAGACTTGAGTGTGCTTGTGTATCTCAGTAGCGCCTTCTGTGGCAGTCCCAATTCAATCGCATTGTTCAAAAAGATAAATGTAAGAATCAGTTATCAGACACANCCCACTCCAGCACTCTTGCCAGGAAAATCCCACGGACAGAGGAGCCTGCCGGACTACAGTCTACGGGGCCAAAAAGAGTCAGGCACAACTGAGTGATTGCGCACCACCTGAATACAAAGCTTTAGGACTTCCTGAATAGTGTGCTAATTTGGAGCTTGGAGAGACTTGAGTGTGCTTGTGTATCTCAGTAGAGCCTTCTGTGGCAGTCCCAATTCAATCGCATTGTTCAAAAAGATAAATGTAAGAATCAGTTATCAGACACAAGCTGTCCAAAGATCTTGCAGGACTCAGTCTGGTTTGGGAATTAATGAGCCACATGCCAACCAGTGGAGATCCCTTCTGAGAGCAGCATCTGGTTCAAGGTAAGAGTCACCCTTCTTCCTGATTGTTGAGCAGGCAGTAGAAAAATCGTCACATTTAATATGCACAGTCTGTTTCCCATCTTCCTTGTANCAAGCTGTCCAAAGATCTTACAGGACTCAGTCTGGTTTGGGAATTAATGAGCCACATGCCAACCAGTGGAGATCCCTTCTGAGAGCAGCATCTGGTTCAAGGTAAGAGTCACCCTTCTTCCTGATTGTTGAGCAGGCAGTAGAAAAATCGTCACATTTAATATGCACAGTCTGTTTCCCATCTTCCTTGTAATAAACTGATCTAGCATCTTGCACAGCTATATCATTAAGGAGACTGAACTCCAGAGGCCAGTTATAAATGCACAAAAATAATATAGATCTAGGTACATAAAACAGAAGCTGATTCCTTCCTCTGTGCTGATGGGTTTTAAAGAGAGAAAATAATGGAGGATAAACACCAGGCACACGAGAAATTAAAATTCGGTTGCAAACTCCCTAATTCATGCAAGAAGTCCAGTGTACAATCAATGATTCACAAGAGCAGTTTTTTCGGAATAAAATCTCACTTCTTCGATTTTCAGAGTGGCAGAGCTTCATAAAAATGAAATAAATCACATTGTACACTTTGATGTCTGTCTCTTTTTCTCAAAGTAATGTTTTTGAGATCACATATTTTTATTTGAATAAGCAGTTTTTCTCTTTTTAAGGCTGAGTAATTTAACCTTGTATGAACACATCACAAAACACTTTTCCATTCACCTAATAATGTACATTTGGGTTAGTTCAAGTATGAGGTTTATGAATAAAGATATTATGAATATTAACTCACTTGTCTTTCTTATAAGCATGTATTTTCATTTACCCTGGGCAGAGAATACCTGAGGGTAGAAATGCTAAGTAGATATAGGCTCAATTCTTTTTTTTATTTTGAAACAGTTTTCTTGAGGTATAATTTACCGCCATAAAGTCATTCATTTAAATATACAATTCCTTGATTTTTCTGTAAATGTGCAGTTTCATAACCATCATGTTTCCACTTTAAAACAATTCCATCCATCTCTGCACAGGGGCCTCCAATCTTGACTATGTTGGCTACATTTGACAAAGTCAGCCCCTCCTCCTTGAAATGCATTCAATGCTTAGCTTCCAGTTCAGTAAATTCTAATCATTGTATGATTTGTTGTTTCATGTATTTTGTTTTTTCTTCACTGGTCTTTCCTTTTCTATCTCCATTACTGATTTCTATTTTTCTCCCAAGCCTCTCAGCATTAGTTTTGATCCAAAATGTAGTTTTTGGACTACTTTTGACCTCACCAACCCATTCCCTTGCTGATCTTACCCAGTGTCCTGGCTTCTTAAAAAAAAATAATGATATTTTAGTCTTGGCATTCCAACCTTGTACCTTATACACCGTAATCTAGACATATTGGATATGTGCTTGTTAGATAAATGAATGGAATATAGAATTGGTGGGAAATATCATAAGCTTAGATTCTAGTCCTCAGATAAGACAAGGAGGAGTTTGATCAAAGCTATGTTGTTGTTCAGTTGCTAAGTTGTGTCCAACTCTCTGCAACCTCATGGACTGTAGCTTACAAGGCTCTTCTGTTCTCTCCTATCTCCAGGAGTTTGCTCAGATTCATGTCCATTGAGTTGGTGATGCATCCAGCCAGCTCATCCNTAAGACAAGGAGGAGTTTGATCAAAGCTATGTTGTTGTTCAGTTGCTAAGTTGTGTCCAACTCTCTGCAACCTCATGGACTGTAGCTTACAAGGCTCTTCTGTTCTCTCCTATCTCCAGGAGTTTGCTCAGATTCATGTCCATTGAGTTGGTGATGCATCCAGCCAGCTCATCCTCGGCCACCTCTGTTACCTTTTGCTTTCAACCTTTCCCGGCATCAGGTTTCTTTTCCAGTGAGTCAGCTCTTCTCAGCAGGTGGCCAAAATTTTGGAGCTTCAGCTTCAGCCTCAGTCCTTCCAATGAATATTCAGGGTTGATTTCCTTTAGGATTGACTGGTTTGATCTCCTTGCTGACCAAGAGACTCTTAAGAGTCTTCTCCAGCACCACAGTTTGAAAGCATCAATTCTTTGGTGCTCAGCCTTCTTTATGGTCCAANGCCCTCTTCTCCTCCTGCCCTCAATCTTCCCTAGCATCAGGGTCTTTTCCAATGAGTTGGCTGTTCACATTAGGTAACCAAAGTATTGGAGCTTCAGCCTTAGCATCAGTCCATTTCAACCCTAATATTGATATTATATTCTGCTCCTCACTAGTAGTAACATAGTTGTTGTTCAGTTGTTCAGTAGCTCATTGTCTGACTCTTTATGACCCCATGAGTGACAGACTGGCACTCAAACATTTTGGGTGAATAGGTGAATTTTGACCCTCATGAGATTCTCGTTGTTGAGCTTGGGTCAGATGCTTCCTTCTCAAGTGAAAACCTTCATCCCTGGTTCAGGTGTTTACTCAGCATCATTGCAGAGCNCTAGGTAACCAAAGTATTGGAGCTTCAGCCTTAGCATCAGTCCATTCCAACCCTAATATTGATATTATATTCTGCTCTTCACTAGTAGTGAGTAACATAGTTGTTGTTCAGTTGTTCAGTAGCTCATTGTCTGACTCTTTATGACACCATGAGTGATAGATTGGCACTCAAACATTTTGGGTGAATAGGTGAATTTTGACCCTCATGAGATTCTCGTTGTTGAGCTTGTGTCAGATGCTTCCTTCTCAAGTGAAAACCTTCATCCCTGGTTCAGGTGTTTACTCAGCATCATTGCAGAGCTGAGTATCCAGTGTGATGAAGTCTTCACCTCCCCCCATCCCCTACCAAGTAGCCAGACGTGTGCAGACATTGTCTGTATCAGATACTATGTTTGATTTGCTGAAATTCATCTCTCCTTTGATCCAAATAGCAGAAAGCTGTCTGTGGGCAATGCAGGATATAATATTTTACAGAATCAGTGATGCCTTGAAGAGAGCTGCAAGCAGATAATGTGATGAGAGAACAAATATATCAGCACTTCCCTGATTAAGCTGGTGCGTTAGAATTGGCATCAGACCACTGAATCTGGTGTGATCATTTCATCCTCATTCCAGAGGAATGGTGGCAGGGATGTTTCAACTATCAGAAGATTTGAGGGGAATTTAAGGAGTGATAGGTGTACAAATGGAGGTTCACTTTTTACAACTGATCTTACAAACATGTCACAAATGTTATAGATTCCAATACTTGATATAGAGTTCTTCTTGCTGTTATAGAATCCTAGTCACTTTGTTTTCTTAGCTGGTACATTTTGACTCTGCACCGGAAGATATGTGTGCAAAGCATCTTATTTTCTGCATGTCTTAGGCATACAATTCTTGATCATCAAGCATGGGTTTCTGTATAATAGATTTTTATTTAATAACAATATTGATCTTTATACATCCAGCTGATCCCTCCAGTCTTATGTTTTCGCTTTGCTAAGAGCCCTGTCTTCAAATGATCCTAAGGATCATTAGGAGAGGCGCAAACTTCATGTAAATAAACTTGATAAATAAACTGGAAAGGGCCTTCTTGGCTTCCCAGATCTGCAGATTTTTTAAATGAAGACAAATAGCAGTACCCATCAAAGAGGATGTTGGATTTATGTCCTCATCAGGATGAGAATCAAATTTTTCTTTCATTTTGTGGGCTTTTAAAGAATGGCAGACACATGAAAAAATGAAGTGGATTGACCTGTTTTGTGCATCTGCACATTTGCAGGGACTAACATGAGGACACCTTTGGCCCACAGCAGCACATGAAATGGACCATTGATCTGGGAAACGGGCACTTTTTGCATCTTAAGAACACTTTGTAAGTGATTATAGTCAAAACTGCTTTCAGTGTGGAATTGATGCCTTTGCTGACAGAGAAATGGAAGGAAACTTACTTTACAGACTGGGACCCGCATAAGAAATTATTCCCAATGCCAGGGTTTGGGCAAGGAAGGGGAGTCTTAAGCCTATCCCCAGTGGATGATTTTGATTTTTACATTTTACATTTCTGCTTCTTTGGTATGTAGACTTCATAGCTGGTTGTATTGTAATTACTACTTCCTTGCTATTTACAGGTGAGAAATTTTGCTTTCAAATAAATCTGTGATTTCCACAAGTGGCCATACACACAGAGGTGTATTTTTAAAAGTCTGAGGGACTTCTCTGGGCTTCCCATGTGGTGCTAGTGGTAACGAACCAGGCTGCCAGTGCAGGAGATGTAAGATGAGGGTTCAAACCCTGGGACGAGAAGACCCCCCTGGAGGAGGGCAAGGCAACCCACTCCAGTATGCTTACCTGGAGAATTCCATGAAGAGAGGAGCCTGGTGGGCTACAGACCGTAGGGTCACAGAAAGCTGGACTGAAGTTATTTAGCATGCACATGGCCCGGGACTTCCCTGGTGGCTCAGTGGATATCCACCTGTTAATGCATGGGACATGGGTTTGATCCTCAGTCCAGGAAGATTTCACGTGCTGTGGGAGCAACTAGGGCCACCTGCCACTAGTTGAGCCCTCAGTCTGGAACCTGCATCTACTGCAATTATGTGCCTAGAGCCTGTGGTCACAACAAATGAAGCCACCTCAATGAGAAGCCCACACACAACAGACAAGAATACCCCCACTCTCTGCAGCTAGAGAAAGCCTGCACAAAAGCAAGGAAGATCCAGCACAACCAAGAAGCAAATAAACAAAACTTTTGAAAATGCACATACCTTAATTAAAAATACTTTAAAAAAAGGTTGAGTGTTTCACTGCATTTATTTTCTTGGTTATATTCAATTTATAACAAATAGTGACAGTTCTCCATCTATGGTGAAAAGTGAAAAAGTGGAAGTGTTAGTTCCTCGGTTGTGTCTGACCCTTTGTGACCACATAGACTGTAGCCCACCAGGATCCTCTGTCTATGAGATTCTCCAGGCAAGAATAATGGAGTGGGTTACCATTCTCTTCTCCAAGGGATCTTCTTGACCCGGGGATCGTACCTGGGTCTCCAGTATTGCAGGCAGATTCTTTACTGTCTGAGCCACCATAGCACCCAAATTCTTCCTAAAAGAATCAATTGTGAGTGAATTAAGCATATTAAGTGAATGACAGTACAGATGGTATAAGCAGATCACTTAAAGCGTACAGATGCTAAACAGACATCCAGGGAAACACCATCATGGACAACGAGCTTCCTGGCCAGGGAGAGGGGATTCTGGTCCCCACCCTCACACCAGGTGCAGTCCTGGGCAGGGAGCTGAGATCAACTTTGTGACTGACAAAGAAGCTTCCTGAGCATATTTTAACCCCAGGCAAGTTTTCTTAACTCCTCTGTACCTCTGTTCACTTACATGCAAACTTGGAGATGTTAATAGCAGTCATCTGGAGAGGAGGCTGTGCAGGCTGACTAGCTCTGTGTCCATCATCTGCTCTGCCCCCGGAGGGCACCATGGCACTTGCCCAAATTCCTTCCTGGGGGCTTTGCCCCGAATCCCAAGGAGCACATTAGCACAGGGTGCCAGGAGCCAAGAGTGGATCCAAGGGCAGAGCCAGGCCTCAGTGACATGCAGGGGGCCCCTCTGGTCTTGTGATTCTCCATACCTCCCATGGCCTCTTACTTAGCCTGGGAAGGTTCTAGAACTTGCACACTCAGGTAGGACCAAGAACTTTCTAAAGTAGCATCTCTCCCAGGGCATTTGTACTGCACTAGGTTCAGAAGAGAGTTTCTGAATCTGCTGCTGAGATTTATAGAGGAGGAGAGCCTTCCTTGTATTTTCTGTTTCCTTCCCTCCTTCCTTCTCCCTCTCTCTTCCTTCTCCTCACTCCTTCTCCCCTCTTTCCTCCCTTCCTGCCTTTCTTCTCTCCTCTTTCTCTACAAAAATTTATTGAGCACCTACTACATGCCAGGCACTAGTCTAGGAACTGGAGACACCACAGAGAACCAGACAGACCAGCTTCCTGCTCACCTCTGGTTGTGAGAGGACATACAATATATGATGTCTACAGAAAGTTTACAAAGAAGAATATTGAGTCAAGGATGGAAGAGAGCAGCAGAGCGACACAGTTTGGATGGATCTTGGGGGGTTCTCAGGCACATGAGTCCTGGAGCTGTGGGGTGGGTTCTGGTGGGTCAGGGCAGTCCTGGTGCTGGTGGGATTTGCTGGCATAGTTAATGGGACCACCACAGAATCACTGTGACTTCTACAGTTTGCATTTCTCACTTTCAAACGTCAGGGTGAAAATTGATCCTCCAGTTAAACTTTCTATTTAATTCCTCAGACCCGAGGCATATTAAATGATCACTACATTGATTTGCACTGAGAATATTTTCTGAAAGCATCCTGATCAGCAGCTGCGGTGCCAGGCACTGCAGACAAGGGATGGACCCTGCCCTTCCCACATAAGATCTAAATAATGTCTCAGGCGGTGATGGGCTGGCTGGGAAGTGGGAGCCGAGGCTGAATCCAGGGTCCCCGTTTCACCGGCTCGAAGGCTTTATACAAGTAATGGGAGGTGGGATGGGGCTCAGATTTCTCATTTGCACCACCACTGTCATTTTACCTTTGTACATTATTTGCACTAGCATCAGTGAGCAAGAAAGGTGTCTACGGGCTTCAGGGTGGCAGGCAGAATAGGGTCCTTCCCAGAGATGAGCAAGTTGCACACCCCACAATTGTGAACATGAGACCTTCTGTGGCAGAAGAGATTTGAGATGGAGATGATCTCGGATTATCCAGGAGGGTGGACAACGTCAGCACACGATCCTAAGAAGGGAAAGAGAGGAGCCCGAGAGGGTATATGACGGTGGAAGCAGAGGCAGACATGAGCTGATTCCTGAAGAGGGCTCCAAGCGAGGAATGTGGGCCCCTCTAGAAAGTGGAGGGATCAAGGGAAGAGATTCTTCCCCGGAGCCTCCAGAAGCACATAACTCTGTCCACACTTTGGTTTTAGTTCACTGAGACCCATTGTTGGCCTTCTGACCTCCAGAACAGAACAATAATAAACTGTATTGTCTGAAGACGTTGAGATTGAGTCAATTTGTTACAGCAGTCATGGGAAACCCATATGACAGTCCTTTAGTCTAAATCCAGCTGCAGCCTGTTTCCCTGCTGATCGTGAGCTGAGAATGTTTTTTTCCCACATGAATATTGCAGTTGAATTAATGAAATGAATCACCAACTTTAACCCCAATTAAGCAAAATGTTATCCAAGAAGCAAACGTTTTATTCTTGTATTGCAAGAATGTTATTCAGTCATTATAACAGCCACCAATAAAAACATGTGGAAATTTGTTTCCTCTTGTTATACAAGTACATATATCAACAACAAAGTTCCTATTGTATAGCACAGGAAACTATTTTCAGTATCCTGTAATAAACCATAATAGAAAAGATTATGAAAAAGAATGAGTGTATATATAACTGAATCATTTTGCTGTACACCAAAACTACCATAACATAGTAAATCAACTATATCTCAATTAAAAAAATAAGTACATGCATCATATTATCAAATTTCCCTCTTGACTCACAAAGCCTAACAGAGTTACAACCTAGATCCTTCTAGGAAAGTCTCCTGAGCCCTGAGTAAGCCCTGGGGATGTCCTGGCCTCGTATCTGAGCAGGTGTATGTTTAACACTAGTCACTTTTACCAACACGCGCGACTGTGATCATGTCCCTCTGTGTGTATGTAGTCATCCACTAAAAAGTCTATTTCTGTTGTATGATGGTCACAGGGAGCCATTTGAAGGGGCGGCACATACCTAAATGATTTTATTCAACACTATTAGGATTGCAGCAGAGTCCAGTGTCTGGAGAATCCCATGGACAGAGGAGCCTGGTGAGCTACAGTCCACAGGACCTCAAAGAGTCAGACACAGCTGAGCACGCACACACACACACACCAGGGGAGTTGGTGTTCTGGGTGTCTGTGAAACCTGCCAGGAGAGGCTCTTGAGAGGTGCCAGGTGCACCATTCACGGGAGAGGAAAAGCAGGAGAACAGTCGTAAATGTTGCAGGCTCTCACACCTCCTGCCCACTGGGGCCCTCTGAGAGAGGCTGTCAGTGCCAGGCATAGGTTTCTTGAGTGAATGAATGAGTGAATGAATGCATGATGGGGGTGGTGTTTATTTTATCCATTTCACATCTGGGGACACTAGCCAGAGGGGTTGCTGCTGCTTCTGCCAGCTCGAGGAGGCATGCTGGTGCCTGAGCGAGACTGCCCTGGTGGAATCCTCTGTCTACTCACAACTGCGTGGAAGTGGACACGATTCTTAACCTCTCTGTGCCTAATCTCCAAAATGAGAGTAATTAGGTGGCTCAGAGGTTAAAGTGTCTGCTTCCAATGTGGGAGACCTAGGTTCGATCCCTGGGTCGGGAAGATCCCCTGGAGAAGGAAATGGTAACCCACTCCAGTATTCTTGCCTGGAGAATCCCATGGATGGAGAAGCCTGGTAGTCTACAGTCCACAGGGTGGCAAAGAGTCGGATACAACTGTACGACTTCACTTTCACTATGGCCCCTCGCTCTGGAGTGTCGTGAGGACTCATCCCTATCGCAAGAGCCTGGATGGTGTGTGAGGCGTAACAACCACCTCATGTCTGTGATTCAGACACAGGTTTCTGCCTGCAGACCTGTCATCCTTTTGCTTCACCACCTCTGCCTTTGTAAAGCATGAGGACTCAGACATGTCAGAAAGAGCCAGCGCCACGGGGGCGGTCGAGGAATGCTGCGCCCATCCCTCATGGGAGCAGCAGCGCGTGGAAGAGGTGCTGGGTCACCCATATGTGGATGATGGTCCAGCATCCACCACCTGCCAGTCAAGGGCCAGGATGATGTTGGCCCTTCCCATGGGGACCTCGAGGAGGGGGCGACTTCCCCTACAAGGAGCACGGGGTGTCTCCATTCCCATCCTGAAGACATGGTGTGGAGCAGAGGTGGGGAGCTAAGAGTCTGTTGTTCAGTCACTAAGTCACGTCCGACTCTCTGTGACTCCACGGACTGCAGCACACCAGACTTCCCTGTCCTTCACTATCTCCTGGAGTCTGCTCAGATTCATGCCCACTGAGTCAGTGATGCCATCCACCATTTCATACTCTCAGGCGAAGTCCTTAACCAGCACCGACTGTCCCATATCTCAGCACAGGCTAGGATAAGAGACCAAAAGTACAGCCCTGGATTTCTTAACCAGAGTGGGGCAGAAAGCAGCCTCTCTTCAGGTGGGCTTCCTCACAGAGGGGTGGAGCCCTGCTCTTCCTTATTCTCAGCTCTGTAGAGACTCGTTTAAATCATGTTCAATTTCCCTCCATCCTCTCCGTCCTCTTGGAGAACTAACATTTTCCAGAGTCACGAGATTCCCCAAATGCTTTCCCTGCATCAGTGATTCACGTCTCCATTTCCAGCCCATCTCTCCAGCAGGAAATGTCTCACCACCCTGATGGCTCAGAGCCGATGTTCTTTACTTTGCCAAATATTAGACTTTCTCTCCTGGAGGGCTCCTGCCAGGAGTCAAACATCCTTTGTTTTCCTAGGCGGCTGGGTGAGGGTTGGGAGGGCAGGGGTGGGGAGCAGCATGCTGGGTCTCTGCTCTCATCTGAGTGGAAACCACAAGATCCCCCATGTCCCTATTTGTCTTTCAAACTGCACGTTCTGTGGACCCCTAGTTTGTCAATAATTCTCCCCAAAGCGACAGTTTGTCAGCTCCTCTTAGAAACCATTTTGGCCCCCAAACACAGTTTGATAGGAAAGACCTAGAGTTACAGGAATCTTTTATAAAATATAATGAATGTGAACTTTGCAGAGCTTTCTCCTGTCTGTAAATTGGTTTCTCCTGATGCTGTTATAGTTCATGCTCAGGTCTTCTCTCGAAAAGTCTTAAAACGGGCCTCCGTTCCCCCTGAGTCATCTTATTCATTTCTGTCTCTGAAGCTTCTCTATCTCTTTTATTTTTAAATTTCTCTCTCTCTCTTTTTTTTTTTAATTGAAGTAGAGTTGATTTGCAATATTGTGTTAGTTTCAGGTATACAGAAAAGTGATTCAGTTACACACACACACACACATATAGATATATATATATATTTTCAGGTTATTTTCCCTTACTTACACATGTATCCTCAGTTGTGTCTAGCTCTTTGCAACCTTATGGACTGTAGCCCTCCAGGGTCCTAATCCCAAATGTTAGGCTTTATCTCCTGAGAGGGCTCCTGCCAGGAGTCAGGCATTTTCCAAGCAAGTGTATTGGAGTGGGTAGCCATTTCCTCCTCCGGGGGATCTTCCTGATCCCGGGATCAACCCTGCATCACTTGCATCTCCTGCACTGGCAGGCAGATTCTTTACCAACTGGGCTGGATCTAGAGTTTTCAATCAAGAAGCAAACTGACGCTTCCTGGGTTTCTGTAGCTCTGGTGGCCAGAAGAAGGACCTGCATTTCTTTTCTTTTTCTGTTGGAGTAGTGTGTGTGTTCGGAGAAGGCAATGGCACCCCATTCCAGTATGAAAATCCCATTGATGGAGGAGCCTGGAAGGCTGCAGTCCATGGAGTCGCTGAGGGTTGGACACGACTGAGCGACTTCACTTTCACTTTTCACTTTCATGCATTGGAGAAGGAAATGGCAACCCACTCCAGTGTTCTTGCCTGGAGAATCCCAGGGATGGGGAAGCCTGGTGGGCTGCCGTCTATGGGGTCGCACGGAGTTGGACATGACTGAAGTGATTTAGCAGCAGCAGCAACAGCAGCAGCAGCAGCAGCAGCAGTGTGTGTGTGTGTTATGTGTGTTAGTCGTTCAGTCGTGTCTGATCCTTTGTGACCCCACAGACTGTAGTCTGCCAGGCTTCTCTGTCCATGGAATTCTCCAGGCAAGAATACTGGAGTGGATTGCCATGCCCTTCTCCAGTGGAACTTCCCAGCAGTTGATTTATAATATTGTGTGAGTTTCAGGTATACAGCAAAGCGATTCAGTTATACATACATATATCTATTCTTTTTCAGGTTACTTACCCTTGTAAGTAAAATAGTATAGTTCCCTGTGCTATACAGTAGGTTCTTTTTGGCTATATAATTTATACATAGCAGCGTGTATCTGTTGGCCCCAAACACCTGCATTTCAGTGTGGAAAGAGAATCCCCACCTGCAGAGGGCTAGTGGGCTGCTGGCCACTCTGCCCTTGCAGATGATCTCTGCCAGTGGCCTGGACCATGCTTTTCCTGGCTCCCCCTTTCAGAGGTAACCTCGCACTTCTTTCCCACAACCCACTTGGCTGAGGCTATGTTCCTCAGCGACTCCACCCTCCCTGATGGCACAGTCCCTCTGCAGCCATGCATCGCGGCCGTCTCTAGCGGCAGGCCAGAACACCGAGTTGCATTTCATTCTCAGGTGTGATTTAGATGACGAACACAGGACATGGCCTGACTAGGAAGAAAGCCACTCGGCACAATACAGCTCTCTGCTCTTAACCCAGTGGGGCAGCCCACACTTTTCCATGTGGATTTGTGTACTTCTCTGTTAAGTCATCAGGTTCTTTTGTCCATGTGTGAGCTTCTCCTTTTTCTTTCCATTAAACGCCAGCGGCACTCTTCATGGTGTTCAGTACCATGAAACAGAAAGCAAAGACTTTGTTTCCTCTTGAGAGCAGGTATAATTTTTACTCACTAAATCACCTTATAAAGCTGGCTAGTTTTCATAAAAGCGTGCTTAAAGATTAAATAAGGTCCCCCTCTCATCCGTCGGGTGTGTGTCCTTTGTAGAAGGGTAAAGAAGAATATTACAGCAGAGGGAAGTTGAGTCTATTATGGAAAGTCCTTTTCATTTTGGGAGGCAGATACTCGGGAGACGCCATCTCTCCATCACCTCCATCAGATCTGTCACTGGAGGACGGCAGCAGCTGTGACTCAGAGGCTCCCTTTGTATTTTCAGCCAGCATTTAGTCCCTCTTCTAACCCACTTGTCATCAGATATTCAGGGAGTGCAAACTCCTTACAGCAGTAGACTAGTCATGGAGGGGTTCCCCAATACAAAGAAAAACTGTGTCGGAGCTCCTGCTACTCAGCATTAGAGGGGCAACTCTGAATACAGCTTCTCTGGGACTCCCTGGGCATCTCTGTGGATAACAGCACGGCTTGTGCTGGGGGTCCTGCAGGTGCAAGTTCCCCCTAAAAGTGATCACTCCTGCCCTGTCTCATTTGNGCCGTGTCAGAGCTCCTGCTACCCAGCATTAGACGGGCAACTCTGAATACAGCTTCTCTGAGACTTCCTGGGCATCTCTATGGATAACAGCACTGCTTGTGCTGGGGGTCCTGCAGGTGCAACTTCCCCCCGAAAGTGACCCCTCCTGCCCTGTCTCATTTGTCTCTTCCTACTCCCAGTCCTGACGTAGACCCTCAGTTTTACCTTGTAGACCATCACAGATCTCGCCTTAATTCTGCCCTCTGCTGACCGATGTCTAATCACTCCATGATCGTGTAAGTGCCTGCTGTGTGCCAGGGCTGGTGCAAGGTCCTAGGGGTGCCATTTAGTAGTTTACAGACTGGCAGAAGGACGAGTACACTAACTTAGAGGAAATGACAAGGTCCTACTGTTTAGCATGGAGAACTATACTCGGTATCCTATGATAAACAATAATGGAAAAGACTATTTAAAAAAGAATGACATGTACACACTGGTATATTTAAAATGCGTAAATAATAAGTCCATGTTGTATAGCACAGGGATCTCTGCTCAATGTTATGTGGCAGCTGGATGGGAGAGGAGTTTGGGGGAGAATGGATACACAAATATGTACATCCAGCTCAGTTTCACCTGACCTATCACAGGGTGAAAGGTGATAAGACCTTAGCACCACACAAAAGATCTTGGCCACATGACTAAAGGTCACCCTACAGTGATGCCATTGTCTTCAACTCATGCTCAGACAAGCCCACCCTTGGCCATTGCATACTTGGGCTCCCTACTATAAGCAGAGCCAAGAGAATTTAACTCAGGTGTAGGAGTGAATTAAGCTGTTCACCTGAAGCTACCACAACATTGCTCATCAGCTATACACCAATAAAATAAAAAGTTAAAAAGAAAAGAATGTACGTATATGTATAACTGAATCAGTTTGCTGTACAGGGAACTATATTCAACATCTTGTGGTAAACCATAATAGAAAGAAATATTTTTTTTAAAGAAACAAAAATAAGTATAAAAGAATAGACTATGCTTGCAATAATTCACTAACATGACATTGGCTAAAGCATGTCCTGTGCCCAAGCCCAGGGCCAGGAATGGCGCCTGCCCACAGTGGGCATGGAATTATCTGACTGCAGTCTGCTAGGGATAGTTATAGACTTCACTCTTATGCCTGACTTAAATTCTCTTGGCTCTGCTTACAGTAGGGAGCCCAGGTATGCAGTGGCCAAGAGTGGGCCTGTCTGAGCTGAGTTGAAGACACACATATCATTGTAGGGTGACTTTTAGTCACGCAGCCAAAATCTTTTGTGTGGAGCTGAGATTTTAACACCCTGAACAAGTCTGAATCTTCTGCAATGAAATTGTTCCTCTCTTTCCAGGGGGGATGAGGAGGGGGCAGTGGTGATGTGCAGGTTTATATCATCACTCAGGAGACATCTTATCTAAATCCTCATAACAGATGTTTGGCTAAAGGTGAGACTGACACATAAGCCGCTTAGAAGTATTGTCAAAACCCTCATAATCTCTCCCAACATATTTAACCAGTGCGGTCTCCACCCAGGGTGGCTGGAACAGTGAACCTTATCAATGTTTACCAGATACAGCTCTGAACAGTCAAGGAACAGGTGACTTTGAAACAGAGAAAGGAATCTTTCTTGCTAAGGAGCATGGCAGTGCACAAACTGTGGGATATTCAGAGGAAGATGCTCTGTTGGGTCAGACAAGTTTTATCTGTGTGTGTGTTTTAAGGAGAAAAACAAAGATCATTACATCACCAGCCCAGAAGTTGTCCTGACTGTCCTGTATACCTTCTCCTACCTTCCTTGCTTACAAATGTTCCATGAAGGGTTTTGAGTTTTCCAAGAAAAGCCGATCCTAAAGTCTCCAGTCATGATGGCTGTCACTTCCCTACAGCCTGTTTGAGGTCCTTGTCAAAAAAAGATGCGCTTAACAAGCATCTTTCCTTTGAGACTTCAGGGTGAGTGCTTGATGAAGGAGCTGTAGGTGAGAGTTGGGGTAGGATTGCATGGAGGAGGGGATGGCCTCCTTAAATGATGGCCAAGTTAAAGCTGAGAGACTGGAGCTCATTCAGGCAGAATCTATCGCCTTCTAGCTCAGGGGATCCACAGGTCCCTCTGACTCCTCTAGTCTAGTCTGAGTTCCTCAGGGCCAAGGAGATGTTGCTTTCCTTGTGTATCTCTGAGTACAAGTTTGTGGCTGAGAAAAAGTTCAGAAAATGTGAAGAGAGAGAAAGAGGAAAGAAAGGGGGCGGGGAGAGAGAAAGTTTGAGGCTTCCCAGAACTTGAGAGATTGACATAAGGCAGCCAGGTATCCCCTGCTGTTCAGTGGCCATGACTGTCTAGACACTCTTAGTCTTTAAGAACTCAAGTTCATGTAGCCGAGTAAGATCCTGAGGATCCCAGCTGCAGACACAGTGGAGGGAGGTCTAGACTGCTGGCATTCGGCTCTGCTTCTGACTTGCTGTACAGTGTGCTGTGGGCAAGTCAAGGGGCCTCTTTGGGGCTCAGCATCCTCATCTATAAATGGATTTACTTTCTTTTCTTCTCCCTTTCTCTGTCCTCCCTCCCCCCTTCCCTTCTTCTCCCTTCCTTTTTCCCCCTCTTTTCCTTCCACTTGCTTTGTATCCATCTATCTTCTTTTGGAAGTTTATGGGACAGGAACCCTTCTTCTGACAGTCACAGCGTCTCAAGGATCCTTGTGTAACAGTGACAACAATATTAACAAACAAGCCAACCAACAAAGACAACTATTATGCAGCTTACATGTGATTTGAGAAAAGTTGTGACCAGGTATGGCCAAAAGGCTCCAGTTCAGTTCGGTTGCTCAGTTGCGTCTGACTCTTTGTGACCCCGTGGATGGCAGCACACCAGGCTTCCCTGTCCTTCACCATCTCCCAGAGCTTGCTCAAACTTAGGACAGTTGAGTTGATGATGCCATCCAAACATCTGATCCTCTGTTGCCCCTTTCTCCTCCTGCCTTCCATCTTTCCCAGCATCAGGGTCTTTTCCAATGAGTCAATTCTTGACATCAGGTGGCCAAAGTATTGGAGCTTCAGGTTCAGCATCAGTCCTTCCAATGGATGTTCAGGACTGATTTCCTTTAGGACTGACTGGCTTGATCTCCTTGCAGTCCAAGGGACTCCAGGGGAGAACAAAGAAAAACGAACCTTATTTCAAAGGGGTCTCTTTCCAGCGAGGTCTGTATGGATCATAGATGCTAGCCTCCCATAAAGACACAGAAATCCATCCCTCCAGGGTCATAATGTGGCCGAGGATGAGATGAGATGGTTGGACAGCTTCACCAACACAATGGACATGAATTTGAGGGAACTCTGGGAGAGAGTCAAGGGCAGGGAAGCCTGGCGTGCTACAGTCCATGGGCTTGCAGAGTTGGACACAACTTAGTGACTAAACAGCAACAACTATCATAAGCTCACCATGACATTTGTAGCAAATGCTCTTTGTTTCTTTCACCATTTCGGTTTCTCTGAGCCAAGAGTGTCATTAGGTTCTTGAAGACCCTTACGTTCTAGCTGCTTTGTTTAGTGGAAAGGAATGCAGAGCACAGGACATGACACAAGATGAGTTGGGGTCTGGTAGGAGTGTCCAGACTCATTACCGGACCAGCAGGGTGCTCAGGGAGAACACCTGTGTAGGTGTCCAGACGGGGGTGGGGGAGAACTCTGGGTGGTCCCTGCTTCCTGCAGGTCTTGTGGCTGTTACCATCGAGCCCCTATTACCCTTGGCTCATGTTAGCACCACAGAGATGAATGAGGAATTTGGGTGTGTCACTAGGGTCAGCTTCCTGCAGAGGTGACATTGCCCTTTCCAGGACTGGATCCAGGACTCCAGGTAGCAATTTCCCCACCAAACCTATTCCAAGGCTGTATCTTATCCTCTGAATATTTAAGTGTGAGTGAGTCATTGCACACAAGGTCGTACTGTCCCCTCCTTTTAAGACAGTTCACTCTTCAGGTATGGCCCTGGCTAGGACCCTTCCTTTGGATCAGTGGGATACTGTTCCCCCATCACTGATGGGAAACCATCCATGCAATGCCACAATGAGGTATGTGATAAAAATGATGGGGTAAAGTTATGTTATAATTAAAGTGAATTGATTATACATTTTTTGAAACTTTAATTAAGAATTATTTAATGAATGTCTCATTTTGATCAATCTTAAGGCATTGATACAAATGAAAAATGTCTTATGAAAAGGCAGTGATGCAGCAGCAAATGTATTTAATTCTCAGTTGAATGAATTTTAATCAGCAGTGATATTATAGGATCTGGGTGCAGAGATAACTGACCTTGCTAGAAGGGAGATGCGTTTTATTTATAGGGTCTGGGACCTCCTTCCCACCCAGCTGAGGCTAGTAAAGAAAAATCTCTCTTAAACAGAAAGCTGAGCCCCAGAGAAAGGAAATTCTGGTTAAATGATTGTTCAGAGAATGAAAGCATACAACTGCCTTTCATCCCAGCTTTGTTACAGAAAATCCTAACAGGATGCACGGGGCCACCTGCATGGAGAATAAGGAATATTTTTGTAGGCTTTTTAAAGAGAAATATAACATATGCAGGCAAGTGTACAAACCACACAGTTTGATGAATGTTTGTGAAGGGAGCACACCTGTACCAGAATGACAAAGGCCGGGCTGAAGGACATTTCAGCCCTCAGGAGTCTCCCCAGGCCCCCTCCCAGCCGTTACAACCCTCGTCTTCTTACTACCTTCTGATTGCTACAATGATCAGTTTGCTTTGCCTGTTTCTTTCTTTTTTTTTGACTCCCTATGAATATAATCATAAAGCTTATGCCCTTTTCTGTCTGGCCTTTTCCCCCTTAACATCCTGTGAGATTAATCCATGTTGCTCTATGTAGCAATTCTTTTTCTTTTTACCATGGTCAAATCAGTCTACAGTTTATTTACTCACTCCATTGTGGATGGGCAATTGGATTGCTTCTGGTTTGGGTCCACCATGAATAGTGCTGCTGTGAACATCCTTGGATTTTGATGAACGAGTGAGTGTGTTTCTGTCGGAGATACACTGGGGACCAGGAGACCGACCTCTTCTCTAGCTGCACCAAATTTCCAAGTGACTTCCTCTCATCCTCAATGTCTGATGATGAGCCTCTGCATTGTCATAAAACTTTAGCTCCAAATTGCAAACTCCTCAAGGCATCTGCCCAGCAGGAAGATCTACCTGGATATACACTGTCTTCATTCTAGGTGTAAGTGAAGCTTGGGGCATTGCTGCCACTCTCTGATCCATCCCCTCAGTGCACCCTGTTGGCTCCACCTTTGCTNCCGTGGATGGCAGCACACCAGGCTTCCCTGTCCTTCACCATCTCCCAGAGCTTGCTCAAACTTAGGACAGTTGAGTTGATGATGCCATCCAAACATCTGATCCTCTGTTGCCCCTTTCTCCTCCTGCCTTCCATCTTTCCCAGCATCAGGGTCTTTTCCAATGAGTCAATTCTTGACATCAGGTGGCCAAAGTATTGGAGCTTCAGGTTCAGCATCAGTCCTTCCAATGGATGTTCAGGACTGATTTCCTTTAGGACTGACTGGCTTGATCTCCTTGCAGTCCAAGGGACTCCAGGGGAGAACAAAGAAAAACGAACCTTATTTCAAAGGGGTCTCTTTCCAGCGAGGTCTGTATGGATCATAGATGCTAGCCTCCCATAAAGACACAGAAATCCATCCCTCCAGGGTCATAATGTGGCCGAGGATGAGATGAGATGGTTGGACAGCTTCACCAACACAATGGACATGAATTTGAGGGAACTCTGGGAGAGAGTCAAGGGCAGGGAAGCCTGGCGTGCTACAGTCCATGGGCTTGCAGAGTTGGACACAACTTAGTGACTAAACAGCAACAACTATCATAAGCTCACCATGACATTTGTAGCAAATGCTCTTTGTTTCTTTCACCATTTCGGTTTCTCTGAGCCAAGAGTGTCATTAGGTTCTTGAAGACCCTTACGTTCTAGCTGCTTTGTTTAGTGGAAAGGAATGCAGAGCACAGGACATGACACAAGATGAGTTGGGGTCTGGTAGGAGTGTCCAGACTCATTACCGGACCAGCAGGGTGCTCAGGGAGAACACCTGTGTAGGTGTCCAGACGGGGGTGGGGGAGAACTCTGGGTGGTCCCTGCTTCCTGCAGGTCTTGTGGCTGTTACCATCGAGCCCCTATTACCCTTGGCTCATGTTAGCACCACAGAGATGAATGAGGAATTTGGGTGTGTCACTAGGGTCAGCTTCCTGCAGAGGTGACATTGCCCTTTCCAGGACTGGATCCAGGACTCCAGGTAGCAATTTCCCCACCAAACCTATTCCAAGGCTGTATCTTATCCTCTGAATATTTAAGTGTGAGTGAGTCATTGCACACAAGGTCGTACTGTCCCCTCCTTTTAAGACAGTTCACTCTTCAGGTATGGCCCTGGCTAGGACCCTTCCTTTGGATCAGTGGGATACTGTTCCCCCATCACTGATGGGAAACCATCCATGCAATGCCACAATGAGGTATGTGATAAAAATGATGGGGTAAAGTTATGTTATAATTAAAGTGAATTGATTATACATTTTTTGAAACTTTAATTAAGAATTATTTAATGAATGTCTCATTTTGATCAATCTTAAGGCATTGATACAAATGAAAAATGTCTTATGAAAAGGCAGTGATGCAGCAGCAAATGTATTTAATTCTCAGTTGAATGAATTTTAATCAGCAGTGATATTATAGGATCTGGGTGCAGAGATAACTGACCTTGCTAGAAGGGAGATGCGTTTTATTTATAGGGTCTGGGACCTCCTTCCCACCCAGCTGAGGCTAGTAAAGAAAAATCTCTCTTAAACAGAAAGCTGAGCCCCAGAGAAAGGAAATTCTGGTTAAATGATTGTTCAGAGAATGAAAGCATACAACTGCCTTTCATCCCAGCTTTGTTACAGAAAATCCTAACAGGATGCACGGGGCCACCTGCATGGAGAATAAGGAATATTTTTGTAGGCTTTTTAAAGAGAAATATAACATATGCAGGCAAGTGTACAAACCACACAGTTTGATGAATGTTTGTGAAGGGAGCACACCTGTACCAGAATGACAAAGGCCGGGCTGAAGGACATTTCAGCCCTCAGGAGTCTCCCCAGGCCCCCTCCCAGCCGTTACAACCCTCGTCTTCTTACTACCTTCTGATTGCTACAATGATCAGTTTGCTTTGCCTGTTTCTTTCTTTTTTTTTGACTCCCTATGAATATAATCATAAAGCTTATGCCCTTTTCTGTCTGGCCTTTTCCCCCTTAACATCCTGTGAGATTAATCCATGTTGCTCTATGTAGCAATTCTTTTTCTTTTTACCATGGTCAAATCAGTCTACAGTTTATTTACTCACTCCATTGTGGATGGGCAATTGGATTGTTTCTGGTTTGGGTCCACCATGAATAGTGCTGCTGTGAACATCCTTGGATTTTGATGAACGAGTGAGTGTGTTTCTGTCGGAGATACACTGGGGACCAGGAGACCGACCTCTTCTCTAGCTGCACCAAATTTCCAAGTGACTTCCTCTCATCCTCAATGTCTGATGATGAGCCTCTGCATTGTCATAAAACTTTAGCTCCAAATTGCAAACTCCTCAAGGCATCTGCCCAGCAGGAAGATCTACCTGGATATACACTGTCTTCATTCTAGGTGTAAGTGAAGCTTGGGGCATTGCTGCCACTCTCTGATCCATCCCCTCAGTGCACCCTGTTGGCTCCACCTTTGCTCCAGCTGCTATTGCTATTAACCACTCACCTCCACATTTGTTACACCCAAAGAGTCTGGTATTAGGACAGAGCCTGGGGGGACTGCTCCATGGAGTGTGAGACTCAGCTGGAAGACTTGGAGACTGGGAGTGACTCACTGGCTTGGGGCTGGGGTCCTCTGGAGGCATCCTTACTCACGTGTCTGGTATCTAGCCAGGATGACCAATCAGTAGCATTGCTGACATAGACTATTCCTGGCCTTTCCATGGAGCTTGGCTTCCCCACGGCATGGCCGCCTTGGGGTGGTCACTCTTCTCCTAGTGGCGTGTTCCAGTGGCTTCCCTGGTGGCTTAGAGGTAAAGAATCTGCCTGCAGTGCAGGAGATCTAGGTTTGATTCCTGGGTCGGGAAGTTTCTCTGGAGAAGAGAATGGCTACCCACTCCAGGATTCTTGCCTAGGAAATCCCATGGACAGAGGAGCCTGGTGGGCTACTGTCCATGGGGGTCACAAAGAGTCAGACACAACTGAGTGACTAAATAGCAACAACAACAACATTATAAGGAATTTATCGTAAATCTATATATCAGCTTCCAATGCATCACTCAGACAGCCTGGCTTATGGTGCAGTAATGAGCAGCTCCAAGCCAGCGGCTCTGCACATCCAAGGCCTATGTCTGCTCATATGTAACCTTCTGAGAGTCCATGTGACTCTCCAGTCCTTCACCTGTGGCCTCTCAGGGGCCCAGTGCAATGGAAGCATCACTATAGTGGCAGAGGGGATGGGCAAAGCCACAGGGCATCCTACCACCAGTCAAGTGCCCTGTCCAGCAAGCACATGGATGCCACTGTCCACTGGCCCAACCAGTGACAGGTCCCACCCGACTGCAAGAGAGGTGGGGAAAAGGTGGAACCCCAACATGTGTCTGGCAGGGCATCAAAGCATAAAGGGGGGAAGGATAGACTCTGTCTACACCATGTTTTTAAAAATACAGGTATTATTATTATTTAGGTATGGGAAGGCCACCGGATCAAGAAATAACTGCCGTTGAAAAGATAGTTTGTTGGGCTCACATATCCCAAGGGGAGGGGACACGTCTCTCAGGGAAGCACCAGGGTTGGTCAGGGGTCAAGAGGGAGAAGGAATAGATGCAGGCAAGAGCCTTTAGTGTGGTTTCTGTGGAAAGTGACAGATAAGGTGGGGTAGTCGGGTTTAGGATTAGCTCGTGAGTATGGCTTCCCTGACAGCTCAGTTGGTAAAGAATCCACCTACAATGCAGGAGACCCTGGTTCGATTCCTGGATTGGGAGGATCTGCTGGAGTGGGTAGAAAAAAGATAGGCTACCCACTCCACTATTTTGGGGCTTCTGTTGTGGCTTAGCTGGTAAAGAATCTGCCTGTAATGCGGGAGACCTGGGTTTGAACCCTGGGTTGGGAAGATCCCCTGGAGAAGGGAAAGGCTACCCACTGCAGTATTCTGGCCTGGAGAATTCCACAGACATATATAGTCCATGGGGTTGCAAAGAGTTGGATGCGACTGAGCGACTTTCACTTTCATTATCACTTTCAGTGTGAATGATGTCAGTGGACTTGGGCAGTCCCTAGTTGTCTGGTGCCTGCCCTGGGGTGATGAGGACAGGTGGATAGTATCTTGGAGTTGCTGGAGGAGGCGATGAGGGAGTGGGCTCCAGACTGGGTGGTGTTGCACTGGAAAGCACACTATCTCAGGGATTGGCTGGTCCTCGGAGGGGCAATCCCTCCAGGGTCAACAGGGTCCTGCGATGTCAAAGCACCAGAAATACAGGAAACAAAAGAAGCGGTGATACAGCCACACCTGGACACTGAGGAGGTGGAACAGTGGTAGATGCAGAAGTTAATGACTCCCAGCTCTGACCTCTGTTTCCCTGACTCCTCTTTAATCTCTGTTGTCACCGGCTTACTGCTGTCCTAGTTCTGGATGTCCCTGATGCTCCACTGCCCTCATCTACTTCTCACAGTGTCCCGATGCAAAATCTCAGGAGGTGATGTTGGTTGGCACAGCTCATCTCTCCTCCCCTGGTCACTCTGCACTGCGTATAAAATGCCCTGATCCAGCTGAGTCTGATCAGGGATGAGGAGCCCCCAGGTGGCAGGGAGCAGTCCTTTCGGAAAGAGCCTTGGCAGACAGTACCAAGGGTTCAAATTCTATAGATTCCTACCTCCACAAAGTACCCTTTGGGGCCAAGCAGACTTGTCTGGGTTGCTGATTGAGAGAAGCAGATAGAAGTCATCATTTAAAAAGCACCAGTGGCCACACATGGCAGGACTCGTCTGAAATGGGTTCAGGGCTAGCTGGGACCTGGAGTGGCCTGGCATCTGCAGGGTCCCCAGGAGGTAGCCATTAGCTCTGGGCAGACTCCTGGGGACCGGGTTGCTGCACAGTGGAAGGTCACGGGGCGCCCGGCAGCTACACTGTGTGTATCTCTCTCAGACTGATTATCTCATTTTGCTGGGCCCCACGCTGCCAGAACACAGAGCGCTGTTTACTGCCTCTGTACTCGATCAATCACTTATTCATACGGTTGGAGATTATGGCTGCTCATTTGCTACTTCCAGTCCAACTTGTCGTGGTGCGTCTCTGGGGAGACATCCACACAGCTGTGTTAAAGCCATCCAACTCTTTCTCCATGGCAACAGCTGGGGAGGCTGGAAACCCCGCCGGCCTCTGTGCATGAGTTGGAAGCAAACTCCCACCCGAGCCCACCTGCCCGGAGCAGCAGCGCACAGGGGGCACTCTTCATTAGCACCGCCACGCCTTCCAGACGAAGCTCACCGTCATGCTTGGTGGGTTGCGAGCCATTTGTCATTGGTGGGGGCAGATGGGCATAGCTGCCAGCTCTCAACAAGGTGCGCTCGCTCTTCTGGGGCGATAAGATTCAATCTATGGACTGCTTATTGAGAGAGCCTGTGAGCATCGACCTTGGGGGCTACTCGCGAGTTTTATTAATCAGGCTGCTGTTTCCGGCCAGCTCGTAGGAAGAGACGGACAGTATCTAGTGTCAGAGGGGCTGACTGTCTGGAAGGAAGCACGGCCTCCACTCCATCCTCTGGGAGCTGCAGAGCATGCGAGGAGGGGAAACCCTTATGGTGGGAGGGGTCCCTGGCGGCTGCCACTGCCCTTTTTTAGATGCTGCAGGTCAGCAGGGAGGCAGGCAGGGAGTTCTCACCAGCAGGCTCTTTGGGTCTTAAGGGGGCATCTCACACCTCTGTGGATAAGCAGCCAGATTCTCATTTTGTCCAAGAGGTGTGTGAGCCACCGATACTTGGTCAATACTCAAAGGGTCAGAACTCAACCTTCAAATCAAGACAACCCACTTCTGCTTGGAGTCTCTAGTATACATCCCCCAAAGAAACATCCTGGACCCAGCTGATGGGAAGAGAGGCGTACAAGGGCTGTCTCTCAACCTTCCCCTGCTCTGCGGTCATCTCTATCCCCAGAGCAAAGTTACGTCTCTGGCATCTGGCATCTCATCTACAGGTCTCAGGGAGCCCCTGCCTGTGCCAAGCCCATGAATGCCTCCTGGCTGCACATCTTTTTGGAGAGCCAGTGTTTAACTAAGTAGTCTGGCACTTTCCAAACAAAAAAAGTCTGCTTCTGGTATTCATCTCATGCTACTCGGAAAACCTCATTCTTTCACAAAAGGTTCCTGGCACCGCTGAAGCTCATGCTTGGTTCTGAATTGACCTGGCACGGAAACTGCCAGGGAGGTGGCTCTCTGAGTTCTGCAGTGGCCGATTGGTTATTAATCACCGTAAATCTGGAATAATCTCTGCAAACATATTTTGTTCCCTACAAATATATTTGTGCCGACTTTCTCTAATAAATCTCATGTCAGACGGGCTATTGTCTCTCTTCACAGAGCGGCTCCCAGCTGAAATATTTAAACAATATATGAGCAATAATAAAAAACGCTTGCTGCAGTCACTTTTGTTTTAGGAAAACAGACGACAATAGGTAGCAGATTTATTACTTACAGAGGCCTCCATTTGGGGCTGTATTCCCCCTCCCGCCCCCGCCCCCCGGCGGACTATTTGCTGGCTTTAAAAATCACAGAAGAACTTTATGTTTGTCCCTGGCTTTATGCAAAAAGGACAAGACATTACTCTTTCTAATGAGAAAAGATGTGAAACAACCTAAGAAGGAAAAATAAGAAGCTTCTTGGAATCTAGGTCCATTATTTTCTCCCAGGCTCTGATCTCTGATAAGGCAACACAGAGATCTCCAGCTTTCTTCCCAGACTTGTCACCTCATGGAGTTTCCTCCTTTGTGAAAACTACCATCATTCTTGCCTTAAATTTCCCCCACAACTGTGATGAGCTAAAAGTGGGGCTTGAAGAAGAGTCAGCAGGATGTGGAGAGAGGGCATTTTTACATCACAGTTGTACAAAGAGGGATGACTCAGGATGTTTCCCCAAAAATCTCTTGCTTGGGAAATTGAATGGTACAACTAAGACCCATCTTTCCCTGGATTATTTTTTCAGAATCACCCAAAGAAATATTTATTTCCCTAGATTGCACCTGTCAACTAGAAAAAGTGCACAACTTAGAAGTTGAGAGTTAATGTTACATTTGGTGGGCATGGTTCTTGTTCAGTCACTAAGTCATGATCTGACTCTTTGTGACCCCATAGACGGCAACACACCAGGCTTCCCTGTCCTGCACCATCTCCTGGAGCTTGCTCAAACTCATGCCCATTGAGATANAGAAAAAGTGCACAACTTAGAAGTTGAGAGTTAATGTTACATTTGGTGGGCATGGTTCTTGTTCAGTCACTAAGTCATGATCTGACTCTTTGTGACCCCATAGACGGCAACACACCAGGCTTCCCTGTCCTGCACCATCTCCTGGAGCTTGCTCAAACTCATGCCCATTGAGATAGTGATGCCATCCAACCACCTCATCCTCTGTCATCCCCTTCTCCTCCTGCCTTCAATCTTTCCCAGCATCAGGGTCTTTTCCAATGAGTCGGCTCATCGCATCAGGTGGCCAAAGTATTGGAGTTCAGCTTCAACATCAGTCCTTTCAATGAATATTCAGTGTTGATTTCCTTTAGGATTGACTGGTTGGATCTCTTTGCAGTCCAAGGGACTCTCAAGAGTCTTCTCCAGCACCACAGTTGAAGAAGTTTGGTGGACATACTGAGGACTTAAGCCTAGGACATGGCACCTCAGATAGCTCAGAGGGACTGCTCTGAAGAGGTAAGGGAGGAGCCAAGATGTGTAGGGGTTTCTGCAACAAAGACCAGGTATTTGGAACACCAAAAGATTACTGCTCATTGAAGAAATCCAGTTGTATCAAGATAAGGAATTTAGCATTTTTCTATGTATTGGGAGATGAAAGAGTCTGGGTTCATTGAAATCATCCCTTTGATATGTACCTCAGCTATCTGGGGCCAGTACCTTGGGCTTTCTCATCCTGAGTCCCCTCAGGGTGCACTGTTGGGGTTGGGAATCCTGTTTCTATCCTGAGTTCCCTCAGGGCTCACCGTCATGGAAGCTGTGATGTGATGGCTTGGTGGCAGTAGCATCCTTTGTTTACTGATATGGCAGCAATGTTTTCATGGACACACTCCATTCCTAGTAAGTTCCCAGACAGATGAACGCAGTAAATAGGAAGAGCCTGGCATCTCCCTGAGAATAGGAAACCCAGAGGAAACATGGCAGGAGACAGGAGAAAGGTGTGGAAGAATAAGAGGCTACAATCTACATTGAATTCCATGGCAGGTCGTGGTGCTGCTATTTGGTGAGGTATTTATCACTCATCAAAGATCATTATCAGGTTAATCAGCAGGGGAAATTGCACTGGGTGGTGAAGGACACTTGGCTGCTTGTTGTGTGGGGTGAGGACTGCGCAGCTGGGGTGGGTGCATGGGAAGATTGGCTTCTGCTTTTTCCATATGTTCTCATGTAGGTGAAAATATCTGAGTCGCCCAAACAAACGGCTATGAATCACACAATGGGACATTTTAAAAAATCAGCTACAGCAAAGAATGTGGGGATCCACTTTGAGCCTCTCATGAGAGGATGGGGGAGAGTCATCCGTTATGTAAAGGACAGTCTCAGTGGAGAGCTATTCAGGGGACATTCATGTGTGTAGTACATTCCTGGCTACACTTCAGCCACATCAAGACATCAGCTGGTGGTGTCTATCTAACCTAGAAGTGCTGCTTATAGGATAGCTTTTCTGGGAAGGTCTACGTAAGCCTGGTTGCCTGAGGAAGGTGTGCTCTTTGAAATAACCCTTGTGCTGGGGGAGGGATTGCCCCTTTTATTCATCATCCTGCAAATCCAGACTTTGCTGTGTTATCATGGCTTTGTGCCAGGCCTGTCGCCCCTTTGGTACACCTGCAGGCTTCAGGCTATATACAAAAACCAAGGGAAGGATGATGGTGTCCAACTTTCATAGGAGGTGGGAGAAGCGAGTCAGTGTACCTGGCCAAATCTGGAGAGATGGTGGCTGTGGACCGTGGGAGGGGCCTGGACCTACCTACATGTCCAATCAGGTGGTGTCCACATGAGAAGCCAGGTGAGAAGCCGGGGACACAGATCAGCAGAGGGCTGGTAAGGCCAGAGATCCTGGGGTCCAGCAGAGGCAGGGAGCTGAGGTTGGTTCTTAGGAGACATGTCCCTGAGATGTTCTACTCTCTCCATCTGAAAGAGGACATGGGGACTTTAGNTGTCCACATGAGAAGCCAGGTGAGAAGCTGGGGACACAGATCAGCAGAGGGCTGGTAGGGCCAGAGATCCTGGGGTCCAGCAGAGGCAGGGAGCTGAGGTTGGTTCTTAGGAGACATGTCCCTGAGATGTTCTACTCTCTCCATCTGAAAGAGGACATGGGGACTTTAGCCCAGAAGACAGAGTAGTAGCATCAACCAACAATCACCAAAGTAACGCTGATATGCAGCTAAGAACAACAGCTGAGACATGGAAATGACCTAGATGTCCATCAACAGAGGAATGAATAAAGAAGAGGTGGTCCATATACACATGGAATGCTACTCAGCCATAAAAAGAGTGAAATAATGCCGCTTGCAGCTACATGGATAGACCTAGAGATGATCATACTAAGTAAAGTGAATCAGAAAGAGAAAGGACGAGAATAACATGATATCACTTATATGTGGAATTTAAAACACGACACAAATGAATTTATCTATGAAACAGAAACAAACTCACAAACAGAAAACAGACCTGCGGTTGCAGAGGGGTAGTAGAGGTTTTCGAGAAGGCAATGGCACCCCACTCCAGTACTCTTGCCTGGAAAATCCCATGGACAGAGGAGCTTGGTAGGCTACAGTCCATGGGGTCATAAAGAGTCGGACATGACTGAGTGACTTCACTTCCACTTTCAGTAGAGGTTTGGGAGGAATAGATTGGGACTTTGGGATTAGCAGACGCAAACTGTTATGTATAGGATGAATAAACAGCAAGGTATTATTGTATAGCACAGGGAATTATATTCAATATCCTGTGATAAACCATAATGGAAAAGAATATGAAAACAAATCTATGTATGTATAACTGAGCCATTTTTCTATATAGCAGAAATTAACACAGCATTGTAAACCAACTATGTGTATTAGTCACTCAGTCATGTCGACTCTTTGCTATCTTTTGGACTGTAGCCCTCCAGGGTCCTCTGTCCATGGGATTCTCTAGGTAAGAATACTGGAGGGGGTTGTTCCTCCAGAGATCAAACCCATGTCTCCTGAATCTCCTGCATTGTAGGCAGATTCTTTATTGCTGAGCCATCAAGGAAGCCATAAAACCAACTATACTTTCATAAAGTTAAAAAAGAAAACAGAAGCCACATGGCAGAGGCATCAATGTCCTCCAGGAAGTGCAGTGAGAAGCCACCAACCCTCATGGAACTTAGGCTGAAGCAGGGCTGTCATTCATCATGAAATCAAGATGCCAAGGTCTCCAAGAAAAGCCTCCAGAAAGCTCCCCCATCACCTTTCCACTCCTGGAGGGAGGGCTGGCTCTAGGGACTCACCAAGCCTGCTGGGATCTGGAGTCTGGGGATGGCTCATCTGTCCCTCACCTTTGTGGCCAGTTTCAGCATGAACCTTGTTCTCCTTCCTTCACTCTTAATCTGCAGGTGTCTGAAGCTCTGGGGTCCAGGTGGAACAGGGAGGTGTTGGTGCCTCCCAAGGATGCAGAGACTTCTCAGTCTGCAAGGAAGATCCTTTGAGAGTGCAGGCCAGTTGGCAGGAGATCCCTACCAACTGGGGAGGGGGCAGTGAGTGGGAGTGCCCCTCCACCACCTAAGCAGGCAAGAGGGCAGAGTATTTTCTACAGAGAATTGAAAAACAATAAACTAAGTTCATTTCCCCCTTATTACCATGTAGAGATGACGTTTTACACTGTCAATGATAAAGTCTCCACCCTGCTGGAGTGGGTGCTCCCTCCTGCCCCCTGCACAGCACTGGGTCCAAGGACATCACATTGAGGGTACCTGTGCCTTTTACGTACCCACCGTCACCCAAGACAGAAAGAGTACTGTAGGCTGCTGCCTTTGAATGGAGCTATCCTTCGTTCTTAGGAAGAAAGCCCAGGGTCCCTTGTAGTCACTCGGGTCCCCTATGAATCCTGTCCAGGTCACACTTTGGGGACATCTTTGGTTCTTCCCACTTCATAGCAATGTTCTCTCTGTGCACAAAAATCCCCTGCCTTGGGCGTCTCTGAGAATCTCATCCCCTTGTCCTCGTCAGCCTGTGCAGGTTGGGTTCCAAGGCAGATTAATGGCCCACGTTTGCCTGCATGATTATTTCTAATGGGCTGATTTGAGAAATATGCTATTAATCGCTGTCACATGCTGGGCTAACATCATCTCAGGGCGGCAGGGAAACCAGCATCTGCTACGTGACTCCATGGAATGTTCCTGCTCCACAGGCTCAGCATCGGCTGCTTTTCATATGTTCCCCTGTGGTTTCAGCCAAGAGAACGAGTGGATATCCAAGGCAAAGGACTGTGGGGTTTGCCTGCCTTTTGCATCCCCTTCTCCTTTCTTTTTTTTTTTTTTAAATCATTTTCCTGTTTATTTCCCTCCAAACCGTTCTGGGGCCACAGCTAGGGTTTTGAATGGGTTTTAGAGTCAGGGACTTGGGTTTAGAGTCAGAGACTTGGGTTTAAATTTGGCTTGACCTCCTTACTGGCTGTAGGATATTCTGCATCTTATCACTTTCTGAGTGCCTCAATTTCCTACCTGTGAAATGGGGTTAATATTCCCTCTCTTCTGGGAGATGTTTAAGACATGGGACATGAGACATATTCTTGGCACTCAGTGAATGAGACCTTCCCCAGGGATTTCCCTACATGATTCCCAAGAATACCCTCCTGCATCTTATAAGGACATGCTCCTTTCTCCTCCGCCCTGACACAGCCATGTCTCCCTGACAGTGAACTCATGTGTGGGAATGGTGGCCTCTTGTTTTCTCTTTTCTTCCCCCTTCTCCCCATCACTAAGATGTCCATTCAGTGCCTCTTCATCCTTGGGAAATGTGCTGGACAGACAGGGATGTGATTTAGGGTGTCTGAGATCTAGGGTTCTGCCTGCTGTGATTATGGAGGTCACTGCACATGGTCAGGTCCAGAGGGACCAGTGTCAAGGTCTAGTTGGGTAGGAGAGTTCATGGCCAGTGGCAGAGAAACGAGGGAGAACTCAGGGAAGAGGGCTAAAATGGTGGGGGGAGGGGAGAAAGGCTGGAAAAAGACAAGCCGGAAGTATATGATTTGTGAGAGTCAACTAGAGGAGCCCTTGGACCCCTAGATACTGTTTATTTCCTCTTTTATTCCTTACTCGCTTACATAAGAGTAATGATGCTAAAATTAGTTCACTATCCATTCATTTACCCATCCAGCCATCCCTCAGTCCATCCATCCATCCGTTCATCCATCTATCCATCCATCCGTTCATCCCTCCACCCTTACTGTGAACCCACTCTGTGCCAAGCACTAGGCACTGTGAGAGGTAGAGATGAACACAGCATGCTCCATTTCTTCGTCATTGAGAGGGAACCCTGACTGCCAACAACCAGTGGTGGTAAGGGCTAGAAACTCTCAGAGGAAGGAAACATCAGCTCCTGCTGGAGGAACTGTGGGAGACCTCCAGAGCTAAGCCTTAGAGGATATGTGCTAACTTATCCAGAGGAGGGATGGAGTTAAGAAATTTGAACAGATCAAAGCAGGTGGCCTCATGAGCCAGACAGCGGACAGTGTAGCTGGAGTCCCTAGGAAGGGGCCCTATACCAAGCCAGGAGGACAACTAGGGCAGATAAGGAAGAGTGTGGCATGCTATGCTGGATCAGCCAGGACCACTGAAGCTTCTGAGCAAGAGGAGCGACAAGGTCCATCCTGAGTGTCTAACAATGAGTGCTATCCATCCATCCTATGGTTATCCATCCAACCTATAGAAATCCATCTATCCTGTGGGTATCCATGTGTCCTATAGATACCCAGACATCCTTTAGGAATCCATCCATCCTATAGTTATTCATCCATCTTATGGGTATCCATCCATCCTATAGGAATCCATTCATTGTACAACTCTTTATCCATCCTATGAAAATTTCATCCAGCCTATAGCTATCCATGGGGTTTCCCTGGTAGCTCAGCTGGTAAAAAATCTACCTACAATACAGGAGACCCCAGTTCAATTTCTGGGTCACGAAGACCTTCTGGAGAAGGGATAAGCTACTCACTCCAGTATTCTTGGGCTTTCCTGGTGGTTCGGATGATAAAGAATCCACGTTCAATGAGGAAGACGTGGGTTCGATCCTTGGGTTGGGAAGATCCCCTTGAGAAGGGAACGGCTACCCACTCCAGTATTCTTGCCTGGAGAATTCCATGGACAGAGGGTGCCCGGCAGGCTACAGTCCATGGGGTCACAAAGGGTCAGACAGGATTGAGTGACTTTCACTTTCATAGCTATCCATCTGTCCTATAGGAATCCATGCATCCTGTGAATACCCATTCATCCTACGGCTCTCCAGCCATCCTGTGGGTGGGTATTCACCTATAGGCTATCTACACACGGTTGATGAGAGGTAGAGGCAGATGCCAGGATGACTAAAATGGTACTGCCCCCACCTAAGGGTGGTGCTTTTCAAGGTGGACCCAGAGAAACGAAGTGAAGGCACATAATTGACTTTGTACCCATGGCAGTTACTACATTGTCCATGAAGGAGCTGTGATATGAGGGAATCCTTTAGTCACGCTTGGATTGGCAGCAGGCCATAGTGTCTCACTTGAGGCTGACTGTGTTTTGAAAAGGTTTGCCTCTGCAGTGGTTGCATTTTAGCAGCCCAACCAACACCAACACAGGGAGCATCCCCTTGAGTTGAGAGATGTATGGGGTACTGTGGGGAGCACCAGAAGGAGCCTGCAGCTCACCGGGGCTTTAAAGGAGCTCCTAGCTCATGGTTGGATCCAGTAGATGACTTTGGGGAGAGTGAATGGAGCAGTGATAATACTAAGGTTTACTGATCTATCCCAGTGCTTCACATGGATGTTTGAGAGATGTCCATGAGACAGTCGCTGTTATAACCCTCACTTTATAGATGAGGCACAGAGAGGTTAAGTAACATTTCCAGGATCACACAGCTGGGAAGAGGCAGCTCCAGAAATGGCTCTATGCTATTTTGACCTCCCAACCCCCTTTGAGTTAAAGAGTAGGTTCCAGGCTTCCAGTCTTCCAGTCTGGATAATGCATATACTCCCTCCTCCCTCTCCACCGCTTGGACACTTGCCCGCTCTAAGCTGAAACACAGTTTATATGGATCCTACATGCCCCAGCAGATTTTCCGGTTTATCTGTGAAGCTGAAGAGCAGGAGGAGTTTTTGGAGTGAGCGTCAGCGGTGAGGCCGCCGGGCGTGGCTAAGTGGCAGCGGCGCCCCCTGTGGAGCCTCGGACGCGGCACAGCAGCTGTTCGCTGTAGCCCAGGCCGCCTCCGCGCCGCCTTCGCGCTGCTGCTAGCACCGCGACAGGGAACTGTTATTGATTCTAACCAGTCATTTGTTATTGGAAAATGAAGGTGCTGGCATTTGGCAAGCCGCATGCTGTGTGTTTATTCAATTCAGAACCTACACAAACACATTCCTGGCTCCGGAGGGCGTCGCTGGACTTCGTGTCCTCTCCTTCCGAGGAAAGTGTTGCTGCTAAAGCAAACCTCAGTCCCCGGATGTACCGGCGGAGGCTGGGTTATAGCTGGGCAGAGCCCTGGAAGGCTGACATCCAGATGGGCGGTGGCCGGGAATAGTCAGGGAAGCGCCTGGGGCTCCTGATGTCTGAGGCTCCTTAGCAAACGAGACTGATGTCTGGGTGGGGCAGGGAGAGTTTTCAGGACGCTGTGGATGCTCTCTGTGCCAAGCATGAGGCATTGTGGGATGCAGAGATGAACACAGGCTGAATAAAGAAAGGAAAGACCTTCACTCCTTCATTTTTCACTTGGTCCTGCAGGCCTGCTGGTCCTGCTCTGAGTCAAGGAGACCTGGCCACTCTTACTCTGCCAGGGATCCTGCTATGTCTCCGGTCAGCTCAACCTCCCATGCTTTCCTCAACCGTTCCACCTGCTCTGCACACACTGGACCCCAGCCTGCTTGCCCCACCCCAGCCTTACCCAGTAGAAGAAGACTTTACCTTTGCTTACAAAAAGAGAAGGGCTTTCTCCATGGCTCAGCAGGTAAAGAATCCACCTGCAATGCAGGAGGTGCAGGAGACCTGGGTTCGATCCCTGGGTTGGGAAGATACCCTGGAGTATGAAATGGCAACCCGTTCCAGTATTCTTGCCTGGAACATTCCATGGACAGAAGAGCCTGGTGGGCTACAGTCCATGGGGTTGCAAAGAGTTGGATATGACCAAACAACTAAGCACACACACACACACAAAAGGAAATAAAGATACAAAAACCTATGAGATTATCAGCCTGGAGAAGCTAATCTTCCTGGTACAAGGCTGTCATCAAACAGGGACAGGTGTGGTGGGTGGGGCTCTTCATTAGATGGTCCCCAAGATTCCTACCCCTGGTGTATTTTCCTTGTGCAATCCCCAGGACCATGAATATGACAGATTCTACTGTGCAGCCAGGGTACATGTAATGTCCTAGTCGGCCTTAAAGGAGGGAGCTTACCCAGGTGGGCCTAACATCATCAGGTGAGCCCTTAAAGGGGATGTGGCTCTTCCAGGCATGAGAGGGAAATGATGGGGAGCTAGTCTCCGTTGCTGGCTCTGAGGATGGAGGGCCACATGGCCAGGACAGCACGTGGCCTCTAGGAATGAAGTAACCTCTGGATGACAGACAGCAAGAGGATGTGTCTGCAGTGTCCCATCCCTAAGGCACTTGATTCTGCCAGCCTTCTAAATGAGGAAGTGAGGAAACTTGTGCTCAAACACAGATGTCATGCATATGAGACCCTGAGCAGAGAACCCAGCTACACCGCGTCCCAACTTTAGACCCACAGAACTGAATATTGTTCCCAGTGCTAAACTGGTGGCTCAGATGGTAAAGAATCTGCCTGCAATGTGGGAGACCCGGGTTCGATCCCTGGGGCGGGAAGTTCCCCTGAGAAGGGAATGGCAACCCAGTCCAGTGTTCCTGCCTGGAGAATTTTATGGACAGAGGAGCCTGGTGGGCTACAGTCCATGGCGTTACAGAGTCTGACATGACTAAGTAACTTTGAAACTTTCACTTTCAAACTGTGGTGATTTGTTTCACAGAGTAGATGACTGATACATTGAGAGGCGGCCTGCACTCCTGGAGGAACCCCTCCAGCCCCACCGGAGACTTGACTTTGAGGAAGAAACAGAGCTGGTGGCCAACACTCAGGCACATGAGCCACAACCACCTTCCTCATGCCCACAGCTGGAACCAGGAGGGACAGGAAACTTCTCATGGTGAGTAAGACCATGCCTCTGCTGGCCTCCTTGCCTCCACCTCCATACCTCTGCCCAGGCCAGGTGAGCTCCCAGCCTCCCCGCCACTTCTCTACCCATGTCTGCCTTTAGGCTGTCAGGGCCTGTCTTACCACGTCCTTCACTGTGGGGCTCAGGACTGCTAGCCATCCCTAGTCCCCCAGACCTGAATCCCCAGGGGGCTAACTTCACCCCCTGTTCTGATCCCATCTCCTGTCCGGCCCAAGATCCAAGACAACCTGCTGTGCTTTTGAAGCCCACGATCAGTCGGGGATCAAATATCCCGCATCCTTCCTTTTTCTTGAATGGAACCTTCCCTTTGCCTTTGAACACATCCTGGTTGTCCCTGTTGACACTGACATCCCCCCAGGGCCTCACTCTGGCCTGAAGACTGCTCTGTCTCTAGTTCCTTATCTCCCATGCCAGCCACCTCTCGCCCTCTTCCCTTGAATCCCCCTGTCAGCTGACCACTCCCCCTGAAGACCTCCACACCACAGACCCTTCCCCCAGCAGGGCACCCCAGCCCACTCCTGCTTTCCAGGAGGATGTTCAGCTCCTGGCTTTTTGTTTCTCTCTCCAGCATGACTCCTGTTGTAATTTTGTTTTCGTGTTTTCATAGGTTTGGAGCGCATTCTCGAGTGCTCCCAGGAAGCATGTCTTATTTCCTGAACCATGCACATCCCCACTTTCCTGGTCTTTCTGTGACTCCCTCCTTCTTTACATCCCCATTCTTTCCACCTTTGCGACCCCATGGACTGTAGCCCTCCAGGCTCCCGTGTCCATGGGGATTCTCCAGGCAAGAACACTGGAGTGGGTTGCTGTGTCTTCCTCCAGGGGATCTTCCCTACTCAGGGATCAAACCCAGATCTCCCAATTGAAGGCAGATTCTTTACCATCTGAGCCACCAGGAAAGCCCAAGAATACTGGAGTGGGTCACCTGTCCATTCTCCAGGGATCTTCCCTACCCTTGGTGGCTCAGACGGTAAAGAATCCACCTGTATTGCAGGAGGCCTGGGTTTGATCCCTGAGTTGGGAAAATCCCCTGGAGGAGGGCATGGCAACCCACTACAGTATTCTTGCTTGGAGAATCCCCGTGGACAGAGGGAGCCTGGTGGGCTACAGATTATGGGGTTGCAAAGACTCGGACATGACTGAGAGACTAAGCATAGTACAGCCTTTCCCCCTAAAGTTGGTCTCAGCTGCACACATGGCTTCCTATTTCATTGAGAAAATGTCCTCTGATCTTGTCTGTATGTGTCGGTCCATCTTCCTGCACATAATCCACTTCTACTTCTGTTGCCATGAAGGACTGCTGGACTGCTGTGCTCTAAGCAGTAACCACCACCCCCAGGGCCAGACCCCCACTTCTTCTGCACCGGGATCCCCTCACTCTCATCTGCTCAAGGACACTGCCACATTCTCCCTCCTCTGTCAGGCAGCACTGTCTTGTCCTATGCTTTGGACTGTTTCTCTCAGCATGCAGTCAAGCTCTTACCTTTCCCCTCTTCAGAAGAACCATCTCTTGATCAGCATGCCCTTTACACTGCTGCCTGTGTCTCTTCCTCCCCATGCTGTGAAATTCTTCAAAGGAGCTGTGTGCACTTGTCCTCAAAAGTTTCTCTGCAACTCTCTCCTGATCCCACCTCACTCAGCTCTCATCTTCACCACCACCCCAGCATTGTTCCCTTATGGACAAGAGTCAACGGTGCTGTGCTGAATGCAAAGGCCAGTGGAATGGTAAG
This sequence comes from Neotragus moschatus, assembly GCA_006410615.1. NCBI lineage: Eukaryota > Metazoa > Chordata > Mammalia > Artiodactyla > Bovidae > Neotragus > Neotragus moschatus. Next base: position 1,676,243 of record SJYA01002257.1, read on the forward strand.
TTTTATGTGGTAGGAATTAACTAGACTGGCCTTGGATGCTCAGATACTTGCTTAAACATTATTTCAGATGAGATCAGCATTGGAGTTGGTGGGCTCAGTAGAGAAGATCTCCCTCCCCAGTATGGGCTCCTCCAATCTGATGAGGCTCTGATGAGAAGAAAAGACAGGAGAAGAGAGTTCAACTCCCTCTGCCTGATGGAGGGGCTGGGACATCAATGTCCTGCCTGTGGACTCAGACTGATACAGTCAGCCCCCTGATTCATAGGACTTTGCCACTGAGTTTTCTGGGTCCCCAAACTGTAGATCATGACACTTCTAAGCCTCCATAATCACCTGGACCAATACCTCAAATAAATACATTCCTTTCTATCTATTTATCTATCATCTTTCTGTATTTATATCTAACTATCATCTATCTAGGGCTTCCCTGGTGGCTCAGATGGTAAAGCGTTTGCCTGCAATGTGGGAGACCTGGGTTCAATTCCTGGGTGAGGAAGATCCCCTGGAAAAGGAAAAATGGCAACCCACTCCAGTACTCTTGCCTGGAAAATCCTATGGATGGAGGAGCCTGGCAGTCTCCTGTCCATGGGGTTGCAAAGAGTCAGACACGACTGAGCAACTTCACTTTCTATCATCTATCTATATTTCCATATATCTATATTGCTATCTGGGCTTCCCAGGTGGCGCTCATGGTAAAGAATCTGCCTGTCAGTTCAGGAGACATAAGAGATGTGAGTTTGATCCCTGGGTTGAGAATATTCCCTGGAGGATGGCATGGCAACTCACTTCAGTAATCTTGCCTGGAGAAACCCACGGGCAGAAGAGCCTGGTGGGCTACAGTTCAAAGAGTCGGACATGACTCAAGTGACTTAGCATGCATGCTCACATGTTCCTATCTATGTATCTATATCTCTATCTATCATCTGTGTATATTTCTACCTATGAGCTTCCCTCATAGCTCATTTGGTAAAGAATCTGCCTGCAATGCAGGAGACCCTGGTTAGATTCCTGAGTCAGGAAGATCTGCTGGAGAAGGGATAGGCTATCCACTCCAGTACACTTGGGCTTCTCTTGTGAGTTAGCTGGTATAGAATCTGCCTATAATGTGGGAGACCTGGGTTCAATCCCTGGGTTGGGAAGATCCCTTGAAGAAGGGAAAGGCTACCCACTCCAGTATTCTGGCCTGGAGAATTCCATGGACNAGAATAGGTTCTTCTCTCGTCTTTCATGGAGCCCTTGCTTTACCACTTTCTGTCTTCTTTGTGGCCTCCTCTTTCTCTACCCAAAGGTAAAGGCCGAGGGAGTCCCTAACTGTTCATGCTGGCTCTCTGTAGCTGAGCGGGGCCCTATGGAGACCTCCCCAGACAGGCCTTCCCCCACATCTGCTGCTGCAGCTCCTCTCTGAAGTACCTGGATAATAGTGCTTGATGCACATTTCCTGAGTTGTATTGCAGATGTAAAAAACTCCCCTTCTCCGACAAATGGGCTTCCCAGGTGGCACTAGTGGTAAAGAACTCATTTGCCAATGAAGGAAATGTAAGAGATGTGGGTTCAGTCCCTAGGTGCGGAAGATCCTCTGGAGGAGGGCAAGGCAACTTGCCCCAGTGTTCTTGGAGAATCCCCATGGACAGAGGAGCCTACAGTCCATAGGGTCACAAAACACCGGACGTGAATGAAACAACTTAGCATAGCACAGCTCCAACAAACGGAAAATGTTAAATGCTTGATGACTCTGAGTGCCTAACCCCAGGCCTCCTTGAGCCTAAAGACTGATACAGTTAACCCCTGTGACCCCGTCCTGTGACCTTACTGTCAACCAATCAGAGGATTGTTGACAGACCCTGGGACTCCCCTCCCTCACATGGATTTAAAAGTGCTTTGATGAAACCCTTTGCAGAGCTTGAGGCTTTTCAGGGCAGGAGTGACCTGTTTCCTTGCAGGGCCCTGCAGTAAACCTTTCCCTGCTCCAAACCCTGATGTTTCAGTTTGTTTGACCTCACTGCATATCTGGAATATGAACCTGCCTCAACAGCTCCTCTCCTTTCCTCACCCCAGACAATCTTGTCCATAAGCAGACATTTACCCCACATGACATCCCAAGCCTCCCTTCTCAACTTACTTTCTAACCGATCCCTTCCTTGAACAGTCTACTTGTATGTTGCCAAGTTACCTTACCTGCTCAGATGAAAACTCCTGATTCCCTCTAAATTCTTATTTTCTTGCAGCTTTCCTTCCCCTGTAAGAGTCGCAGAAAAGACTCCTGGGAGTCAAGAAATCTCCCTCTTGTTCCCCTCTCTGAGCAAAGATCACGTCCTGCTGATCCCGCCCTCCAGTCATGTCCCGCATCTCTCCATCCGTCTCCATCCCCACGGGCACCTGGGTCTGAGCCTCCAATGCCTCACACTGGCTCCTGCATGGACACCCATACTTGGTCCTGGTCCTTGACTCTCCCCTCCTGTAGCCAATGTGATGTCCTCAAAATCCAACTGTGACCTCATCCATGCAGCCTAAACTTCCTCAGTGAGGTCTTACTATGAAAACAAAATCCCACAAGCAGGCTCCTTTCCCACCTTGTCTCTGGTCTCCCCTGCTCCAGATGCACTGACCTCACTGGCCTTCTTTCCAGGCCCCTGGACTCCCCATATTCCACCTCGCAGACCCCCATACATGCTGTTCTCTCAGATAGCACCTCTGACTCTGCCCTACTTTGACTGGGTTGTGCTCATTCCTCTTCCAGCTCACATCCCTCCCTCAAGGGAGCTGTGTAAGTTTCCTGGAGCAGCAAAGTACACACACCAGGTGGCTTAAACAACAGAAGCTTACTGTCTCACAGCTCTGGAGGTTGTGATCCTGAGATCAAGGTGTAGGCAGGTACATACCATCTGAGGCTGGGAGGGAGCTTCTGTTCCAGGTGTTTCTCCCAACTTCTGACAATTTAATGGCAAGTTTTGACATTCCTTGGCTTTGTTGAAGTGTCACTCAGACCTCTGCATTTATCTTCCTGCATGAGTGTCTGAGTTCAGATTTTCTCCTTCTATGAGGATGCCAGGTATATCTGATTAGGGTCCATGCTGTCTAGCATGACTTGATCTTGTTGTCCAGTCACTAGGTCGTGTTCAAGTCTTTGCGACCCCGTGGACTGCAGCACACCAGGCTTCCCTGTCCTTCACTATCTCCCTGAGTTTGCTCAAACTCATATCCATTGGGTTGGCGATGCCATCTAACCATCTCATCCTCATTCCCTTCTCTTCCTGCCCTCAATCTTTCCCAGCATCAGGGTCTTTTCCAATGAGTCAGTTTTGTTCACATCACGTGGTCAAAGGATTGGCGCTTCAGCTTCAGCATCAGTCCTTCCAATGAATATTCAGGGTTGATTTCCTCTACGGGAAATCTCTGGTTTGATGTCTTTGCTCTCCAAGTGTCTCTCAAGAGTCATCTCCAGCACCACCATTCAAAAGCATCAATTCTTTGGCGCTCTGTCTTTTTTATTGTCTAACTCTCACATCTGTACATGATTACTGAAGAAAACCATCACTTTGACTATATGGACCTGTGTCAGCAAAATGATATCTCTGTTTTTCAGTGTGCTGTCTAGGTTTGTCATAGCTTTCCTTCCAAGGAGCAAGAGTCTTTTAATTTCAAAAGTTCAGTGAAACCAATATGCACCTGTCAGGCAAATCTGCATATCTGATAAGTTCTGGCCTCTGGGTACAGAAGAAGGCTTGCTCTTGGACATGGGAGTAGGGGGTGCATTATGCATTAGTCAGAGTTCTCCAGGGAAGCAGCTCAAACAGGATTGTGTCTCAAGTGATGATCAGCCGCCCCTCCCCCTTGGCAGGGGGCGTTCCTGGAGAGCCCTCCATCACACCTTCACCCCAATAGATGCCGTGTCTGGGACTAGAGCTGCACTTCCAGCCATGGGTTGTTTATCTGCCCCCAGTCCACATCCCCCACCCCTGAGGTATCCAGCATCCTTGGTCAGCCATCTGCCTTTGGCACTAGACAGCAACAGGGGCACAGAGGGTGTTCCGTAACTCTGTATCCTCTGAGTGGGGGTGAGTCTAGAGCTTGGGCTCCAGTCCAGATCTACAGCGACCTCACAGCCTGACCCTAAGAGGCTCGGGTTCCTCCCACCATTTTCCCATCTGCAAACCTAAAGATTAGATGATGGATTGTCATGTGTGGTTCTTGATTCCGCAACCACTGGGAAAGGAGGCATCAGGCTGGAGGATGGGGCACAGACTGCAGGCAGGCTGGCCGGGAGAGAGTATGGGGAAATAGTTCAGGGACCACGTTCTTTGTCTCCACTCGCTGCCCTACATGTGAGAGGCTCTCTGACACCATCTGTGTTCTCTCAGGGTAGCTGGAGCTCGGTTTTCCACCTGCCACTTGGCGCTTTGGGACACTGGGAAGTGCCCCTGGAGCTTGTCACTGACTGCTTTGTCTTGCCTTCTGGTGTTCTCCCCAATTCCCCCTGGCTGTTCCTTCACTAAATTACAAGTTCCCCACATTCCCCAAGGCGATTATCTACCACGTCACGGCTCCCTGGCCTTGCATCCATTTACACAGAAACATACAGTTCAGGGTATGCCGCCTTAATTAATTTCTCTTGGCTGGGTTTCCATTCTCATTTCACCCATGGAAGTACAGACCTGAAGTGAGGCCTGTTGCATCCGTGGGGCGCCTTGCTCCATCACTGGTCTTTCTCTGAGCTATTCAGGTGTCCCCTCTGGATGGAGGAGCTGCAGCTGCCGCTTGGCCAGCTCCTCTCCATGATCTGTGGGAAATAGCCCCACCTTTGGCCTGTGATGCCTGGGTCTGGCCGTGGTTGGTGGTGACGGGTTCCTGGAAATGCATGTGCCCTCTTGCCAGCACCCCTCTCCAGAACCTGGATGTGGTCCTCTTCTCTTCTTCCACCAGCTCCATCACTGGCCTGGGCTTCATAGCTATGGAGGCCCTGAATCTCCCTGTGCTCAGCTCTGCTCAGAGCTGAATGGGTCTTCTGCCTGAGTGACAAGTCCAAACAGGGACCAAATCATGCTACTGTCTCAGAACAGCAATGCCTATCACAGCCATGTTGCAACAAAAGGATGTTCCCATGGGGTTCTTTTGTGAGGAAGAGCAGTGGGGCCAGGATAACAGGTGAAATGGATCCACACGACTAGAAGCCGAGTGGTCCAACAGCATCTGATACAGAAGGTGAGGCTGAGACTCAGACTATGGGGCAGGGATGGGGGTCAGTGGAAGTCCTGGGGCGGGGAGCGGGGCAGAGCCCTAGGGAGCTGTGCATTGAGCAGGGCCTCGGTGGAGCTGCTCTATGTGTTTCTCTCAGGTGTGTCTGCTTGAATCTTCATGCCTTCTGTGAGGAGGAAGCTGAAGGCTTCATCAGCCTTTCTGAGACCCCTCAGGGAGGCAGTAAAAGAAATGGGATTAGCTAATCCAGCACCTCTGACCCCAGGTTGGAGCAGGAGCTGCCCATCCTGGGATAATGGGGGCTTGTTGGATATGCCAAATCCTTGGGCTTCTCTGACCTAAACTGAGTCCTTGGTCAAGGAAGGAGACCCCAGGACAGCCTCTAAGAAGTGCCCAGGAGCTGCGCATGCAGTGTAACTGGACAGAAGCCCACAGCCCATGAGAGTGCCCAGAGGAAGATAGGTTGTGATCTGAGGGTGTGTGTGTGTGTGTGTGTGTGATCTGTGGCTGTGATGTTGTTGTTCAGTTGCTCAGTCATGTCTGACTCTTTGAGACCCCGTAAATGGCAGCATGCCAGGCTTCCCTCTCTTCCACTATCTCCTGGAATTTGCTCAAACACATGTCCATCGAGTCAGTGATGCCATCCATCCATCTCATCCTCTGTCACCCCCTTCTCCTGCCTTCAATCTTTCCCAGAATCAGAGTCCTTTCCAATAAACTGGCTCTTCTCATCAGGAAGACAAAGTATTGGACTTTCAGCTTCAGGATCAGTCCTTTCATGCAGGGTTGATTTCCTTTAGGATTGACTGGTTTGATCTCCTTGCTGTCCAAGGGACTCACAAGAGTCTTCTGCAGCACCACATTTAAAAAAAATTTTTATTTTTACTTCATTTTTTTTACAATACTGTATTGGTTTTGCCATACATTGACATGAATCCACCACGAGTGTACATGAGTTCCCAATCCTGAACCCGCCTCCCACCTCCCACCTCATATCATCTCTCTGGATCATCCCTGCAGCACCACATTTTGAAAACATCAGTTCTTCAGTGCTCATCCTTCTTTATGGTCCACCTCTCACATCTGTACATGACTACTGGAAAAACCATAGCTTTGACTATTCAGACCTTTGTCAACAAAGTGATGTCTCTGCTTCTGATGCTGTTCTGCTTTGTCATAGCTTTTCTTCCAAGAAGCAAGTGTCTTTTAATTTCATGGCTATAGTCACTGTCTGCAGTGATTTTGGAGCCCAAGAAAATAAAGCCTGTCACTATTTCTATTTTCCCCCAATCTATTTCCCATGAAGGGGCTGTGATGGGGTTAACTCTATCTGTGGTGCTGGAGGCAGCTTATCTGGACACATTAGGTGATTCTTCCTAAGGAGAGGCATCATTTTCTTCTAGCTGTTGGTCAGTTGGTGTCTTTCTCTACTAGGAAGAGGGGCCCCCACGTGGAACACCCCTCAGCATCCCCACTTCTCCTACTCCCTCTTTTCCTTTTGTCTTCCCAGTTCCTTTGTTTGGTGCTCACACCCCTGGTTTCACCAGGGTCAAGCTTTCAGCAAGGTGAAATTATAGGAAACCTCTTTCTGAGAGGGCATGGCCCCAACTTAACCCAGAGGATTCAAAACAGAATAGAAATGGGGCCCTAGCCTTGAGGAGCATGCTATCTAGCTGCGAGGCTGGGGTGGGGGGGGGGTGGGGTGGAATGTACACTTACAAAGTTGCACGTATGTACATGATGGAAAATATGCACCCAGACTGAGGGATGGTGTTGGAGTCTCACCAGAGATATAACAGCTGCAGAAGTGGTAAGTGAGCTATTGGCTGCATTTCAGGTCAATAAGGTGTGAAGGGGGCATTCAACTTGAATGAAGGGAAATAGTGTCTCCCCAAGTGCTGGGATGAAGGAATCTCTTGCTAACCATTTGTAGAAATTATCACATAAAAAGTCAAACATGAGACAGACTCCAGACCCTGGCAGCACATGGATGTGATCAAGGACCACCATCTTTTCTCTCCAAGGATAATTCCTCCAAAAACTTAGGGAATCCACTCCCTGCTGCAGCTCTACCCCCATTCCAGGACCTGTAAGTAATGCCATGTGTATTATTATTCACTCACGTTGATAAATAGGCAATAAAAATGCACAGAGAACTCAGTTGGATCAATNTGTGTGATCTGTGGCTGTGATGTTGTTGTTCAGTTGCTCAGTCATGTCTGACTCTTTGAGACCCCGTAAATGGCAGCATGCCAGGCTTCCCTCTCTTCCACTATCTCCTGGAATTTGCTCAAACACATGTCCATCGAGTCAGTGATGCCATCCATCCATCTCATCCTCTGTCACCCCCTTCTCCTGCCTTCAATCTTTCCCAGAATCAGAGTCCTTTCCAATAAGCTGGCTCTTCTCATCAGGAAGACAAAGTATTGGACTTTCAGCTTCAGGATCAGTCCTTTCATGCAGGGTTGATTTCCTTTAGGATTGACTGGTTTGATCTCCTTGCTGTCCAAGGGACTCACAAGAGTCTTCTGCAGCACCACATTTTTAAAAAATTTTTATTTTTACTTCATTTTTTTTACAATACTGTATTGGTTTTGCCATACATTGACATGAATCCACCACGAGTGTACATGAGTTCCCAATCCTGAACCTGCCTCCCACCTCCCACCCCATATCATCTCTCTGGATCATCCCTGCAGCACCACATTTTGAAAACATCAGTTCTTCAGTGCTCATCCTTCTTTATGGTCCACCTCTCACATCTGTACATGACTACTGGAAAAACCATAGCTTTGACTATTCAGACCTTTGTCAACAAAGTGATGTCTCTGCTTCTGATGCTGTTCTGCGTTGTCATAGCTTTTCTTCCAAGAAGCAAGCGTCTTTTAATTTCATGGCTATAGTCACTGTCTGCAGTGATNTCTTTATGGTCCACCTCTCACATCTGTACATGACTACTGGAAAAACCATAGCTTTGACTATTCAGACCTTTGTCAACAAAGTGATGTCTCTGCTTCTGATGCTGTTCTGCTTTGTCATAGCTTTTCTTCCAAGAAGCAAGTGTCTTTTAATTTCATGGCTATAGTCACTGTCTGCAGTGATTTTGGAGCCCAAGAAAATAAAGCCTGTCACTATTTCTATTTTACCCCAATCTATTTCCCATGAAGGGGCTGTGATGGGGTTAACTCTATCTGTGGTGCTGGAGGCAGCTTATCTGGACACATTAGGTGATTCTTCCTAAGGAGAGGCATCATTTTCTTCTAGCTGTTGGTCAGTTGGTGTCTTTCTCTACTAGGAAGAGGGGCCCCCACGTGGAACACCCCTCAGCATCCCCACTTCTCCTACTCCCTCTTTTCCTTTTGTCTTCCTAGTTCCTTTGTTTGGTGCTCACACCCCTGGTTTCACCAGGGTCAAGCTTTCAGCAAGGTGAAATTATAGGAAACCTCTTTCTGAGAGGGCATGGCCCCAACTTAACCCAGAGGATTCAAAACAGAATAGAAATGGGGCCCTAGCCTTGAGGAGCATGCTATCTAGCTGCGAGGCTGGGGTGGGGGGGGGGTGGGGTGGAATGTACACTTACAAAGTTGCACGTATGTACATGATGGAAAATATGCACCCAGACTGAGGGATGGTGTTGGAGTCTCACCAGAGATATAACAGCTGCAGAAGTGGTAAGTGAGCTATTGGCTGCATTTCAGGTCAATAAGGTGTGAAGGGGGCATTCAACTTGAATGAAGGGAAATAGTGTCTCCCCAAGTGCTGGGATGAAGGAATCTCTTGCTAACCATTTGTAGAAATTATCACATAAAAAGTCAAACATGAGACAGACTCCAGACCCTGGCAGCACATGGATGTGATCAAGGACCACCATCTTTTCTCTCCAAGGATAATTCCTCCAAAAACTTAGGGAATCCGCTCCCTGCTGCAGCTCTACCCCCATTCCAGGACCTGTAAGTAATGCCATGTGTATTATTATTCACTCACGTTGATAAATAGGCAATAAAAATGCACAGAGAACTCAGTTGGATCAATTTATTTCCATTCTCTTGACACAGTCGTGGTAGTGGCTAAGACAGAGACTCCTGGCAACGCTACTTCCACGGCAGAAGTGGCGTGATGTCGGGTGTAAATTATCCTTAAATGTCACATGATAATGAAGCTGCATTTCCCATGATTTATCTTTTCCTTTCTTACCCAGCAAACACTCCAAGCTGGCAATCAAGCTGGGCAGCGATCATGACACAACCTTTATGGCATGAAAAATGTCCCCGAAAATTTATGAGAGAGGCTGCTTGATGGCTTCATGAGGGCTCTGTATTTACAGAAGTTCCCTCCCAAGATTTCAAATGAAGGAGCAGGTCTGCAAGGAGGAGACCTGAGTGTGAGGCTCAGGGAGTGAAAAGGATGCTTGAGACATCCCAAGGACTATGACAGGCCCTCCCATCTCTGTGCTTCCAACCCTTTTGTGCTGAGCTTTCTGATGCTGGCCAGCATGCCCACCTTTGTATTCCAGAAGGGAGTATAATCTCCAGGAATGCAGGCTATAGCCTGGTTGTAACGGGTCCACAGTTAAACTGTACTTCTAGTTGGAGATGAGAGCTGGTCTCAAGACTCAAGGGGCAGCCCGAGGTGCTCGTGTCAACCTCTGTTACTCCCAATGACCATTGGTGCCAACTGCAATGGGAGAGGAGTGATGCCAGCCCAGAGGAAGCAGGGTTGCTGACCTTCCACTCCAGGTTTCCTGCAGGTGGCCTTCCTAAAGTTCACCTGGGGACCCCTATGGCGATGTGCAGGCTCTACAATGGAAAGTCACTCAGTTGTGACAAACTCTTGTGACCCTGTGGGCTGTAACCTGCCTCCTTTGTTCATGGGATTCTCCAGATAAGAATACTGAAGTGAGTTGCCATTCCCTTCACCAAGGGATCTTCCTCACCCATGGATGAAGCCTGGGTCTCCTTCATTGCAGGAAGATTCTTTACCATCTGAGCCACCAGGGAAGCCCCAGATACTCTATAAGTAATGCTCGTAATCCTTAAAGAAATTTTTTTTTATTTTACAAAATTGTTTTAAACTCATCCACCTCCTGCTTCCCAGCAACTGTGAACACTTCCACCCTGCATTCGGACTTCTCATCTCCAGCTCATCTCCTTATTTATATCCTAAGCAGATTCACTTGAATTTGATTCTGGTGGGGGTAACTAAGCACCCCCCCACACACACAACTACTCTTCTCACCAGAAACACCAGGATTTTTGCAACATTCGATATGAAATTTTCTTCCCCAAAGCACAGTCTGGGTCGTGTGCATCCCAGGATGTGGCTCTTCTGGGAGGTTCCCCTGACTACCCCGGCAGGTGACAGACTAGCCCACTGATTCAGTCGAGGGACCTTGCTTTTCACTGTTTAGGATGGTCTCCAACCTGTCATCTCTCCTGAGCTGGGGCATGAATTTGAACGCAATTGAAATCGCCGTTCACATCTCTCGGTGGAAATTCAACAAGCAAGGGGCTGCCGGAAAGTGAATTAGTTGAAATCAGAAATCTCAGGCTTTGCAAAATGAGAGGAAATGTTTGACCTTTACAGGACAGTTTTCTTCCTCACTCTTCTGGAGTCCTCACCCTCCCTGGTCGAGGTCTGATGGCTGAGTACCACTCTCCACTCTGAGATGTTAATGGGAAATCCCAGGGCTCTCCTGTTTGTTTGGGTTTGTTATGTCTTCATCTCAAAGAAAATTTCCCTGTGCTTCTTCTTAACTCCCGGTGTCCCTTCTTGCTCAGTCCCACAATGATTTTCTTGCTACTTTCAAACCTCTTGAGAGCTGTTTCTCATCCATATCTCAGCTGGGCTCAAGGAAAAAAACCCACAGCCTTGCTGCTGAGTCTTTCGTCCTTTGAGCCCACACACATCTGTTGAGTAGCTACTATGAACCATACCCAGGGTTCTGAGTTGTGTTTCTAACAGTGAACAGACCAGAGAGAATGGTCGCCCTGTGGAATTTACAGTCCAGTGGAGTCCTGGTTGGAAAGCAAGCCAACAAAATCATCCTTGCAGATGATGCTGTTGTCTGTAAAAGGGCTGCCTGATGTTGTGATAAAGAATTCCAGGAGATGCTTCCCTGGTAGCCCCGTGGATAAGAATCCACCTCCAATCAAGGGACATGATTTCCATCTGAAGATTCCACATATCATGGTGCAAATAAGCCCAGACGGTGCAACTACTGAAGCCTGTGTGGTCTACAGCCCATGCTCTGCAATGAAAGAAGCCACTGCAATGAGAAGCCTTCTCATCACAGCTAGAGAAAGTCTGCATGGAGCAATGAAGAGCCAGCACGGTCATAAATAAATAAATAAGAATTTTAGGAGAGCCACGAAACACTGATCTCCCACCCTGACTTTGACACCGGGGGGCTGCACACGTAGTTCTGGAAGATGGAGCACCCTCTGGAGGCAGCACCTGAAACACTCACTGACTTTGGCAACTGATGCTCCCTTTGGGTCCCGCATCATGTCGGTACCCAGCTTTTGCCAGGTAGGCACTGCTCTGAGGGCTTTGTGGCCACTCGTGGGAGGGAGGGCCTCTTACCACTTCCGCTTCCCAATGAGGCTTTACCCGACTGACCTTGGTCATGGNCCCTGTGCTTCTTCTTAACTCCCGGTGTCCCTTCTTGCTCAGTCCCACAATGATTTTCTTGCTACTTTCAAACCTCTTGAGAGCTGTTTCTCATCCATATCTCAGCTGGGCTCAAGGAAAAAAACCCACAGCCTTGCTGCTGAGTCTTTCGTCCTTTGAGCCCACACACATCTGTTGAGTAGCTACTATGAACCATACCCAGGGTTCTGAGTTGTGTTTCTAACAGTGAACAGACCAGAGAGAATGGTCGCCCTGTGGAATTTACAGTCCAGTGGAGTCCTGGTTGGAAAGCAAGCCAACAAAATCATCCTTGCAGATGATGCTGTTGTCTGTAAAAGGGCTGCCTGATGTTGTGATAAAGAATTCCAGGAGATGCTTCCCTGGTAGCCCCGTGGATAAGAATCCACCTCCAATCAAGGGACATGATTTCCATCTGAAGATTCCACATATCATGGTGCAAATAAGCCCAGACGGTGCAACTACTGAAGCCTGTGTGGTCTACAGCCCATGCTCTGCAATGAAAGAAGCCACTGCAATGAGAAGCCTTCTCATCACAGCTAGAGAAAGTCTGCATGGAGCAATGAAGAGCCAGCACGGTCATAAATAAATAAATAAGAATTTTAGGAGAGCCACGAAACACTGATCTCCCACCCTGACTTTGACACCGGGGGGCTGCACACGTAGTTCTGGAAGATGGAGCACCCTCTGGAGGCAGCACCTGAAACACTCACTGACTTTGGCAACTGATGCTCCCTTTGGGTCCCGCATCATGTCGGTACCCAGCTTTTGCCAGGCAGGCACTGCTCTGAGGGCTTTGTGGCCACTCATGGGAGGGAGGGCCTCTTACCACTTCCGCTTCCCAATGAGGCTTTACCCGACTGACCTTGGTCATGGGGCTGGCAAGAAGCAGGGTGGATCCACGCCTGCCGGCCTCCCTCTAGGGGCTGCAGGCTGGGTGGAAGACTTTCCTTTCACTGCTGTAACAAAGGACAATAGGTTTAGTGGCTCAACACAGCATACGTGTATTACCTGGCAGTTCTGGAGGCCAGAAGTGTGAAATGGGTCTCCCTGGCTGAGTTGAATACAGGCAGGCTGTTTGCTTCTGGCTGCTCTGTGGGAAGAGCCCGCTTCTTACATTTTCCAGCCTCTAGAGGTGCCCACATTTCTTGGGTTGTGGCCCCTTCTTCCATCTGCAAAAGCACGTCATTTTTTAATCTCTCCCTGACTCTGACTCTCCTGCCTCCCTTCTGCAAGGGTCCTTGGGGTTGAATTTGAGCCACCTGGATAAGTCAGGGTGAATCTCCATCTCAAGGTCCTTAACTTAATTACACCTGCAACATCCTTTTGTCCTGGAAGGTGGCAGTTCACAGTCTGGGGTCAGGATGTGGGCATGCCTGGAGTGTGTGTTTTTCCTCTTCTCGGTGGTCCATGGCATCTGCTTCCCATCCTGAACCCCCTGGGGCTGTCACTGTCCCTCTGTTTCCATCGTGATGGGCAGTAGCTGTGGTCAGAGCACCCCACCATCTGCCATCATCAGCCGTGTTATTCAAGGTCAGTCAGCCTCAGTCTCCCCACTCCCATCCTGGGAATGACAGCAGCCATTCTAGTGATTAATCCAAAGAGTTGCAGCCCTGAGTCAGTGCTTTCCTTACTTTCACTGCCATCGGCTACCCTCACTCATGCCTGGGATGGAAGGCAGCAGGTGACAGGAGGAGCAGGGGCTGGGGCAAGACTTCCCACGTTAACACAGAGTAGATGCCCAGGGACCCCTGTCCTGTTTTTAAAGCAAACATCATCACCAAAGAGCTCTCTGTGGATAAGTCTAATTTTCTTGTTCAAATGTATGTTTGAGAATGTGTTGAATTCATTTCCCCATCTTGTCCTCCTGTTGCCCCTGTGGATTCGGGCTTTGCGACTAGTTGACATTCAAAGGAGCTCAAAGGAAGAACAGCTGTCCTGCCTGGACCTGCGACATACATGTCTCCCTCCAGCCCAGTGAGGACAGTAGGCAGTGCTGGTTCTGGACCCCAGGGTGATGATAGTCAACTTCCCTGAAAATCCTGTGCCCTTGACAGGCAACGACTTTCATCACTCGACATTGAGGATGTAGAATATTTACTGAAGCCCTGTCCTGGCACGTTCCATGAATCACTCATTGACTCACTCAAGAGGCAATCGTATTTGCTCTACACAAAAGTGTTAATTGGGTAACTGAAGGAGAGAACCCTCTAATTTCACAGCTCAGGAAACCGAGGCCCAGGGAGAGAGAAGGATTTGGCTGGGGTTGCTGAGCTTCCAGGGGAGGACTCAGCTTTCTCCATCCAAGGCTGACCCTTGGATGACTGGGTGTAAGAGGAGGCTGATTTTAAAAGGTCAGGATGGCTCACTCCTCTATCTTGAAGCAAGAAATCCAATTAGCAGTGGCAAAGCTTTCTCTTCCATATTAGGCGCATCGTACGTGCTCAGTTGTGTCAAACTCTTTGTGACCCTGTGGACTGCAGCCTGCCAAACTCCTCAGTCCATGGAATTCTCCAGACAAGAATGCTGGAGTGGATTGCCATGCCCTCCTCCAGGGGATCCCCCCGACCCAGGGATTTAACCTGCATCTCCTATGTCTCCTGCATTGCAGGCAGATTCTTCACCTGCCGAGCCATCGGGGAAGCTCACAGTTAGGACTCAGGGTTAAAGCCAATGTCAGTTTGCAAGTGAGTTAGCAGAGCTCAGCAGGATCAAGGGGGTTCAGGTACCAAGAGAACAGAAGGGTTTAAGCACAGCTGAAGACTTGTCACTTCTGCGTTTCCTGATGCTGCTTTTGGCCCCAGTGGGATTTGATGGAACAAAGGACATGGGGTCTTGTAGAGAGAGACAGACAGAGAGGGATAGACAGACAGAAGAGCAGAGGGAGGAGTGGTCTCTGTCTCAGAGGGGGAGAGTGAGCCCCTCTTGGTCTCTGTCCTTCCCAGTTCATGCAGATAAGCTACCACTTCAAGGACCGAGTCTTTATTTGCAATTCAAGGTTCTTAATTACCATCCCAGAAACCACCTCTGCTACTTAAGCAGACCGGATTTACTGGAAGGCTCATGGGTAGCTCATAAGACCTTCTTGCTGTTGCCATGATAGCCCAGACAACTGCAGAGGCCAAGAAAAGCTGGCTGGACAAAGTCACACACTGGACACGGCGTCCCTGACTGCCCACAGCCAGCACTGACTCCACCCCAAGTTTCAGGATCAGT
Organism: Neotragus moschatus; assembly: GCA_006410615.1. NCBI lineage: Eukaryota > Metazoa > Chordata > Mammalia > Artiodactyla > Bovidae > Neotragus > Neotragus moschatus. The sequence continues at coordinate 1,691,300 of SJYA01002257.1, forward strand.
CACGTGAGAGCCAGAGGCTGGGGCAGAACCAATGCTGGGTGCAGTCTTCATCCTTTGCTCCACCTCCAAGGATCAGAGGGTGGACAGGGCCATCTTTTGTTAATCTTCCAAGATGGGAGGTGTGTCTGTTCCCCAGGCCTCCACCCTGGAGGGTTCCCCAGCACAGGGTCTGGGATGGACAGCCAAACTTACAACAGGCATGTAAGAGACCAAAGAAGGGGGAAAAGCCAGAGGAGGGCTGACAAGAAAAAAAGTCACAATTAAAATACAAGTATAATCACAATTCAATGAAAGTGGTGAAATGTAACAACCATCACTTACCGGGCCACATGCCCTGGGCCCTCTGGGTGTGCTCACATGCCCTTTGCGTGTGCTCACGTGCCCTCCGTGTATGCTCATGTGTTCTCTGTGTGTGCTCACGTGCCCTCTATGTGTATTCACGTGCCCTCTGTGTGTGCCTATGTGCCCTCTGCATGTGCTCACGGCAGTTGCATAGAGAGCACACTGGCTGTCTTCCCATTTTACAGACTGGAGACTTGGCAAGGAGATTACGTGCCTGGAGTCACAAGACCATGAGAAAATTAAATTAATCTTAAAACAACACCACCCAACTCAATTTAGCAACAAGGCACAGTTCCAAGCTTTGAAAACTGTACCTGAAATGACTGAGGGCCGACATGAAGTGACCCTCGGTGCCAGGGCTCGACTCCGAAGCCCTCTGCCTGGTCAGGCATGCACACTCTCGCCCATCCTGGCAGATGGCTTCTTCCTCCCCTTGGGATCACACCACGGGCTCATCCTGACTTGAAGGACACTGGTGGCATCCCCAGCATGTCCCTCTTCCTGTCCAGGTTCTGTAAATCAGGTGCTTGGTGCTGCTGTAGACACAGGTCTGGGAGCAGGAAGGCAGGTGACACCTACCTGTCCCCAGACCTTAACATTTCCCGTGGAGTCCCAACCCATTTGTTGATTTGGTTTCCTTCCAAGAACTGAAAGGACTTTTCATGTAATTAGGGGTTTTAAGGCGAGCAGGGAAGCCAAGGCACCCTCACCTGAGGTTGCATCCTCACCTGGAAGGTGACTGCTCAGCACCTCCCCACTGGACTTACTTTTGTTCCCTAAGTAGACTCCCTGGCACGTCATTCCTCTGTCTTTGGGGGCCGACACCTCTGGAGCATCACCTTCATGCCTCTCCCTCCCCTTCCCACAACGTCTGATTTAAGGGGATGCTCAGTGCCCCGAAGCACCTCAGTCCCCACTTACCTACATCATGCCCCTCATCAAAGCATACTCCAATTTCCTGCCTATGGGTCCCCATTCCCACCAGCCCGTGAGGTCCCTTTCATCCCTGTGTCCCTGGGGCCCAGTGGAGGGATGTTTTCATAAAAAAGGGCTCATCCGCATCTTGTTGCGGGAACCGCTCTCCACATAGTCTGTCTCCAGCCTGTCTGAGACCCTGGGGCAATTTCTGTGGTTATTTACATATACTGTGCTGTGCTTAGTCACTCCATCATGTCCGACTCTTTGTGACTCCATGGACTGTAGCCTGCCAGGCTTCTATGGGATTCTCCAGGCAAGAATACTGGAGTAGGTTGCTATACCCTTCTTCAGGGGATCCTCCCAACCCAGGTCTCCAGCAATGTAGGCAGATTCTTTACTGTCTGAGCTCCCAGGGAAGGCCAAGAATACTAGAGGAGGTAGCCTAGCCCTTCTCCAGGGGAACTTTCTGACCCAGGAATCAAACCAGGGTCTCCTGCATTGCAGGTGGATTCTTTACCAGCTGAGCAACCAGGGGATGAGCTTGCTACGAACGTTCACATTTTCCAGATCCCCTGTTTGTTGTGTATATTAAAGAGATCAAGGAAGCCATGGTGAGAAGAGTGGAACAGAAAAGAGCTGAAGCGTCTGCCCTCCTGGGATCCCCTGTCAATCCCTCTCTGTCAGCATCATCCCTCAGACAAATCAGGGCTCAAGGAATGCTGGGAGTTTAGGATTTTCCTGTAAGGTGGGCAAGGAGCTGGCCTCAAGCGCTTTCACCGTAACAACTCCTTCCAAGTAAAGTGGTGCCAATCAAGGAGTTGGGCGCACTGTGTGAATGGGCTGTCGGTGAGATGTCACCGTCGAGTCTGCTGGGATGTGATGGGGACCAAACTGATGAGCCTTGGCATGCTCCCGGGGGCACACTTCACTCAGGAGAATAGATGAAATATGCATTCTGCACTGCTTTTGCCTAAGCTGCTACATAGGTGAGCAGCTGGAGTCTGGCACTGGGGCTGCGTCTTCCTTGACAGTACTAGCTTTAAGAGGAACTGTGGGTGATGGGACCAACAAATGAATCTGAATGCAGAGAGGCGTCCCAAGGCCTGCAGTGACTCTACTTCAAGAAGAAGGGTCTAAGCAGGTGTTCTGTGCCCTGTCTGCTCTGTGGCAGGTTTCACCACACCTGGAGAAGTTGCTCAGGTGTGGAAGGTGGCTTTTTTTTTTTTTTTTTTTTGATGGGGACCATTTAAAAAGTCTTTCAGAGAAGGCAATGGCAACCCACTCCCATACTCTTGCCTGGAAAATCCCATGGATGGAGGAGCCTGGTAGGCTACAGTCCATGGGGTCGCTAAGAGTCGGACACGACTAGGCAACTTCACTTTCACTTTTCACTTTCATGCATTGGAGGAGGAAATGGCAACCCACTCTGGTATTCTTGCCTGAAGAATCCCAGGGACAGGGGAGCCTGGTGGGCCTGCCATCTATGGCGTCGCACAGAGTCGGACACGACTGAAGTGACTTAGCAGCAGCTTTAAAAAGTCTTTATTGAATTTGTTACAATATTGTTTCTGTTTTCTATTTTGGGAGGTATGCGGGATCTTGGGAGAAGGCAATAGCATCCCACTCCAGTACTCTTGCCTGGAAAATCCCATGGATGGAGGAGCCTGGAAGGCTGCAGTCCATGGGGTCACAAAGAGTCGGACACAACTGAGCGACCTCACTTTCACTTTTCACTTTCATGCATTGTAGAAGGAAATGGCAACCCACTCCAGTGTTCTTGCCTGGAGAATCCCAGGGAAGGGGGAGCCTGGTGGGCTGCCATCTATGGGGTCACACAGAGTTGGACATGACTGAAGTGACTTAGCAGCAGCAGCAGCAGTGGGATCTTAGCTCCTCAACCAGGGATCGAACCTGCACCCCTTGCATTGGAAGATGGAGTCTTAGCTACCAGTCCAGAGGGAAGTTTTGAAGATGCTTTGATCTGAGCAAATCTACATGGATCAGGGGGATCCAATGAGGGCTCCGGTGACCCCTAACCTGGGCTTGTGAACTCTGTTGCAGGGGCAAGCTATCCCCACATGGGAAACTTGAGTGGTAACCAGGTCACACATGAAACCTCGGGAAAGACCCCAGAAGTTCATGTTTATTTGCTCATGTCTCAGTTTAGTGACCACTAAACTACAGAGACCGGTTCTGTTTCTGTTGTTCAACGCAACTCCAACTTGTCCGTCTTTGAATGTATTTTACAAACACAGAGTAATGACTTTCTGTCAGCTTTACTGCCCTGTGCTTGCTGGGGATTTCCAGAGAGATGGTATTTGTTTTCTATCATCCTGTTTGATCTGCCATATTCAATAGACGAGTGGAAATCTGTGCCGGTTGACTAAATATGCATGAACCGCATTGAAGCACTCTGAGGGTGTGCAGATTCACAGCTAAGGTGTGTATTTTCTGGCCATTGACCCCTGGTTACAGTTTTCCAACCTCCTACATTTCACGTCCAACTGGATATTGGCTTGCCTATTTAGTTTCCTTGGGGAGATCTGTGCAAGAGTTGCTTTTATTTCCCATGCATGCCCACACCTCCCAGTGTTTAGGACTTACAGGCACAGACCCACATTCTCAGAAAGGCATCTCAAGACAATTTCTTAATAACCATCTGGTGCCTCCTGGGATGATTCTCCAGGCAAAATAATGGCGATGGTGATAACAACAGCAGTCATAACCATGATGGCAAACGTTTAAAGAGAAATTTAAAAACATGTCAGAGCGCTCAGGCTGCAATGACTATGTGAGATTCACTCTAATAAGGACCTTTCCCCAGCAGCTTTCATCCAGGGTGTCAGTCATTCACAGACAGTTGTAAATTGCTGATCATTAGAGGCTTTTCTTTTGCCCCCTCTACTTTGGTTTTATCGTCCATTCATTAAGAATGACAAAGCCATTACCCAAATGGCATGCAAACAAGTCCAAACAAAATCCAGAGGTCAGTGTGCTATTGAGAAGCTGTGAATGGGTTCACTGTTCGCAAACCAACAACCCAGGTGCAGCTGTGGTCACACACATGCACACACATGAATGCACACACACACACACAGATGCACGTGTGCACTCATGGGGTTAGAATCTGCTCCAAATGTCTGACGCATGAAGGACCTTGCGAGTCCACTTGTGAAGGGCAAACTAAGCACAGAGGGGCAAATCAACCTGCTGGAAGGTACCAGATGGTTAGTGCAGTCTCCTGACCTTCAGAGCAGTGTGGGCTGACTTTTTATTGATGCATTATTTTTTCAAGAACATCTATCCCAAGATGGGAAGGTGGAGGGGGCAGAGTCCTTAGGAAGTAGAAGAACTTTATTTTTTTAATCCATGTCCTTAAACATTGCCATCTAAAAAAGGCAAAATCTCTATGAATAGCATTTCATTTTGAATTGAAGGGCACCAAGGAAAAGAATTCAAGTAGGCATTAGCATATTAAAAATGGCAAGATTTTCCCAATTTCCACAAGTAGCTCCAATATGTCTAGAAAGCAATCATATTGTGTTCCCTAATGGCGCATGTGTGCATTCCGCCTTCTGATTTGTACTTGAGCCACTGAAGCTAATGATACAAAATTACTTTGTCAGCAAGAACGGGAGACTGTAGTAGTTCAGATCTCTTTAGCGGGTACTTTATGAAGGTACTCACAAGAAGTCCATTAAATCCTTCCAATGGATGGCAGATAATGATTTAAAAGCTGTAAGAATCTCTGAAAATATAATTTGAACACATCTAAGCGGTTGGGAATTTCCAACAATGTAATTGTCTTGCCGTGCATATGAATGCTCCCCATACAGAAATCAATTACAGCCCTGCACCAAAGACTTTTGCCGAAGGGTCTCGCACAAGGAGTTATTCTGGACCTCTGCAGATCCAAGAATTGGTGCGGCGTGAGTGAGGTCTTACCTGCAGGAAGCCAGGTTGGAGGAGGGCAAGGCTTGTCACACAGGGACGTCCATAGACACGTGCATCTCAGAGCGGGTGGCGTTGCCAAGGCCAGCAGAACTCGTTCTTTCTCCTTCCTTCTGTTCAATTCAGCAGACACTAATTAAGGTCCTACTGTGTGCTTAGTAGCTATGTGTGTGTGTGTACTCAGTCGTGTCTGACTCTTTGAGACCCCAGGGACTGTAGTCTGCCAGGGTCTTCTGTCCATGGGATTTCCCCAGGTAAAAATATTGGAGTGGGTTGCCATTTCCTTCTCCAGGGCTTGGCAGGTGGTAGGGTTTAATGATTAAGAAGGCAAGTTTTGGAGCCAAGCTGCCTGTGTTCAAATCTCAGCCCTGCCACTTAGCTCTTTTTTATTTACAGTTTTATTGAGATATAAATGACATGTAACACTGCATAAGTGCAAGGTTTATAATGTGATGATTTATATACTATATATTATGAAATGATTTTTGCAAAAAGGTTAGCTAGCATACCCATCACCTCACTTGGCTATCCTTGTGTGTACGTGTATGTAGGAGTGTGTGTATGTGTGTGTGGCAATGATTTAAAACCTGCTTTCTCAGTAGTTTCTAGGTGAATAGTGCAGCATTGTTAACTGTAGTTGCCATGTTGCATGCTACATCCCCGCAAGGTATTCACTATGTAACTGGAAGCTTAGACTCTTTAGCCAACGCTTTTCTTTTTCTCCAACTCCAAGCCCCTGAGAACCAGCCACCTACTTTGTTTTGAAGTTCAACTTTTTTAGATTTCATACACAAGTGAGAGCATAAAGTATCTGTCTTTCTCTGACTTATTTCACTTATCATAATGCCCACAAGGTTCATTTGTGTTCTTGCCAGTAGCAGGATTTCCTTCTTCCTCATGGTGAGCAGTATTCCATTTTAATCCCATATATACACCCCATTTCTCTGCCCATGTGTCAGTCAGCAAATACTTGCGTTGCTTCCATGCCTTTGCAGTTGTGAATAATGCTGCCATGGACATGGGGGTGCAGATATCTTTTCCAGGGAGTGACAGTTTCCTCCAGATCTGTACGCAGATGTGGCATTGCTGGATCAGAGGGCAGCTCTGTTTTTTATTTTTTTGAGGATCCTACCTACCGTTTTCCATAGTGGCTGTGTGTTTTCATAGCTCTTTGACGTTGGGTGGCACACAAGCTCTCACTCTGCCTTCATTCCATCACCTGTGAACTGAGTTGATAATAGAAGTTGAAGTGTCTCGAAGAGAATTAAGAGAATCCCATGGACAGAGGAGCCTGGCAGGCTACATCCCATAGGGTTACAAAGAGTCTGACACGATTAAAGCAATTCAGCACACATGCACACACACTGAATTCTAGCTCCGTTTCCATATCAGGTGTAGAAAGCAGAAAATGTCACTCCTACGATAATAAGACAAGATCAGAAAATCTACCATACTCCATTCTTCTTGAACCCATCAGAAAGCTGAGGTCACAGGGGAACCAACTAGCTTGAAATCCGAGGGCGAGCAGGTCCCCCAGGAGACATATGGACACACCTCATCACAGCAAATAGATGGGAAAAAATGAAAACAGTGACAGACTTTATCTTCTTGGGCTTCGCAATCACTGCAAATGACTTCAGTCATGAAATTAAAAGACGCTTGCTCCTTGGGAAAAAAAAGCTATGAACAACCTAGACACCATATTAAAAAGCAGAGACATCACTTTGCTGACAAAGGTCCCTCTACTCAAAGCTATGGTTTTTCCAGTAGTCATGTGCTGATGTGAGAGTTGGACCATAAAGAAGGCTGAGCACCAAAGAATTGATGCTTGCAAATTGTGGTGCTGAAGAAGACTCTTGAGAGTCCCTTGGACTACAAAGAGATCAAACCAATCAATCATAAAGAAAATCAACCCCAAATTTTCACTAGAAAGGCTGTTGCTGAAACTGAAGCTCCAATCTTTTGATCACTTGATGTAAAGAGCTGACTCATTGGAAAAGACCCTGGTGCTAGGAAAAACTGAAGGCAGGAGAAGAAGGAAGCAGCAGAGGATGAGATGGTTGGATGGCACCACTGACTCAATGGACTTGAGTCTGAGCAAACTCCAGGAGATGGTGAAGGACAGGGAAGCCTGGTGTGCTGCAGTCTGTGGGATCACAAGGAGTCAGACGCGGCTGAGGGACTGAACACCAACGTCCATGGGAGAAGACAGGAGGAGGAAAACAGGAAGAGGTCAGCTGGATGTCAATGAACAGCCAAAGGCCAGGTGTGGCCAGCTTCACAACGTTGAACCCTGGGAGCTGCAGACACCTGGGGAACTCTTTCTGTCTCTGTGTAGGGTGCTCATGAGAAAGATTAGTGGTAGGGCCCCTTTGGAAAACAGTTTCACAGTTTCTTAAATGGTTAAGCATGTACCTGTCACATGATCCAGCCAATGAAATGCCCTCCTAGGCATTTACTCAAGAAAAGAGAATGTACTTGACCATTCATACAAAGGCTTGTTCACAAATGTTCATTGTAGCTTTATTTGTGGCAGTTATAATTGGCTTTGACCCTGACACTGGGAAAGATTGAAGGCAGAAGGAGAAGGGGACGACAGAGGATGAGATAGTTGGATGGCATCTCTGACTTGATGGATATGAGTTTGAGCAAGCTCTGGGAGTTGGTGATGGACAGGGGAGCCTGGTGTGCTGCAGTCCATGGGGTTGCAAAGAGTCGGACATGACTGAGTGACTGAACTGAACCGATTATAAATATCTAATAAAAACTAGAAATGACCCAAATATCCATCAAGAGACAAACGCATAAACAAACTGGTTTGTCCATATGATGGAACACTACTCAGCAAAGAATAAGATCAATCTCAAAACAGAGCAGGTCAAGGGAGAAAAAGCGGACAGAAAAACAATACGTACTGTATGATTCCATTAACTTGTGACTGAGGTTCTAGAAAATGCAATTTGACCTATTGACCTACATCTGCAAGCAGATTGTCAGCTGGGAGGGCCAAGAAAGTAGGATCACAGATTCTTGAGGGTCGGAGATGTGTTCCTGATCTTTATTGATTTTACAGACATATATACATACATATACACATCTATGGGGGGCTTCCCAGGTGGCCTGGTGGCAAAGAACCCACCTGCCAGTGCAGGAGACATAAGAGATGTGGGTTCAATCCCTCGGTCAGGAAGATCCTTTGGAAGAGAAAATGGCAGCCCACTCGAGCATTCTTGCCTGGAGAATCCCATGGACAGAGAAGCCTGGCAGTCTACAGCTCATAGGGCTTCAATGAGTCACACATGACTGAAGCGACTTAGCACACGTGCAGGTTCATTTAGGTACACGTAAGCTCATAGACACAGCTATATGTCAAAACTTATCAAATTGTACACTTTAAACACACACATTTTATTTTATGCCAATTATACACTAATAAAGTTTAAAAAAGCATATATTGGAAATGAAGCAAGCCTCTCTCCATTCAAGACTGTCCACTCGGGCTGTATCGCAGTGTCGCCTGTCAAGGTTATGAGGGACGTAACCCCGTTGGAGGATCTAACCCTGGTTGGAGGATCCAGTGGTTGAATTCCCAGGGCTCACCTTGCCTAACCTGTCAGCATCACCTGAAGCATTCTAGCATTGCTGAGTCTCTCTCACTGGTCTCCCCACTGCCCTTGTCTCACAGGACAGCCCTGGGCTTGGGGCTGGGCTTCTTGGTCACTTCATCTATGCTGTACAGTTTTTTGGGTGCTCTCATGCCTTTTGGAGATTTTTTAAACTCCCACTTATTGGGTAATGACACAAAAATTCGTCTCCCTGCCCAGAGTTGCTCCTCTGAACACTGGATGCCTAAACGCTCCTACTTCTTTGCTTGTGCTTCAAGCTTAAATTTTCTAGACAGCTCCCTAGGTGGCCATCTCCGCTTCCCCAGGGGTCCTGCCTGACTCCTCTTTCCCTCATCCAAGTCATCACCAAGTTCTTCTGGCTCCACTGTCATGATATACCCAGAACCCAGGACTCCCTCCCCATCACTGCCCTGGCCCATCAGTATCACCTCCTACCTGCCTCATCCTGAGGGCCTTCGCTGCTCTTCCTGCCTCTGTCCTCGACCCCTACAGTCTCACTACAGCCCTGGGGGCCGAAAGCACAAACCAGATTCTCCATCCCTCTCTCAAAACCCGCAGCTTCTCCACATCAGAGCCATGTCTTTGCTGTCCCTGTGGGCCCTTCACGCTCTGCTCCTGCCCACCCCCGACTCCATGAGATCACTGGGAGCCTAAAGCCTCCCCTCCTCATGCCTCCTCATGCCCACAGGTACACTTCCTGTTCTTTTGCTGGACGACTTCAGGAGCACACTGGCTCCTTCTCAGGCCGTGTCTCATCTCATCTCTAGAATCACACTTCCCTCCTCTCCTTCAGCCTCCCCTCCATCCTCCCCTCCAGCCTCCCCTCCAGCTTCCCATCCATCCTCCCTCCATCTTCTCCTCCATCCTCCCTTGTCTCCCCTATATCTTCTCCATCCTCCCCACCCTGCTCCGCCCTCTCCCCGGCCATCACTGACTTCCCTCCTTCATCTGCGTCTCTGCATAGCTTTTTTCATCATCTCGCTTGTTAATATAATTTACTTACCTGTTCCTTCATTGCCTCCCCTCAATAGATTTACCCCATGAGAGGATGGGTGGAGGTCCGTGTGGTTCAGCCAGGTACCTGACCTATAATAGAGCCGGTACTTGGTAGATGCCATCTGTAGCATCTCAAGGAATGAAGGCATGTGGATCAGTTGCTCAGAAGTGCTTGCTGTCATGCAGATAAACAGGAGGGTCCCAAGTGGATAGTCCTGCAGAACTGGCCAGCAGTGGGCAGTGGGTGTCCTAGCTCACAAGTGAAACCGGAAGCAGACACTCAGAGTGAGGAGATGAAGTGACGGGGTTTGCATCACTGCCCACCTCTGGAATATTGGGAGGGGCCCCAGGTGGCGCTAGTAGTAAAGAATCCGTTTGCCAATGTGGGAGACATAAAAGACATGGGTTCTGTCCCTGAGTCAGGAAGGTCCCCTGGAGTAGAAAACGGCAACCCACTTTAGTATTCTTGCCTGGAAAATCCCATAGACAGAGGAGCCTGATGGGCTACAGTCCATGGGGGTGCAAAAGGGTCGGATACGACCGAGCAACTGAGCATGCACAAGAACACACACCAGGCAGGGAGTGTGGAGGCCAAGGGTGGGCGGTGCTGCCCCCTGCCTCTCCAGAAGTGGATTTCTGCAGGTTGGGGCAGACTCCCACCTGCTCCTCCCATGCAGTTCAAGATCTCCTAACAGGTGCAAAGTGGGCAAACCGCAGAGAGAAAAACACAATCACAGACAACATTTTGGCTGCAGCGTTTCTTCTGTTGTCAGAGTTGGAATTGGAATAGCACTAAACAGAGGTGCCCGTGGAAAGCAGGGCTTCTGATGAGCAGTGTCGCAGGGAGCCAGCCAGCTCGGTGTCGCTTGGTGTCTAATTGGCTGCGGTTCACTGGGGTTTGCGTGAATTCCATCAGATCTGACATGCGGAAGAAGGAATTCTCCAGGAGGAATGTGTGTTTATTCTGGAGAAAAAGATTTCCTGGCAGCGCCAACTTCTTACACCCCTGGTAAAGAGTGACAGGCCACACGTGTGCATCTCTGCTCAGCAGAATGTGACACCACCGAATAAATTATAAGCAGCCATCCACATGATCATTTAGGTCACACTCACTAGGGGCTCCCGGACGCTTCTGAGCCTGCTGCTCCTTGCCTTGCCCCCTTGCATCTATCCAGATTCTCACAGACAAGACCCTCTATCTCTCCTGGGTCTTATGTGCAGTTAAAGATCTCATTAGGACTTTGTCTGGTGGGCCAGGTGCAGCCCTATCTCCAGCATCCCATCCCCATTAGGTATTCCTATCTGGGAAGATGAATCTTCGGGAGATAATTTAGGCAACCATCTTGGCTGGATGGAGAGCATTTGGAGTCTTGGCTTCAAGGAAGCATTAAGTTAATGCTGACCATCTGTGCTACATCACCTCCATACGTGTGCGAGGCCAGATTCAGGAAGAGAAAGGCCATGAGCACTTAGAAGTCAGGGGTTGGCCTTTCGAGATGCACAGAGAGAACCTGCCAGTCACTTTAACCCCTTCCCCATGAGAGAAGACCTAAGACAGCCCGAAGTGTCCCTCATAGGAGCTGGCCCTAAGGGGATAGAATTCTGAGCAGGCCTTAGGTGGGGACCCCAAATAGAGCCTTTTCCTGGGTTGGTTTAGGGTTTTCCCCACTTGAAACTTCGAAAAGAGGTTAAGGCATCATCCATTTAACAATTAGCAAGTCTTTAACTTTTTTTGCCCCTGTACTACAGAACTGTATTAAGAAATCAAATTCTCTACCAGACCAGAAGCCAGCAAAACAGCCTTGTGGGAAACTAGCTGCTGCGTGAGATGTGAGGCAGGCTCTTGAAACATCCCCTGGTTTTCTGTAATACTGACCCTGGGCAGAGCTTTTTTATTAAATCAAATTACCCCTTAAGGGAAGTCTTTATCCAACACTCAGCTTTTGCAGTAAAATTACAATTATTATACAGACACAGAAATAAAAGCCCAGGGTAACCCGTGTAATCTGGAACAATTCTCCTGTAAGCCATCAGCATTTTTCCCTCCTTGCAATCTATAACTCGGCCAGGCCACTTTTCTCCCCTCTGGTTTCTCAGTTTGTATGTCATATCCAGAATGCAATCCAATAAAACTCCTGATCTGTGATATTAAATAGGTCATAAAAATGTCAGCAAGAATAACTTATTTTTTTCAACTGTCATTAAAAATGATATACAATTAAGGTGGGTCATAAAAGATGATTAAAATCACAATCCTCTAATAAATTCAAGAGGGCTTGTGTTTTTGCTATTGTGTGCAAAATGGTAATAGCCAGACGCACATTTCAGGGGAAATCATTTCAGAAGAGACAAGCCAGAAACATACCAAGAGAGTTTGCATAAACCATATTTGTCTTTTACAAGATAATGATGAGCATGTGGGGCTGTTGGGAGGGGGTGTGCCTAGAAAAAAACCAAGACAGTCGGGCTGCAGGTTCTTCTAAAGGTAGGAGACTATGACTCATGCGTCTGGGTAAACTCCCCCCACCACCCCATTCCAGGACTTGTGTGTTACAGATGTTCCATCTCTAGGGGATTGTTTTAAATGTGCAAAGTGATGCAGTGTGGTAGGAGATGGACATTCTGGATGTGAGAAGATGTAGATCACGGTCCAGCTCTTGCTGCTCATCAACCAGCGAGTTGTACTCTTCTTTGGGCAATTTTTCTCATCTGTTACCTGATGCTGGAAAGACTGAAGGCAAAGGAGCAAAGGGCGCAGCAGAGGGTGAGATGGTTAGATAGCATCACCGGCTCAATGGACATGAATTTGAGCAAACTCCGGGAGATAGCGGAGGACAGAGGAGCCTGGCATGCTGTAGTCCAGGGGGGCACAGAGAGTCAGTCATGACTTCATGACTGAACAATAACAATCACCACCTAAGGGATGGGATTATAGTGATAGTTTCCACTTCATCAAATGACTGGACTGAGTCACTTGTGATATTTCACTTGGAATTACATGATGCTTGTCCGTGGACTTGGCCCCTATATGTTTTGTTTCTTGGACTCCTAAGTCCTTGGTTTCTAGGTGGATGTGGTCCATCAGGGTGCAGGAAGGTGGGGAGGAAGTGGGGTATTTCTTGCACACGCTCTCTGCCTTGTGCAGCATCTCTGGCAGGGGCTACATCGCCTCTGTGTCCAGCACCCTCAGGAGAGATACTGCCGAGGTTTCACCTTCTGTCAGGCGGTCCCTGTACTCCTTGTTCCCACATGTCCATCGCTGTGTGTCTGTGCCCATCTGAGTGCAAGTGACCACTGCCACCCAAGGTTTAAAAAAAGATTCTGGGATAGAAAGTAAGATTGAGAAAATGTGATCATTAACATGGCTTTCCTTCTGCAAATTGAGAAGACATCACTGCTGTTTTATCAGAGCAGTGTTTATTCTTAGCTTATTGTGGCCAGAGTGATCTTCTGTGTCCTCATCGTCCCCTCCTGACCCCAGGCATGATCCTCTCTCTGTATAGGTCTGGAAGGCAGGAGCACGACATTCTATGAATTTGAGGTGTCTTTTCGGGAAGGGAGGTGGAGGTATGATGAAATATTCCAGGAGTGGGGGACTGTAGGAGGTGTTCAAGACGCAGTGATGGGGCCACTCCACAAAACTGCCACTGTCACCCAAGTGCACGCAGACCTACTGCATGCCAGTCCCATGCTGGCTACGTGGTCTCCATGGGTACCATCCATACCCGCACAGGACATGAAGACAGGCAGACAGGCGATGAGAATACAGGTGGGGCATGATAGCAGGGACAAGCAGGGAATGGGGCGCATAGCCAGGACAGCTGACCCAGGCTGGGCAAGGTGTCAGGGGGTTCCTGGGCGCGAGGCTGGGAGGCAAACTGAGAAAGGAAGACCGATACCCAGTGGTTTTTGGGAAAGCTGGAAAAGGAGAAATAAAAGTATCTCCATCCACAGGTAACATGATTCTATATATTGAAAATCTCAAACACACACACACACACACACACACACACACACACAAACATACACACTTCTACTAGAGTTAGTAAACTCAGAGAAGTTGCAGGACATCAGAGCAACACACAAATCAATTGCGTTTCCATCCACCATCAATGAACAATACTGAAAGGAAATTGAGAAAACAATTGTGTTTTTGATGACATCCAAAAGAATAAAATATCCAGGAATAAATTTAGCCATGGAGGTAAAATGCTTCTATATTGAAAGCTGTGCAAAGTTGCTGAGTAGGGAGTCTTAAGGTCAGAGTCTTTCCCTTCAGTTGTCAGGCTTCTTGAAAGCACCCTGTACTTGGGGAAGGATGGAGCTTGGCGCAGAGTTGAGGGGGGTGCAGAGATGGTCAGCTGTCCTGAGCAGGGAGAGACCCAGGTTCCTGGCTTAGGTTTGAGTCCCTGTGAATTGTCCCTTTAGCAGAGACAGCCCTGTCCAAACTCAGAAACACACACACACACACACACACAAAACTTAGTTTTGAGGCCTCCTTTTTCTTACCTTGGACAGCCTTTTGGCTCCTGCCTCTTAAAGTCCATTTCTGTCTCCCCATCTTCTGAGTCTCAAAGTTCTCAAGGTTCAATCAATTGAGCAAAACATTTTCTGTGTCGGCTCTTCGGTCTCATAGGGTGAGTTCACATCACTGGTTTCCTCCTCACCGTGTGTTGGGGATCCAGACCCAGGTGGAGTCAGCTCAGGGGACCACCCTCTCACGCTGAGTGGTGGACGCCACACTGACCACCGTCAGGAGCCTGCTGCTGGCTTCTCGATCATCTCATTGCATCCATGGCACTTTCATCTTGGTGGGAGTTTTTCCCATCAGAGCCAGCACATTCCTGGCCTCGGTTCACTCTACCCTCCAGCAGTCACCCTCGGTCCTGTTCTTGGGAGAACACCAGCTTCCCGTCTTCTTGTAATCATTTGCCTTCATGAATCCACAGAGAAGTGACCATTTGTTCAGAAATTCAGAGGATCTAAAGGAAAAAGCAAGTAGGTCTCAAAAAAAGGTCTTATTCTACTTCCCCTCATCTCCTGGGTGCCACCCTCCCCACCCTGCTGGGAGGCCACACCAACGCGCTCTGGCTCTGGCCCAGCGGTTCTGATTAGCCAGCCTGGGATGCAGCGGGGTGGGATTTCAGAGGCGGCTTCTCCTTAAGGGGTAACCATCAAGGATGACTAGCAGGCACTGCTTCCAATGACCCATCCTGTGTCCTGATTCTTGACATACTCCCAGCAACAGGGCGGAGCAAACAAGGCAGAGGGGCTCTGGCAGCCACAGCCCCGGAGGCTGTGATGTGACCATCCGTCCGTCCACTGTCCCTGTGGGCCCTGTGCTAGGAGGACCTCTGGCTAGCATCCTGCAGCCACTCCACGGGGTCTAACTCAGTAACCAGTAGAGCCCTTGGACACGGGGTCACGAGCAGAGCCTCAAACACAGAATAGGCCTGGCCCTCTGGGCCTTCCTCTAGCCAGGTAAGCTCGGCAAGGCCCCAGCTCCCCTCATACCTGCAGGAGTACCAAGGACCCATCATCTCCCACCAGAACCACTGTGCCTACTTCTAGGGATTTTGTGTTGCATGTGGGTTTCTGTGGCATTAAGTAACTGAGGCTCAGATCCGTGTTCTGCAGAGATCAATGACTCAGGTCCATTGAAATCTTCACCACTGAAGCTAAAGTTCATGAGCTGAGCTGAGAGATGGGCTGTTCTCTGCCAGCTTATGTACATCAAGCCCTCCACCCCAGCTTCACCCATGCACCCAGTACCAGTTCCACCACAGCTGAGGGGCTGGGGGTTCCAGGAGGGAATCCCAGCCAGTAGGAGCACAGGACAGACCCTCGGACAACACATCAGAGACCGAGAGCTTGAGGGCCAGAAGGAGCCTCTCCATAGGAGATGGAAGGTGTTCCACTGAGGGCTCTGGGGGCTGAAGGCTGCCGGTGACCCAAAGAGCCCACGGCTTCCTGCCTCCTTGAAGCCTCTTCACCTGTGCCCTCCGTCATTCAGCAAGAGGAGACGCAGGGCAGGGGACCTGCCCTACTTATTCGGACATGTGGACTGAACGTGCTTGGTCCCCTCAGATCTGTACGTGGAAGCCCTAACCCCTGCTGTGGTGGAGTTAGGAGGTGGGGCCTTGGAGGGAATTCAGATTAGATGAGGTCGTGAGAGTGGAGCCCCATGATGGGATTGATCTCCTATCATAAAGAGACACCCGACGCGTGAGGATGCAATGAGAAGGCGGATACCGGCAGGCCAGGAAGGCTGTCCATGCCAGAATCCTGCCATGCTGGCAACCCAATCTCAGAGTCCAGCCTTCAGGGCTGTGAGAAATAAACATCTGCTGTTTAAGTCGCCCCATCCCTGGTGTTTGTTACAGCAGCTGTTACTGACTGAGATGCCTACTCCACACATTTCCTCTGGGTGGCTGGGCCCCAAGACTCTGATTAAGAATAGGAATGACTGGAGCCTTGACTGGGCAGGGGCTCCTGCTCACTGACCCACAGCTGGGAGAGAACCTTTCACCCCAGGTGACCCCTGATGCCCCAGACACATGCCCGCGGCCCCACCCTGCATTCAGGGGCCCAGAATCCACAACTGCTGCAGGAAACCAAAGTGAAGNATAGAGTCCTGAAGCTAGGGTTTGTCCCAGAACCCAGCACACCATGAGTGCTCCATAAACATCTGTGTTCAGAAAGAAACAAATCGATGGAAAGGAAAAATGAGTAGCTTGTTCAGGGCTCCTAAAATGGACTTCATTTTGCACAAGAGTCCAGCCATGCAGGAGCGGGGTTTTTCAGAGCGTGTAAAAAAGAGTGGCATGTGACGTTATTTATAGACAGAGAAGTGAGATGGGGCTTTTGGGCATGAATGTTTTGATGCATTCACATCCAGCTCTTAAAAGCCTCCTGGTTCCGAGCCCAGCTCCTGTTCTCACTAGTGAATCCAAGTGCTCCCTCCTCCCAGCTCCTATACTGAGGCTGGGTCTTCCTCACTGGGAAGGGCCGCGGGGGATCCAGGCTCTGCTACAGAAGAGGTTTACTCAGGTGGCCCAGGGATGTGACTTTGCCCCGAACACCAGGCTTTCAGCTTGGCTGTACTTCACCCTCAGAAAAGTACCCTTCCTTGTCTCCTGGGGATGTGACAGAAACAGGGAGGGGGTTTGCAATCATCTGGAAGGCCAGCATGAGGTTACAGACTGCCAATTCAGAGTTATCTCAATTCAGACATTCCCCAAGTCTTGTAAAACTAATGAAAAATGGCAGCTCGGGCCTGACGAGGCCATCTTTGAAAGGAAGGTGTGTGACATCCCTTTGAAACTGGGGTAATAACTTTAGGCCAAAAGGCAAATAAGGGAGAATGAGTGACAGAGGCAATCTTTGTATAAATCGTACTTAAACCGGGAATGATGAGTTGGCATATAAAAGCATAATCCACACAGTTACATCCCCGGTAGAGAGGTAAATCTCTGCATCCTGGCATATGGGGAGGGCTAGTGGCTACCAGTACGGGCAGGGTAGAAATATACAGGGAGGGCAGGTGGTCCAGGGTACCCCTGGGAGCTGTGGCTGCTGGGCCCACAGTTGGGTGGAAAGAGAAATGGGTGGAGTAAGAGAGAAAGCATGTCAGGGATTACAACATCATGGTGGTTTAGTCGCTAACTCTTAGGATTCCATGGACGGTAGCCTGCTGGGCTCCTCTGTCCATGGGATTTTCTAAGCAACAATACTGNTACCCCTGGGAGCTGTGGCTGCTGGGCCCACAGTTGGGTGGAAAGAGAAATGGGTGGAGTAAGAGAGAAAGCATGTCAGGGATTACAACATCATGGTGGTTTAGTCGCTAACTCTTAGGATTCCATGGACGGTAGCCTGCTGGGCTCCTCTGTCCATGGGATTTTCTAAGCAACAATACTGGAGTGGTTTCCCATTTCCTTCTCCAGGGTATCTTCCCAACCCAGGGATTGAACCTGGGTCTCCTGCACTGCAGGCAGATTCTTTACCAACTGAGCTAAAAGGGAAGTCCAACAACATCATGACAGGAGTGCTAAGAGCTGCTCCACATGTGCCCCAACCTTGAGCAAGAGGATTAACAACTTGGTGTAGGAAAGCAAGCAAGTCAGGGATTGCAACAGGGAGGCTGAAAGCAGCACTGCCCTGCATGGGCCCAGCCATGAGTAGGAGGGTTAATAACCTGGTTCTTGAACAGCAAAAACATAGCCCAGGGCAGGCAGCTGGTGTCATCCAGACCCGAGCTCCCTTGCACAGAAGCATCACGGAACTGACGGCGTCACTGTGCTTCCCTTCTCCTTTGTGGGACCAGTTCCTTGATGCGCCTGAACTCCTTTCTGTTGGCCCAGGCTGCAGTGGATGTCAGCCACGACCACGGCCAGGACCCAGGGTGATGGCCCGAGGCTGCTTCTGTCCTGGCAGCTCATTCTTAGCCAGCACTTCCTCTCTGCCAGGCCCGGTTCTAATCACTCTGCTCCTTAATTCATTCATCCCTCATGGTACCCTGACCAGGGAGCCCCACATTACAAGAGCAATGATCTGGGGGTGATCATTTCTGCTTTTACAGTGCCCAGCCCGGGGTCTCTCCTGCCATGAGGAGGGAACCAGCTCCCTTTGTCATCTCTCCGTCGCCGTGGCTACTAGGTACCTGACCGTGTGTGCTCTCTGTTTTGCTTGTGTTTGATCTCCTGGTCTCTCTGCTCCACTGACCTAGGGCACTGTTTTTAGAAACTTGCCACACAGAGAAGGCAGTCAGCTTTACTAAATGGCAGCTGCCAGCTCCTGAATGGCCTGGCAGAACATTCTAGAGGGTGATGCCTGACATTCTCCCAGTTCTTCACATCACAGACCAGCAAAGCTCAGAGCCCAAGCAGGAACCAGTCACACGAGTGACTCATGCAGGAAGTTGGGAGGCTTCTCAGTCCACAGGAGGGATGATACTTGCACTCAGCCTTGGATGGTGGCATGGCAGTGGAAGGAGGAAGCATGTTCCAGTGGCTGAGGAGACAGCCGAGAGCAGAGAGCCCCAGGCAGAGCTGATGGGATGGAAGGGCATCCGCGGCTGCCCAGCACTCCGAAAGCCTCTCTGGTCTTTCCCATCAGGGTCACCTTCACACCTGCATGCTCTGCTCTGAGCTCCCTCCTCAGGTGCACACAGAGCGTGGAAGTCCCAAGCCTGACTAAGCTCCCAATTGAAACTGGACACACGAATCACCCTCGATGGTACGTGGGTGGTGGGGGAGGGATAAGGATATCCAGCCATGCCCAGTTGGCCAACAGGACCATGAGAAACAATGCATGGTTACTGCTTACACCTGTTTGGGGCTGGTTGTTATGCAGCCAGGGTTGATGCACACACCTGAGTGGAGGAGCTGCTGGCCAAAGGCAGGAGGGAAGAACGTGGGAGGAGCTGAGATCTGACACTAAAGTCCGCCGGAACTGCTTCCAGATCAGAGAGCTGCTATATATAGGGCTTTCTCTCCCGGAGAGAAGTATCGAGTTCCCTTCTTTTCTCTACCCGCTAACAACTCAAAACAGCGAGTTGTGTGGATGTTACATAAGCCTTTTTGTATAGAACAGAAATAACCCTCGTGCGAAGTGGCCAATTGAGTTATTTATGGCATTTTCACAGCTAGTTCGCATAGCTCTGCAGTGGATCCAGATTCCAGATGATTATTTCTCAATCAGCTGCTAACACAGGCAAGGAAAAAATAAAATAAAATCAACGGCTGCACAGCAGATGAGTAACCACAAATAGATACAGTCAGGCTGAACCCAAAGTGGACCCCACGTGACTGCGGACACCCAGGCAGGGCCAGTGGTTGGCCTGTGAATGTCCACATTTGGACTTTTCTCCTTGATCACCCACGTTGGGGATCTATCTGCCTTTTCTTGTTGACGTGTCTGTGAACAGTGACGCACTGGTGAATAAAAAGGGGTCGGGGTTTTTCTTTTCCAGTTTATTCAAAAGACAAATAAATGGACACTCTTCCCCCCTCCTTTCCCTTCCCTGATTTTCGACCTCAGGTGCACACAGTTGGGTAATTACATGCTTCAGTTCGCCTCACGCTGCCATTATTGTTCCTTGCAAGGCACCTCTCTTGGTTTACTTTATGTCATTTTATTTTAATGTTTCCTCTTCTCACTCACTCAGGTCCACACCTGCCCTTGTAGGCAGTGACTTTAATGGAGTTCATGTCTGTCCTCGGAAATACCACACTGTTCCTTGGGCACTCACTTTGCCAAACCTCTCGTCTGACTAGTTGCAAACTACTGCACATCTGTACCTGGGCTCAGAACACGGAGGAGGGAGGAGAAGCAAAACCTCGTTCCTGGTTGGGCTGTACAGAGGCAATCACCATCCTGAAGGACTCCTTGGTGGGGCCATAAGTGTAACTCTGTGCTTAGTTACTTAGTCGTGTGCAACTTTTCGCTACCCCATGGACTGTCGCTCACCAGGCTCCTCTATCCATGGGGATTCTCCAGGCAAGAATACTGTGGTGGGTTGCCATGCCCTCCTCCAGGGGGAATCTTCCCAACTCAGGGATTGAACCCAGGTCTCCCTCATTACAGGCAGATTCTTTACCATCTGAGCCACCAGGGAAGCCCCACAGAACAAATCTGACTCCATTGTGGATCTGTTTCTTTACTTTAAACTTTGTATTCTGTTGCTTTTGCTACAAGTTAAGAATGTTCCCCAAGTGGCTTCCCTGGTGGCTCAGATGGTAAAGAATCCACCTGCAATGCAAGAGACCTGGATTTGATCCCTGGGAAGGACAACCCATTCCAGTATTCTTGCCTAGAGAATTCCATGGATGGAGGAGCCTGGCAGCTACAAAATGTTGCCTATGGCATAAAATATATAGGATAGCCCATTCTCAAGGCTTTGACCTTTAAAATATATAACTCTTTCCCATTTATAGAAAGGTAAAAACTTGCAGAGTAGAAAACAAGAATTTATCGTGTTGGAGGAACATCTTGACCTGACCTACTTGGACAGCTGCAAGAACAAAGGACTCAAGCACTAAGATGTCCGTAACAGCCAGCCACATCCCTTCCTCTTTTAGTATAAAAGAAGCCTGAATTCTAACTCAGGCAAGATGGTTCTTCGGGGTACTAGTACACCATCTTCTTAGTTTGCTGGCTTCCTGAATAAAGTTGCTACTCCTTGCCTCAGCAACTTGATTTATTGGCCTGTTGTGTGGTGAGCAGTACAAGCTTGGACTCAATAATACAAATATCTAGTCCATCTATTCCCTGGTTCCAGGAAGGATTATTTCACACCTTCCTTTGAAATTCTCCCCTGATAGCAATGACCTTGTTCCTAGTTCATGGAGAAGCCAGAAACATCCAGAAGCAAATTCCACATGTCCCCACCTTCAAGGATTGTTGGTTTGCCTGCATCAATTCTGCCTCCCCTTCTGTTAGGATGAGCAGTTCTTTTTTACCCTATGCCAAGTCCTGGACCCTCTCACCCACTCCAGGACATTATCCAATAATGGCCACATTTTCCTTCTCTTCTAGGTCATTTCCATGAGCATGAAAACATGCAATAACATCTCTTATTGTTTGTCAGAAAATATATTGATGTCACACACACATATAAGCATCCTGCAGTTTTGAATGACAATATCAAGGTGTGAATCATTTGAAGACTTTATTCCGTTATTATCTAGCTTCTTCTCTCTTTTTTTCTATTATAAAACCTACAATTTATGTGGGTTTTTTTGATAATCTCCTTATCTCTAGCTGATTTTAAGATTTTCATATTCTTTGATTTCAACACAGTGTTTAGGTGTGGATTTCATTTAATACTGCTTGGGATTCACTGCACTTTCTGAGACTGAGACTTGAATGTTCAAATTTATTCTGCAAAATTTCTACCTACTTTCATTTTGAATATCTCTATCGTTACTTGAAAAAATGTTTTTTCTCCTTCTGAAACTCCTATTAGAATTTTCACTAGACCTTTCATTCTGCATTTTTTGTTTTGATCATTGAGTCTCTCATTCACATTTTTTGTGTCTTTCACTCTATACTGTAAGGTGAATAATTACTTCAAGTCTATTTTCCAGTTTACTTCCTGGTGGCTCAGTGGTAAAGTACCTACCTGCCAATGCAGGAGAGTCGGGTTCGAACCCTGAGTTGAGAAGATTACCTAGTGGAGTAAAGGCAACCCACTCCAGTATTCTTGCCTGGGAAATCCCATGGACAGAGGAGCCTGACACAACTTAACGACTAAGAAGTAGCGACAAGTGTCTTTAGCTGTGACAGTTTAAAACACCAATCTATTTAATTCTTAATTTCATGTATTTTAATTTGAATTTCCATCTATTTGGTCGTTCTTCAATTTTATGTAACATTTTGATCACTTCTTTTATTTATTCATGTCTTCAAACACTTTATTTCATTTTATACATGTTTGCTTCCTGTTCTATACATGGCCATTCTAATACGTGAAACCATTATAGGTCTAATCATGTTGAATATTGTTTCTGCTGACTCTGATGCTTGGTGGCTTGTTCCTGTGTGTGTTTTATAATTTCCAATTGTGAGCTTATGTTTAACTGAGGAACCCTTAGGGCCCTGGGCTGGGATGCTTTCCTCCAGAGAGGATCTGTGTTTACTTCTGCCTTGCACCTGGAAGCACTAAAATCCAGGACCTTATTCAGTGTTTTCCCTCAACAAAATTCCGTCTAGAGCTTCCTGCCTGAGAGACACTATTATTTACATCCTCCCTTGGAGATGGAAATGGCACCCCACTCCAGTACGCTTGCCTGGAAAATCCCATGGATGGAGGATCCTGGTAGGCTCCAGTTCATGCGGTCCCAAAGACTCGGACACGACCGAGCGACTTCACTTTAAAGATGGGGAAATGGAGATAAAAAGAGATTATGCAATTTGAGCCAAGTCACATAGAATGTCTAGGCAGAGCTGGGTCTGAACTCAGGCACCTTGGTGGTAATTACAATGCTTTCAGCCACTTTGCTATGATGTGTATTTCCTCTACAGAGGGTGTGGATTCAAACTGCAAACCCACATGGGGCCACGGTCATCAATTCTCACCTAAGGCTGAAAGAATTTCTTGCCTTGTATCTGAGTCCCTTTGGGCTGCTATAACAGAATAACATAGTGGTATTAAACAATGGTGGAGAAGGAAATGAATACCCACTCCAGTATTCTTGCCTAGGAAATCCCATGCACAGAGGAGCTAGGCGGGCTACAGTCCATGGGGTTGCAAGAGTCAGACATGACTTAGTGACTAAGCCACCACACCACCATTCATACATTAAAACCTGAAGGTCTGTGGCTTTGATTGCTGCGTATGAGCTCTTTTACAGATATGTATTTGTTTATTTATTTGGCTGCATTGGGTCTTAGCTGCAACACATAGGATCTTTCTTGTGTCATTGTGGTGCCCAGACTCTAGTTGTGGCATACTGGATTAGTTGCTCGGCAAGCGTATGGGATTTTAGGTTCCTGGCCAGGGATCAAACCCATGCCCCCTGCATTGCAAAGCAGATTTTTAACCACTGGACCACCAGGGAATTTTGAGCCTGGATTCTTAATGCTTGTTGTGTGGTAAAGGTTCTCAAGTTTTGTATTCTGCCTACACTTACACAACAGCTTGTCTGTGCACAGAATCCCAGGGTTGTAATTCTTTTCCTTCTACCTTTGGACTTCACATTTTTCAACAGCAGATTGGAGTCACATAAGCAATATCTTCAACCTTACTCTTTTATCATGGCAGGTTATCTGCTTTACTCCTTTGAAAGTTTTTAGAATCTTCTCTTTTCTTTGATGATCTTAAATTTTACCCTAATGTGTCTGGGTAAAGTTTATTCTTTTTCTTTAAATTTTGTTCTGTAGTTTTAATCTATCCAGCTGGGCCCTCTGTGAGCCCTTTTCAGCCAAGAACATCTTTTCCTAAGTCTGTGAAATTCTTGATTTTTTTTCTTACTTTTCAAAAAAGTTTCTTTCCATTTACCCTTCTCTCTCCCAGTGGGGCTTCTATTATGTGGATGTCTAGAACTCCTTCTGCCACATCCGCTGTCTTCTAGCCCTTTTACCCTCCTCATCTTTCCAGGTGAGCTTCTCACTTGACCTCCCACCTCCTCTTGTTCCCTCTGGTGTTCTGGTATGCCATCCATCTACTGAGTTCACTGTGACTCAGGGAACTCAAAGAGGGGCTCTGTGACAATCTGGAAGGGTGGGATGGGGAGGGAGATGGGAGGCAGGTTTGGGAGGGTGGGTAGATGTGTGCGCCTATGGCTGATTCTTGTTGATGTATGACAGAAAGCCACAAAATTCTGTGAAGCAATTACCCTTCAATTAAAAAAATAAACTGGAAAAAAATATTATCATTTTGGATAACACTTTCTCTGATGCTTCTTCAGAAATGCTTGAACCTGCTTCATGTTTTTAGTATCTTCAGTAACTACTCTGAGGACGTTTTTAAAATTTTTATTTTTATATTCTTGTTCCATCTGATCCATTAATTCTGTTTCGTCTGGCACAAGCTGTCTTTCATTAAATAGAATGTATGCATCTCAAACATCTCCCCACTTTTCCTTTAGAACTCTCAGCAGCTTTGGCTGATAGGTGCGGGTGACAGACGGGTGGAATCGTCAGCCCTCATTTGAGCTCTGCTCAGAGGGTGGGCTTGGTTTTTTTCCCCCCTTTTTTCCAGTGGAGGGGAAGGTAGTTAGAAGGAGAGACCCTCCAGGGTTGCACTCTGGGCTCATCCATCCCTCTTTTCTCTCCTGCTCCACAAGGCTTGTCTGCAAATATTTCAGTCCTAAGCCACAACACTGTTTTAGTTGGGAAGTGATACCAAGGTTTTCAGCTTCCCAGCTTAGAGCATGGAAATGGAGCAGACGAAACACAAAGGCCTGGGAAGCCCATCCAGTGGGCACCCCTCCCAGTTCAGCTGCAGCATTGCCCTGGGGATACTATGTCTTCCTTGTGAGGTGGCTGGAGTGGAGAGGGCACTGCTGCTTTCCCCTGGGTGGGCGATGGTGTGGGGGGGGGCACAGAGCTCAGAGGGCTCCAGGGGTGCAAGACATGTCAAGAGCAGTGTGCTGATGGCCAGGAACCTAGTGAAAGGTTTAAAGATGGTCAGTGGCTTCCTAATCTCCTGGGCACTGTGGATGCTACCATTATTACAGGGGATGGTGTTCTGATGAGAGTGAATAAATGGAATGAATGTCATTTAGGTGAAGCAGAAAAGTTGTGACACTCCGTTAGCTAAAGGAGGACGAGTAGGTTTGAGTTTTTGTACCAGCAGAGATGAAGTGGGAGTGGCAGTTCTTTTCTTGCAAGTGAATCACTGGAAGAGGTGGCCAGAATGCAGACTTTGATTCAGGAGGCCCTGATGGAGTTGAGTTTCTGCATTTCCAACTAGCTCTTATGTGATGACTACGCTACTGATCGATGCCCATGGACCACACTTTGAGTAGCAAGGTTCCTAAACCCTATGTCCTATGGTTGGTGCAACCCTATGGTTGATGAGGCCTCCATGGGGTCCAGCAGGAAGACTGGGTTTGCAAGATGGTAGGGGAGGACTTTCAACATACAGCAATTTTAATCTCTGATTTGGTCATTTTGTCTTTTTATTCACAATTGAATATGACTTGGAAAAAACCTCTTTTTTTTATTCTTTAAGTTTTTTTCTGTGGTTTTAGGCCACCTTCCATNTGATGAGGCCTCCATGAGGTCCAGCAGGAAGACTGGGTTTGCAAGATGGTAGGGGAGGACTTTCAACATATAGCAATTTTTATCTCTGATTTGGTCATTTTGTCTTTTTATTCATAATTAAATATGACTTGGAAAAAACCTCTTTTTTTTATTCTTTAAGTTTTTTTCTGTGGTTTTAGGCCACCTTCCATTCACTTCACAATGCAATCAATCTTTATTCATTTATTGATAATTCATCCATTAATAATTCCTTCATTCATAATTTCATTAATGAACCAATCACTATTCATTACTTTATCTGATAAACATTCATTCAGTGCCTACTCTACGTTAGGCATCCGTCTAGTGCAGAGAACACAGCAGTAAACAGAACAGACGGCACCCGCCCCTAGGTTTTTGTAGGAGGAAAAGACAATGGATGAATGGTAAATAACTAGATTTGGGAATGAGTGAGTGCACACATAAGCTCATGAGAAGAATGTAGGAGACACACAAAGGAAATGCAGAGACTTAAAAGAAGCTGCTATGTGAGTGGTTGGAGGGTGTGGCAGTGCTGGTTGCAGGGCAGCACTCAGGCTGGGTCTGCCCTGTGAAGCTGACATTGAACAGGAGACCCAGGCACTGAGGTCCTGGCGAAGGGCTCTGGGCATATTCTGGCCACAACAGGAGGCCATATGTAGCTGGAGCATAGCGGCAAAGGGGCAAGTTTCTGGAGATGTGGTCAGATCAGTACTCAAGACAGGTGATGTGCAGCCTTGATGGACATAAAAGAACCTGGGCTTTCATTCTGAGAAATGGGGCACAATTGGATGGCCTTGGGCAGATGAGTCCCATGATGTGATGTTATTTACATTTTTTTAATGTTTTTTTTTGTTATTTACATTTTAAAGAGATCATCCAAGCTACTCTGTGAATAGTCTGGAGGCAGGAGAAGGAAGAAGAGTAGAAGCTTGTAGACCAGTTAGGTCATTAATGCTGCTCAAAAGACATGACAGTTGTGTGGGTGGTGATAAGAGGGTGGAATCTGTGTCTAAGGAGATGGATTCCAGTGGATTGAATGTGGGGTGTGAAAGAAAAGATGTGGGGTATCAAGGATCACTCCAAGACATTGGGTCAAGAAAGGAGAAGACTAGGATTTCTAGGGACTAAGATGTTGGAATAATAGGCTTAAGGTTGAGGAGTCTGTCAGATATGCACAGGGGCGTGTTAGTAGGAAGCTTGAGCAGCACGTCTGGAACTCAGCATGGAGGTCCAGGGAATGGAGAGTTACCAGCCTAAGGAAGGGATGGAAGACATAAGGGCAATTTCACAAGTGAAACATACACTAGGCATAGATTTTCTTTTTCAAATTAAAATATTTATTTATTCTCTTGGCTGAGCTTCCCTGGTGGCTCAGTGGTAAAGAATCTGCCTTCCAATGCAGGAGACATGAGTTCCATCCCCGGGTCAGAAAGATCCTCTGGAGAAAAAAATGGCAACCCACTCCAGTATTCTTGCCTGGGAAATCCCATGGACAGAGAAGCCTGGTGGGCTGCAGTCCCTGGGGTCACAAAAGAGTCGGACATGACTTAGCGACCAAATAATAATTTATTTGGTGCTGTCAGGTCTTAGTTGTGGCATGCAGGGTCTCCCTTGCATCACACAGGATCTTTCATTGCACCCTCAGTATCTGTGGTGCACAGGCTTCAGAGGGTTCAGGCTCAACAATTGGAGCAGGTGGGTGTAGTCGCCCCTGAGGTTTGTGGGATCTCCCTAGGTGGCAGTAGTGGCAAAGAACCCACCTGCTAATGCAGAAGATGTAAGACACTTGGGTGGGAAAATCCCCTGGAGGAGGGCATGGTGACCCACCCCAATATTCTTGCCTGGAGAATCCCATGGACAGAGGAGCCTGGTGCGAGACAGTCCATGGGGTCACAAAGAGTCGGACACGACTGAAGTGACGTAGCACGCATGCATGCGGAATCTTAGTTGCCATCCAGGCATCAAACCAGTGTCCCCTGCATTGCAAGGCGTTTTCTTAACCACTGGGCCACCAGGAAAACCCCTAGTGCATATCCCTAGGCATCGGTTTTAGACTTAGATCTTGAGGTTCTGTAATATCCATGAAGATCCTACTTCAGTGTTTTTGTAAATTTTGGATTTTGTATGTTGAGTTTGCTTAAAATAACACAAACATGCAGAAACATACAATTACTTTCAAATGAGTCAATTTCGTATTAAAATCCTCAGTATATATGTACCCACATGCACGGAATAGAAATAGCACTAACATTTGTTTTCTCACAACAAATATTCTGAATCTGAAATTAAACTTCACTACCTCTTGGGTTTTGGATCAAAATCTTGAGATGATTTCTTTGCTCCATTTCCAACTCAGTTCTTTGCCATCTCTCTGTAATTGGCACCCCAGATTCCATTTTGCAAGGTGCAAGTTTATGTGAAATTTCCCCCAATTGTTTCCCCTCTCAAAGCCAAACTTTGAAAGGGTGGTATATGAGTGACTTGGCAGGGGCAATCTAGAGTAGCTAAAACTCTGATGCTGGAATTCTACTCATTAACAAGTTGCTAAATAATTAATAGGTTTGTGTTTAATTGCTTCTGTGTATATAATCTTGCATTTTCTGAAACCATCATTAATTTTCAGTTAGTTCCACTCGAAGTAACAAGGCCTAATGCTTCCAGTTGGAAAAAAAATGAATATTTATGAACATTTATTCTATCTGAAGCAAGAGGAAAACTAGGATTATTCAGATCCTTAATGTTGAAAAAGCAGGGTGCAGAAGGGAAAAACTTGTCCATCTTAGAATGAGACAGTATGTTTATTTGGCAAGTTTAGATCTCTGGCCTCAGCTAATTTCTCTAGAGAGCTTGTTAAATTTTATTTTAAGTGGAAATTCTATTCTCAAAAATCTGGTTTTCTGAAGACCGCTCTATGGCACACCTTTCACACAAATGGTGAGCAACGAAGCTGGTCTGACTTGGATGTCAGTGGCACAATGTCTGTCACTCGGGCACAAGTGAATGGCCATTTGACCTAGGAGTGTGAGACCACTGATGAGAAGAAATTGACTCTCTGGAGCCTCGGACCTTGCAGCTCAAACTGACAAAAGTCCTTTTGCAACGCAGTTCCTGTGTAGACATCTTTCACCTTAGCTCTGCCCTCACAACAGCTGGAAGACACCATGGGGATGCAGGCTGACATTTTTCAGTCTTCAAAGCAGAAGACAGTCTCCCGTCAGAGAGGCTTTAAAAATATGTCAGATGATCGGCAATGCTATCTCTTCCTTTTTAGCTCTTGTGTTTTCCAAATGATTTATCATTACTAGGTAACACAGTAATACAGAAATATCCATTCACCGAGGCTCTTAAGAAAAAGATGTTCAAAAGCCATCCTGAGGTTATCTGGTTTTGCGTCACTGTTTCACTTACTTTCTTTCGAGACTGGAAGGAAAGCAAGATAATTCCACATGTGGGTCTGTAACCTGTATATTGCTGAGTTTTCAAAGTTTCTGATTTATATAAAAATGGTAACCTCTTGGATGCAGTCTCCTGGGATCTGTATTTTCAACACCTTTATGTTTCTAAGATTTATCTTGTATGTATCTACGTGGGCTTCCCAGGTGGGGCTAGTGGTAAAGAACCTGCCTGCCAATTCAAGAGATGCAAGAGATGCAGGTTCGATCCCTAGGTCAGGAAGATGTCCTGGAGGAGGGAATCCACCCCAGTATTCTTGCCTGGAGAATCCCATGGACAGAGGAGACGAGCAGCCTACAGTCCATGAGGCTGCAAAGAGTTGAAGTGACTGAAGCGCCTTTGCACACATACACGTACATGTATCTATGTATGCGTATGTGCTCAGTCATGTCCAGCTCTTTATGGCCCCATGGACTGTAGGCTGCCAGGCTCCAGGGTCCGTGGAACTCTCCAGGCAAAATGCTTGAGTGGATTACCATTTCCTATTCCAGGGGATCTTCCTGACCCAGGGATGGAACCCATACCTCTTTTGTCTCCTGAATTGGCAGGCAGGTTCTTTACCATTAGCACCACCAGGGAAGCCCTGTATGGATCTATAGCTCATTCCTTTTTAATGGTACGTCACAGAGGCTTGTTTTCTCACAATATTATACTATCAGCATCACCCATGTTGCTGTGTTAACTATAGTTCATTCATGTTTAGTGGTATTTAATATCCTACTGTGTGAGTATACGACATTCTTTACCACTGTCCTATTAATGAACCTTTGGGTTGTTCCTAGGCTTTGTTTTTTCTTTCTTTCTTTTTTTTTTTTTTTTGCTAATCTGAACTGTGCTGGGTCCTGGTGCACCTGGGCAAGAATTTCTTTTTTTCTTTTAATTCATTAATTTTATTTATTTACCTTGGCTTTGCTGAGTCTACGCTGCAAACACAAGCTCTTTGCTGCTCTGTGCAGACTTCTCTAGTTGTGGCTCAGGGGCTTAGTTGCCCTATGGCATGTAAGCTCTTAAGTCCCCAACCAAGGATTGAACCTATGTCTCCTGCATTGGAAGGTGGGTTCTTTATCTCTGGACCACCAGGGAAGTCCCAGGAATTTCTTAGGGTACTAGAAAAATATATCATTAAGTCCTCACATACGTGTATACTCAACTTTACAAGACATGCCAAATTACTTCCACAGTGGCTGAACAAATTTGTACTGATCACTGTTTCGTAAGTTTATTGCATGTATGCTTGCTTCAGTTGAATCCTACTCTTGGCGACCCTGTGGACTGTGGCCTGCCAGGCTCCTCTGTTCATGGGATTCTCCAAGCAAGAATACTGGAGTGGGTTGCCATTTCCTTCTCCCAGGAATCTTCCTGACCCAGGAATTAAACCTGTGCTTCATACGTTTAATTAACTGGTAGATGGGTTCTTTAACTCTAGTGCCACCTGGGAAACCAATCATAAGCTTATTAGCTGCTGCCATACCCATAGGGGTAAGACGGCCTGTCATGGTATCCGATTTTGCCTTTGCCTGGTTTCTAATGAATTACCCTCATTGTTTTTTTATTAGACGTATATATTTCCACTTCTGCGAAATGACAGTTCAAGTCCATTACACATTTCTCTCCTGGTTTCTTTTCTTCTTGTTGATTTAAAGGAATTTCTCATAGATTCTAAATAATAAAACCTTTTTGTTTTCAGTTATATGTGTTGAAAATACCTTCTCTTCAGTTTTAACTTTCTTTACAGTAAGTTTTAATAAGTTTTAAATTGAAATTTAGGCAGAAATATCCATCTTTTAAAGCTACTTAATATTTTTGGTTCTATTTAAGTGCTCCTCCCCTTTTCCAAGGTCGGAAAGATGCTATTTTGTATTTTGTTTTAAACACTTAAGAGTTTACATCATTAAAAAATCTCCAATTAACAAATGCTGAAGAGAATGTAGAAAAAAGGGAACTCTCTTACCCTGTTGGTCGGAATGTAAGTTGGTGCAGCCACTGTGGAAAATGGTATGGAGATTCCTGAAAAAACTAAAAATAGATCTACTATATGATTTAGCAATCCCACTCTTGGGCATATATCCAGACAAAACTATAATTCAAAAGGTACATGCAACTCTATGTTTATAGCAGCACTATTCACAACAGCCAAGACAGGGGAGCCACCTAAATGATGTCCCTAGAGAGATGAATGGATAAAGAAGAGGCATATATGTATATATAGCACTTGGTCATAAAACAAGAATGAAGTAATGTGGTTTGCAGCTGCATGGATGGAACCTAGAGATTATCTTGCTACTTGAAGTGAGCCAGTTAACAGAGAAAGACAAATACCATATGATATCACCTATACGTGGCATCTAAAGTACAACACAAATAAAGTTATCCACAAAACAGAAACAGATTCACAGTCATAGAGAACAGACTTGTGTTTACCAAGGGGGAGAGGGATAGGAGAGGGATGGATTGGGAGTTTGGATGAGTAGGTGCAAACTATTACATATAGGATGGATAGACAACAAGGTTCTACTATACAACACAGGGAACTACATTCAATATTCTGTGATAAACCATAATGGAAAAGGATATAGAAAAAGAATGTACACATGTATAATTGAGTCACATTGATATACAGCAGAAATTAACACACAACACTGTAGATCAACTATATATTAATGAATTTTAGAGTCAATAAATTTGATTGATTTTTAAATCAATTTTAAAATCAATAAATTTTAGAAAATCTAATATTTTAGAGTTTTGATTTTCACTTGTTTTCTAAGTTTATTTGAATTTTTTGTATAACTTGAGGTAGATAACCTAGTTCACTTTTTAAAAATATGGGTAACCAATGGAACTAGTGCAAGGTCCTCCTCCCCCATTAGTCTGCACTGTCACAATTTTTTATCAAGCATGGGTCTAATTCTAGACTCCTTATACTTTATGCCCAGCCAATTTATCACCTTCCTTGCCCTACTTGGGGCTGCTTAATGGTGAGTGTGGACAGGTGGTGGAAACCCTACATTCTTGTCATTGTTTTTACTGTCATTTTTGGTTTTCCACACTTCCATGTATATTTTATAGTCAATTTGTCAAGTTCCATAGAATTCATATTAGAATCTGAATTGGCAATATATTGCACCCATACATCAATTCAGGGAGGACTGATGTCTTTTTGATGTTGAATTTTCTTACGAGGAACATGGGCAGATTGCACTCTCTAAAAAGAAGCTATTAAGAGATAAGAGTGGGAAGTAACAAAGACTTCTAAACAAGGTTTCTAAAAGAAATATTCTATAGACAGCTAGAGAGCAGAATGAAAGTGCCTCAGAACCATCACTGCGTTGGGAGATAAAATGAGGCAAAGAGAAACGAGGAAGAAAAAATTAAGAGACATGAGTAATACATCCAATTTATCACCCAATAATGGGTGATCCAAAAGAGAAAAGAGTAAAAAATTAATAACAAAACAACAGAAGAAACACCCTAGTAGTAAGAAAGATTTGAGTCAAAAGGACCCATTGAATGCTAAGTAAAACACACAACTGTACATAGCTCAAAATACAGCTAAGCTTTTTTGAAATTCAAGTTAAAAAAAAAAAAACTAACCTAAAAATGTATAGAAGAGAAGCGGACTATTTTCCAAATATCAAGAATTAGAATGGCATCAGTTATCAATTTTGGGCATGAAATTCTAAAAACAGTGGGTCTATATCTCTGAAGTTCCAAGGGCAAAGGGCCTGAACTGAGAATTCTGTAGTAAGCCAGAGTCAGTCAAACAAAGAGGACGAAACTCTCTCCCAAACATGCAAATTTTTAAACATTGTAGCACCTACAAAAACTTCCTGAAAGGAAACTGTCCAGCATTTACACTAGCAGAACAAAAATTGGATCCAAGAAGAAGCAGGCATATTGCACAGGAAAAAGTACAGCTACAAGGAAAAAAAGTGAGATGAAGAAGAGAGAAATAAAATGCAATATTAGTCAAAACTCTCACAATAGTGTTAATAATGTCTGATTTGGAATAAAATTATTATGCAAGGTTAAAAAAAAGTCAAAAAGTTAAAATCAATTTTTAAACATTAAGCTAAAAAGGTTAATTTTTAAAAAGTTTAAAAGGTTTGAGTTTAAAAGTTTAATTTTTATGTGAAAACCGTTTGAAACTAAAATTTAACAAAACTTTGAATAACATCGAGTTTACAAAGAGATGGAATATAGAAAGATTTAAGCTTTCTTATAAAAAGGTTATAGAATCTGATTAATTTTAGAAATTTACAAGAAAAAACATATATAGGTTCATTTGGCAAAAATGTTATGGGTAATTACTAGTTTACCAGAAATAGGGTATAGATATTCCAAATCTCTGGTGGGGGGGAATGAAATAAAATGAAGTTAATAAATAATAGAATAAAGTAATAAATAATAATAAATAAATAATATACGATAATAATATTTTGGCTTACCTGGTGGCTCAGGGGTAGAGTCTACCTGCAGTGCAGGAGACCTGGGTTTGATCCCTGGTTGGGGAAGACCCCTTGGAGGAGGGCATGGCAACCCACCTCAGTATTCTTGCCTGGAGAATTCCAGGGACAGAGGAGCCTGGCGGGCTACAGTCCATAGAATCACAAAGAGTCGGACATGACTGAAGCAACTGAGCACATGTGCACAGTAATAGTATTTAATAATAATAATTAATAAACCAAATTTCAAGAGGGAGGAAGAATTGAGACAGAAATACCAAGATGATAGGAATGAAAGAAGATGTGATTTCAATAACTGTGAAAGAGTGAAAATTCGGGTTAAAGCCAAAAAAATGTTCTCTACCCTGTAAACATCCTCAACTCCATGAATCAGAGCTCCTGGGAGAACCACCTTTCCGTGTCCCTTTATCCATCTCTCCCTTTTTGTTTGGCAATGTTCTGAAACCAGAATCTCTCCTGGTCCTCTATGGACCACCCCATGACAATCTATTTCAGAGAGAAAAGTCCTCTTGTCAAGTTCAAGGGCTAGTGAAGGCTCCAACTGGTGTCCAATAGGACTTTCATACAAGAAAAGAAGATTGCATGAGAGCAGAAACTTTGTTTCCAAAGATATCTGGAGATACTGCTTGCTTTGCTAGGGCCTTTTAGTAACAGTGTGGTCCATTGTCCAGGCCTCTGTCCCTTGTATCCAGAGGCTGGTGCTGTTCTTGGGCTCCTGTGCTGCTCTTCTGGGCCCACTGGGAGGTGGAAACAATGCCCTGCTCAAACAGGAAAGAAAGAATCCCAGGTATCAAGCCATGCCTGTTCCATTTAACTACAGGCAGGTAGACACACGGTGAGGCATCGAGAGCTGTTGTTTCTGAATGCCAGGAGGTTCCCGCAGCTCAGCTCCAGCACAGCATTGTAGTTATTTTAAGATGAAACAAATCACTGATTCTGTGATAGAGAAAGAATGTCCCCAGGATACAGCGCCGGCTGGCTTGCCTTCTCTTATCCTGCACAATCCTTCTTATCAACCACAATTCCCACAGAGCGGAGTTTAGATCTGATGAAAACTTACCCAGAGTCCTTCAGCTACTGTAAGGCAACCGTGATGGGCAGACTGGACTCACGGGATGGGCACCGAGGGTCCCAGGTGGTAGCCTCAACTGGGGAGCCCAGCTCATCACCTCACTTCTCCACCCACAACCTTCTTCCTGTGCTTTCTTCCTCCAGACTTTTTCTCATCTTTTTTCTCTGTCTACATGGGCTTAAACTGCTCCTCATCCTTGTCCCTTTGGAAATACAACCCAGGCAGCGAGGAGATTCAGAGTATAGAAGTCAGGATTAGAATCAAAGGGCAGGATTCAAACTCAGCATTGGCTGGGTTGTATGGCCACAGTTCAGTTCAGTGCAGTCGCTTCAGTCATGTCCGACTCTTTGAAATCCTATGGATAGTAGCCCTCCAGGCTCCTCTGTCCGTTGATTTCTCCAGGCAAGAATACTAGAGTGGGTTGCCATGCTCTCCTCCAGGGAATCTTCCTGACTCAGGGATTGAACCCCTGCTCCTTTATGTTTTCAGCATTGGCAGGTGGGTTCTTTACCACTAACACCACCTGGGAAGCCCTGCAAGAACCGTAACCACTATTTACTCTGTGCCTGGGCAGTTTGTCATTAAGCATTCACTTCAATGCTGAGATTAGGTATATTATCTTTGTTTCACAATTATTGAGTTAAATGTGTGTCCAAAAGTTCAAGGAAGTCCTCATATTGTATGATTCCATTTGTGTGAAACTTCCAGAATTGGTAAATCCGTCGAGACAAAGCAGATTAGTGTTGGGCTTCCCTTGTGGCTCAGCTGATAAAGAATTCGCCTGCAATGTGGGAGACCTGGGTTCTATCCCTTGGTTGGGAAGATTCCCTGGAGAAGGGAAAGGCTACCCACTCCAGGATTCTGGCCTGGAGAATTCCATGAACTGTGTAGTCCATGGGGTCGCAAAGAGCCAGACAGGACTGAGTGACTTTCAATTTCACTTTCAGGGGCTGAGGGAGGGAGGACAGGGAGTGACAGCTTAGTGAGCAGGGCTCTCTTTCGGGGTGAGGAAAATGGTCCAGAACTGGGAGGTGGTGATGGTTGCACCATATGATCAATTTACCAAATGAAATTGCTCACTGAATCTCTCATGTTAAGACAGTTAAAGTTGTCCATTTATGTTGGGTGTATTTTACCATAATTTTTAAAATGTTCAGGAAAATCCTGCAAGTCTGAGTTCAACGCACATGGTTTTACTCATTCAAGTTGGGCCCTTCCTTAGCTGCCCTGGAATCTGGAGGGTACAATGCTTCATGGGTATCACATCTTTTTCTGGGGCCCATTGCAAAATGAAAACGCAGCATCCCTTGTGAGAAAATTACTCAGAGTATCAAGACAACAATGACAAAGGCTTAAACTTAAGCTTTTGATTGTGGGACCAGGTGTGGCTGCATGAGAAAGGCCCTGAAGCTGCTTCACATGAGATAATGTGTATGAAAGTGTTATGTTGGGATCTCAATGTGTATCATCGCTGAACCAAAGGCTGCCAACCCTGGCATACCCATCCTGGGCACCTGGACCTTCCCTGAAGTTGTGGGGAGGGTTTACCTGCTCCAGACACCTAACAGTTCCAGAAAGGGTTCTTTTTGTCAAACATAACAAAAATGGTGAGGAGAGAGAGAAAAAGAAGTAAAATCCACCATTTTAGCCAACTGGCAGCATGTCTGTTGCAGTGAGTGAAGTCGCTCAGTCGTGTCTGATTCTTTGCAACCCCGTGGACTGGGGCCCACCAGGCTCCTCAGTCCATGGAATTTTCCAGGCAAGAGTACTGGAATGGGTTTCCATTTCCTTCTCCAGGGGATCTTCCCAACCCAGGGATCNCGCTGGGAGCCTTCTGGGTGGGTGCAGCCAAAGCTGTAGCCACAGTGCTCCTTCAGTGACATTTCCCTCTGCTGAAACAGCACCCACTGGGTCACATTGCTGTGTTGTTAAGTTCCTTCTGCAAAACTCCCAAGGTTACCCAGCTGAACTGAAGACATCCTTCTCATGCTGCTAATGGTTTTCTCTACCATCAGCCATGAGCGTGAAAAAACCACTGCATCTACACATAAGAGTTCACAGGTCACGAGATGGTGTGCCACTAGCTTCGTGCTATTTAGAGAACATTTAATGATGGGGACAGAGTATGAGATCCTCTCATTGACTCTATGTGAGTGTGTGCTGTCGCTTCAGTCGTGTCCAACTCTGTGTGATGCTGTGGACTGTAGCCCGCCAGGCTCCTCTGTCCTTGGGATTCTCCAGGCAAGAATACTGGAGCGGGTTGCTGTGCCCTCCTCCAGGGGATCTTCCTGACCCAGGGATCCAACCTGTGTCTCTTACATCTACCTGCTTTGGCAGGCGGGTTCTTTACCACTAGCACCACCTGGGAAGCCCTCTCACTGACTATAAACAAAATCAAAACTGGTGTGAAGAGATCAGTAAGGCCGTGCTGTTGAGTTTTGTTCCCTTTGAGCTTCCCTGATAGCTCAGTTGGTAAAGAATCAGCCTGCGATGCAGGAGACTCTGGTCGATTCCTGGGCCGGGAAGATCCACTGGAGAAAGGATAGGCCACCCTCTCCAGTATTCATGAGCTTCCCTGGTGTCTCAGCTGGTAAAGAGTCTGCATGGACTATAAACAAAATCACAACTGGGGTGAAGAGATCAGTAAGGCCGTGCTATTGANGATGCAGGAGACTCTGGTCGATTCCTGGGCCGGGAAGATCCACTGGAGAAAGGATAGGCCACCCTCTCCAGTATTCATGAGCTTCCCTGGTGTCTCAGCTGGTAAAGAGTCTGCATGGACTATAAACAAAATCACAACTGGGGTGAAGAGATCAGTAAGGCCGTGCTATTGAGTTTTGTTCCCTTGCAGAAGCAAAGTTACCGAATGTTTAGATTATCTTTGTATCCTAAAAGGATCCCAAGTTCAAATAATGTTAACAGCTCACTGTATTTTAAAGACCAACCTTTCCTGCAGTTGAAGTGCTTTTTTATTTTTCAACTGCATGTTTCTGCTGGTGAAAGCAGCCAAGACTCTGGCTCTCCCCACACCCTCCGTGTCACAGCTTTGACATCCTCTTATCCCACCTCCTGTGCTCCTTGGGCTGGTGACACAAATTTTGATTGGCCATTTGTCCCACCCTACCCTCTTTTCTGATGATTGGAGTTTTTCTCATTTGTTTCCCCACTGNTTGTTGTTGTTGTTGATCTGTTTTCAGTCCGTCTCTCTTCTCATTTGTTGCTGTCTGGAGATGTTTCACATTACCCCAGTGGGTTACTTTTTATCCTGTGAGGATGAACAAGGCTCACCCCATGCATAAAAACTTACTGTTCTCTAGGTCCGTCCCTGTGCAGCTGTTGGGCAGGTCTCTCCTTTTCTGCATCCGGTTGTGGGTCCTTCTGCAACAGCAGATCTCCCTCCATGTTCTTTGTTGTCAGCCTTGTGTCTATCTCCCTGTAGCCCCAGAGACACCAGGATACTCCCTCCAGAGCATCCCTCCACCAGTCGGTGGGTCGTGCCCTGCATGGAGTAGGGGTCTCCCCAGTTTCTGGACATCTCCAGTGCTTTTTATGGCACCTTGTCCTTGCTTCTCTGGCCAATGTCATGCTGACATTTTCCCTGACACCCAGGGAGGCTGCCTATAAATGATGGATGACGGGCACCCTTTAACTTGGGGGGAGGGGCAAAAGCAGGAACAGCTTTATGCAGCACGGTGTTTTTCTAATGCCTGTATTGCTTTCTCAAGGAGTTGAACATAGTATCAAGCATCTCATCCCTCGGCGATCCTTTTCTTATTTTCAGTTAAGAAACCAGGGGGATAAATAAGCTATTCCTAGGAACTAGAACTTTAAGAACCCATGAATTTTACTTACCAGTTAGAAAACCAGTGTGCTATCTGGTAATATTTTCAGGTAACATTGATAAGGATATCACTGGTGGGGATCTGGCCGTGGCACTAATGGTAAACAACCGGCCTGCCAGTGCAGGAGATGTAAGAGACATGAGTTCGATCCCTGCATCAAGAAGATTGCCTGGAGAAAGGCATAGCAACCCACTGCAGTATTCTTGCCCAGAGAATCCCAGGGACAGAGGAGCCTGGTGAGCTATAGTCCATGGGGTTGCAGAGAGTCGAACACAATTGAAGCGACTTGGCACTTGGCACGTCATGGAATCTGCCTGCAATTCAGGAAACTCAGGTTTGAATCCCGGGTTGGGAAGATCCCCTGACGAAGGAAATGGCAAGCCACTCCAGTATTTTTGTCTGGAGAATCCCATGGACAAAGGAGTCTAGTCAGCTACAGCCCATGGGTTCAGAAGAGCCGGACATGACTTAGCAGCTCAACCACCACCACGTCATTGATAGAGCAGGTTTAACAATAACAAGAGGGCTTCTCTGGTGGCTCAGATGGTAAAGAATCTGCCTGCAGTGAAGGAGACCCTGGGTCCTGAAGACCCCCTGGAGAAGGGAATGTCTATCCATTCCAGTATTCTTGTCTGGGACGTTTCATGCACAGAGGAGCCTGGTGGGCTGCAGTCCTTGTGTTGCAAAGAGTTGGACACAACTTATACTTTTTCAACAATAACAAGAATAACGAAAATAATGATAACCCCATGCTGGACACATGGTAAGCCTCTCCTAAGCAAGCATCCCCTAAGTAAATATCACCTAAGTGTGGAGGAACAGTAGATATCTATTAGGGAGAAACCTAATAGATGTTAAAAGAGCATCTGCAGTGAGCCCTTGACAAGCAGAGAGCTTTCTTGCTTTCCTGGGAAAGATGGCAGGAGTGGTGTGGGGTGGTCAGGCGCGGCATCACGATGCTCTTTGGTTGCTCACTAAAGTTCACCCAGTACCACTCTCGGGTCTTCCGGGTGAGCTTGGTGGGAAGGGAAGGTGTTTTTAGGAATATTTAAGATCTAGTGTTTGGGGCCGTGTGCAGCTGCTCCTGGCAGATTTGAAATATCAAAGGCTAGAACAAGGCCCTGGATTATCAAACAGAGAGCCTGCAGGAGACAATTCAAAAGTCGCAGACACAAGTTAATGAATCCTATCTCATGACTGAGTGCCCCCTACCGCGTGTCAATAAAATTTTCAAAGTGCTGGCGAAGATGTCTCAGATGTATTTTTTATGGAAACTCCCTTTAGCTGGGGAAGCAGAGGAGGGACAGAGAGGAGTTCTGGAAATAAGGACACTAAGCCCTTGATATATATTAGGTAATTCTGCTCTCATAACAACCCTAGGGCATCCCAATTTTATGGATGAAGAAACTGAGACCTAGTGAAGTCGCACAACTTGTCCAGAGCCCTGCAGCCAGCAAGTCGCAGCGCTGGGATTGGAGTGCATGCCTGTCCACTCTGAGACGGGCCAGGACCTGGGACTCTACTGCAGTGCTGGTCCCAGACACGTGTCCTCAGGCGACAGAATACAAACGGCAGGAGCGCCTGCTAAGCTGCCTCAGGCGTGTCTGACTCTCTGTGACCCTATGTAGCCGGCCAGGCTCTTTGGCCATGGGATTCTCCAGGCAAGAATGCTGGAGTGGGTTGCCATGCTTTCCTGCAGGGGGACTTCCCCACCCAGGGATCGAACCTGTGCCACTTCTGTCTACCTGCACTGGCAGGCGGGCTCCTTACCACTAGGGCCACCTGGGAAGCCCAAAGTACAAACTGTAAGGGGCTAAAAATAACTGTGCGTGCACAGCTGGGGCCAATTCAGGACAACAAGATACAGAAAGATCCCCACCCCCCAAAAAAGGCAACTACTCTTCTTAAGAGCTCAGAGCGGAAACAGGCGTCAGGAGCAAAAGCAGGGCACTGTACACACCCCTGCACTCAGTACCACCGGCCGCTGCTGCTGCTCTCGCCTGACCCCTGGACAGATACCTACCTTCACCCCATTGGAGGAACCAGCTGGCCCCCCACCTTGAGGAGCCAGCAAGGGAAACTGTTACTTGTTCTCTCTCACTCCTTCCTGTGGCCTCAGGAGCCCAAAGAAAGCATTCTCTGAATTTCTTGACTGGCATCTAATCAATTGTTATTGATTGGGGAAGGCCCAGGACCCTGGTACGTTTCATCCCCAAAGCCTGTGCTGCTTACCATCCTCTGAAGGACTTCATGAGATGGCTGAGTTCCCGGGCAGCATTAGGCCTTCTGTAACAGATTGTTGGAAACAGAAACCACCCGTGTGCTCGCCAGAGTTAGCATGGCACGTCCCAGAATGCACTCTTGGAGTGTTTAACTTTTGCCAAGTAAGTGGCTGCGAAGAGCTCGGAGCAATTTGTTTCTCGCTGTGACTTCACACCTGCACCCAGGAGCCCAGACAAAACACAGTTCAGTCTCGATCGCGGTTTTGCAGATCCCCGCACGCCCCACTCAACAGATGTCTCGTGATTCTGCAATATTTCCAACTGTCAGAGCTGAAAAAGCAATAAATAATAATGTTTCCACATTTACATAGCAATTGAACACACCGCATAGTAGAATGACTTTGTTCCTTTCCATTTCAATATTTTGTAATGCCTTCTGAGTTCTTGGGACATTTGCATATCATTCCCAGGATGCTTGTGGAAAGCAAATATTTAGACTACGGGGACATTTACTCAGTCTCAGAGTGTATTTTTTTCTGGAAAATAATTGTTACTTAAAGCAGATGGTGCTACTGTCTCTGGTGCACAGCTCGTAAGCCTCCTTAATTTATTTCTACATTCTTGGTATGATGCTATCTTTAAAACATTCCTTACGGCAGCCGCAGATGTGTGTGAATTTTTGACCATCTCCCTCCCCCCCCCCCCCCCCCCTCCTC
>SJYA01002258.1:0-59825 GCA_006410615.1 Neotragus moschatus
AAGGCTTTCTTATCTCTTCTTGCTATTCTCTGGAACTCTGCATTCAGATGCTTATATCTTTCCTTTACTTCTTTGCTTTTATCTCCTTTCCAGAAAGGTACTAGAAGAAGATACACCCTTCCAGCAACAAGGTAAGAGGCTTGCATTAAAGGCTAAGACCCTCTGGGTGCTCACAATATAAAACTGTTTTGGCCAGTTAGAGGAAAATAGGCGTAAGTTTTAGTTATATCACAGTGATTGTTATATTCCTTTCTTTGTGATTAAGATGTGATGACTGCTGATGACGGCTCTGTGATGTGGGTTCAAATCCCCTGCTCTTTGGTGTGTGTAGAAATGACAGTTTATGAGTTGCGGGCCCCTGCACAGCTCCAGACATAGACAATGGTCTCCTATTGGCCCTGATTGCCCTCCTGAAACAACTACACAACTTCCACTTCACTTTCTGAAGATCCTCTTATTCTTAGAGGCTTATCTCTTGGACAAAATAACTTCAAGATAATTGTATTTGTTTT
Source organism: Neotragus moschatus (assembly GCA_006410615.1). NCBI lineage: Eukaryota > Metazoa > Chordata > Mammalia > Artiodactyla > Bovidae > Neotragus > Neotragus moschatus. Next base: position 513 of record SJYA01002258.1, read on the forward strand.
CTATTTCTGCCTACAAATTGCTCAGACTTAGCCACTTACTACAACATATATGTATTATCTTACATNAATGGTCTCCTATTGGCCCTGATTGCCCTCCTGAAACAACTACACAACTTCCACTTCACTTTCTGAAGATCCTCTTATTCTTAGAGGCTTATCTCTTGGACAAAATAACTTCAAGATAATTGTATTTGTTTTCTATTTCTGCCTACAAATTGCTGAGACTTAGCCACTTACTACAACATATATGTATTATCTTACATTTTCTGTGGTGGGGTTCAAGCACTGCTTAGTGGGGTCCTCTTATTAAGGTCTCACAAATCTTCAATCAAAGTCAGATATGTGCATTCTTACCCTGAAGGTCCAATGCAGAAGGGTCTATGTCCAAGCTTACTCTGGTTGCTGGCATGGACAACTCAGCTTTTTACTGGCTATCAGCGAGAGGCTTTCCTGCACTCTTGAAGGCATCCTCACCCCCTAGCGGACCCATGCAGGTCTCTGTCCACGTGAACCTCATAACAATCCCAAAGTTTTATTTAACTTGATAATTAACAATTGAACTTTTGTTTTCAATTTATTTTTTAATACATGTTATTGGAGTATAGTTGCTTTACAATATTGTGTTCATTTCTCTTGTCCAGGAAAGTGAATCAGCCAAATGTATACATATATCTCCTCTTTTGGGGACTTCCTTCCCATTCAGGTCACCACAGTGCACCAAGGACAGTCTGTAGCCAGGCAAAGTCTTGTACAATGTAACGCAACCGCTGGAGTGAAAACTCAGCATCTTTGCCATGTTTCATTGGCTACATAAGTCACAAGTCTTGACAACACTCAAGGGGAAGGCATTACACAAGTTCTTGAAACCAGAAGGGAACTTGGAGATTGTCCACCATAATGACTAAAATTATCTGTCATCTTTCTATTGCCTCCAGTGGGTCCACAGGAAACTCATGGGTTCTTTTGTATTTTTCTAATAAATGTATGTCAGAGGTTTTATTTAACTTGATAATTAACAATTGAACTTTCTTTTTAAATTTACTTGTGATTAATATTATTGGAGTATAGTTGCTTTACAATATTGTGTTCATTTCTCTTGTACAGGAAAGTGAGTCAGCCATAGGTATACATATATCCCCTCTTTTTTGGGCTTCTTTCCCATTCCGGTCACCAAAGTGCATTAAGTAGAGCTCCCTGAGCCATATAGTAGGTTCTCATTTAGTTATCTATTTTATACATGGAATCAATATGTGTGTCAATCTCAATCTTCCAATTCATCCCAACAGTTGAATTTTTAAGCTATTACAACCAATTCAAAGAAAACTGAAAACACACATGTACGTCCATCCAGAATGCTGAAACTGATTTATAAAAAGAAGCAAGAAAGGAGAGGGAGGGAAGGTTTGGGAGAATGGCACTGAAACATGTGTGCTATCGTGTGGGAAATGAATCATCAGTCTATAAAAAAAATATTACAGTATTCTATATTGTAATATATGTGATGAAGGAAAAAAATAAAAAAATAATAAAAATAAAAAATATAAAAAGAAAAAAAAAAAGAAGCAAGAATAATCAATATTCCCAGGAAAGTAATCACCTGCATTTCATCAGACCCAATTTATTTGCATTTTTACAGACAAGAGTTTGCCATATATTTTCTGCAACTTACAAGAGTTATAAAATAGCTCCATGAAGGGTGTAGTCTCCATAGAGTAAAGTAATCCAGAAATATGCACTAGATAAGATGCACAGTAATCTTTTCTTTTTGTCTATTTCAAAATCTTCCACATTTTTCCTGAAACAGCAAAGTTGTCCTCAGGACTTTTCATTGTCATAGAAGTGAAAAAGCTATAATCAACCCAGAACAAAAACAGGAGAGGGTTGAATAAATAAATTTATTATTTATTGTGTATCAAAATATTGAAGAGCTAGAAAAGTGATATTGAAAGACAGTATCTAATTATATGAAAAAAGTTTTAAGACACTTGAAGTGGGCAGAAGATACATTCAGCAGCTGTTTACTGTGCACTACTCTAGATCAATTAGATGACAATAGGCATTTTGTTTGGAGAAGGCAATGGCACCCCACTCCAGTACTCTTGCCTGGAAAATCCCATGGACGGAGGATCCTGGTAGGCCAGTCCATGGGGTCGCTAAGAGTTGGGCATGACTGAGTGACTTCCCTTTCACTTTTCACTTTCATGCATTGGAGAAGGGAACAGGGACCCACTCCAGTGTTCTTGCCTGGAGAATCCCAGGGACGGGGGAGCCTGGTGGGCTGCTGTGTATGGGATTGCACAGAGTCGAACACGACTGAGTCGACTTAGCAGCAGCAGGTGTATTGTTCATGGAGCTCATCAACTAATAATAACTACAATACTAAGAGTAGTTATCTCTGGAAGTAGAATTAGGCATTTCAATTTGCTTGTTTTTTGCTGATGTTTATTTTTCAAATAAATACCTTATTGTGAAAAGGTTTTCCTTGTAGACAAGAAAGCACAAAAATCATGTAGGAAAAAAGAAAAAAATCACTGAGCATGTACTCCGTGCCAGCTCCACAGAAAGATAAATCACAGAAGGTTCTGCCCTGCAGGAAACAGCAGTCAGTGGAGGAGATGCAGCGTCAACTCATAATTAGAGTGAACTACACAGCATGAGAGGAAAAGCGCAGAGTGGGCCAGAGAGTTCAGAGACGGTGGAGTGACTGCTGCTGATGAACAGCGGTGGAGTCAGGGGTGCAACGCGGGGTTTAGGAGGAACTCAGAAAATGGGGATGCCACAGCAGGGTTGTGAGCCGTAAATTAGAGTTATCTATGGGAATAAAAGAGGGGGAGGACATCACAAAGAGTCTAGGCACCAATCTACAGTCTAGGGAGAGGCAGTTTTGCTCATCTGTTAGTTTTTCTACATAAGATAAAAAGTTCTAGTCTTTATACATGAAAAGTGTGTATCGTTTTGTTGAAGGGGATCAGAATAGGTAACCCAAATTGTGCCCTTTGGTGTATGGACTCTTTTGAGCAGAAGGAAACCAAGACCTAGCAGATGCAAAAATAGCATTTGCTTTTTCCTAAACTTCCCAGAAGAATTTAGATAGGGGACCTGGCCCAGAAAGACAGCTGTTGATAGAGATCATTTTTCAAGGAAAAACTCACCTGTATGGCAGGGCAGATACCTGATTACCATTTGCTCTTCTCATCTCCCTGCAAATTGTCCTCCTGCCCTTTGAAGCCCCGGAGCCCCTATCCCATTTCCCAGCTCAGGATGCCATGGAAGGCTCAGTCACCTGACTACCTCTGAGTCTCATAATTTTATGGGACTCCTAATGTACGATTTAAAATTTTCTCCTGTTAATCTGTCTTATGTCAATTTAGTTATTAGACCAGCCAAAAAACATGGAAAGTAGACAAAAAGTTTTTCTGCCCCAACAACATACATATGATAACTTTAAAATGCCAAATAAACTAGGAGTTTGTGATTAACATATACCCACTATATATATAAAATAGATATAAACTATCAAGACCTAATATATAGCACAGGAAACTGTATTCAATATCTTGTAATGACCTACAGTGGAAAATAATTTGAAAGAGTATATATATACACACACACACATAAAACGGAATCACTTTCTGTACATCTGNGACATACATATGATAACTTTAAAATGCCAAATAAACTAGGAGTTTGTGATTAACATATACCCACTATATATATAAAATAGATATAAACTATCAAGACCTAATATATAGCACAGGAAACTGTATTCAATATCTTGTAATGACCTACAGTGGAAAATAATTTGAAAGAGTATATATATACACACACACACATAAAACGGAATCACTTTCTGTACATCTGAAACTAGTACAGAGTTGTAAATCAACTATACTTCAATTAAACAAATGGTTAAAAATTTTTAAGCCTAATTAACTTTAAAAATCATTTGGTTTCTGTGCTTCCCTAGCACCTTGAAAATGTCTCTGTATCTGAATTGGNTGGAAAATAATTTGAAAGAGTATATATATACACACACACACATAAAACGGAATCACTTTCTGTACATCTGAAACTAGTACAGAGTTGTAAATCAACTATACTTCAATTAAACAAATGGTTAAAAATTTTTAAGCCTAATTAACTTTAAAAATCATTTGGTTTCTGTGCTTCCCTAGCACCTTGAAAATGTCTCTGTATCTGAATTGGTTTGATTAAATTAAATTGTATGTTTATCTGTCGGTCTTTTCCAACAAATGCTAAACCAGTTGAGGATAGAATCTATCTGCTTTTTCCAAGATCGCATGTAGTGCTAACCATGTAGTGAGAGATTCTTAAACATATATTCCTTGGAATAAGAACAACAAAAGAAGGCAGGACATTGCAGTGTTTCTTGCAACATCTGATTTGTCTGTAAGCTCATGGATTCTTGTCCCACCAGACTGGGCTGCTGCAGCTCCCTTGATGGCCTTGCTCTTCTTTGTTGTCTTGGGCAATTTCAGTCATCCTAGACCTTAGGATTTGCTGGGTGGGTTGTAAGTACCTGTGATATTATGGTTTATACAGTAATACGTACTTGGTTTTTGTTCCATTTTTGGCGCAGATCTTCTAAAACTTTTGGAATTTCCTATGTGATGAGAGCCATAAAGGTGCTGTTTGTTATGTTATAATGAGATTAAGGAGAAGGTGGTGTGAATTGAGAGAGTAGTATTGGCATATATACACTATCATGTTTAAAATAGACAGGTAGTGGGAAACTGTTGCATAACACAGGGAGCTCAGCCAAGCACTTTGTGACGACCTAGAGGGATGAGACGGGAGGAAGGGAGACTCAAGAGGAAGGGGTTATACGTATATACTTATGGTTGATTCATGTTGTTGTATGGCAGAAAACAACAAAACATTGTAAAGCAATTATCCTCCAATTAAAAAAATAACTGCATAGAGATTCAGGAAGCTGAATAAATGGCTTTGTTGCGTCAAAACAAAAATAAGGGAACTTTTGGAGAACAAGTAGATAGCCAAAATTTGAAGGCTGGTTGCAGGGAGTCTAGCCCTGTAATTGGAGGATTGTAACTTTCAGCCTCATCTCTGACTTCCTGAGCTCAGGGAGGGGCTGGAAGTTGAACCATCATTAATGGTCAATGATTTAATCGATCATGACTATGTAATGAAGGCCCCCTTAATACTCAAAATGACAGAGTTCAGAGAGCTCTGGGTGGATGAACACGTAAAGATTTGGGGAGAGAGGTGGGCTCAGGGTGAGGAAGCTCCATACCCCTCCCCACACCCTGCACTGAGCGTCTCTTCCACCTGGATGTTACTGAGTTACAACCTCTGACAAAAAATTGATCATCTAGTAAGTAAAATGTTTCTCAGAGTTCTGTGAACTGCTTGAGTAAATTAATTGAAATAAACATGGGTGCAATCGTGACCTTTGCACTACAGGTCAGAGACACAGGTGAAAACCTGGACTTGCTGTTGAAGATAGGTGGTACTGTCTTGTGGGACTGAGCAAACTGTGGGGTCTGATGCCATCTCCAGGTAGACAGTGTCAGAACTGAGTTGATTTGTAAGACAACCAGCTGTTATTGGAGAATCACTGGTGAGGGGTGACACTCATCCCCCTCAAATAGAACTTGGATGCAAGATCCTTTAAAGTTTATATCTAGTGTCTAAGGGACTTAGGCATGGCTTATAAGAAGTTTCAGATTTTCATATAATTCAAGATTCCCTTTGCATACCCCTAATGCCGCCTTCCACCAGTGTTCTACTCTGTCTGCTCTGGGGACACAGTGGAAGTGGGCACCCTCATTCCTGTGGCTTTGAATCTGTCCCTCCATCTTCAACTGTTGCTCTTGGAACCACAGTAGGCAGCCCCTGGGAAGGGTCCCAAGGTCACTTGCCTTCTGATATTTAACCCCTTGGGGTACTCCCTGGCTTAGTGGGAGCTGCTGCTGCTGCTGCTAAGTCGCTTCAGTCGTGTCTGACTCTGTGCGACCCCAGAGACAGCAGCCTACCAGGCTCCCCCGTCCCTGGGATTCTCCAGGCAAGAACACTGGAGTGGGTTGTCATTTCCTTCTCCAATGCATGAAAGTGAAAAGCGAAAGTGAAGTCGCTCAGTCATGTCCGACTCCTAGCAACCCCATGGACTGCAGCCCACCAGGCTCCTCTGTCCATGGGATTTTCCAGGCAAGAGTGCTGGAGTGGGGTGCCATCACCTTCTCCAATGGGAGCTAGTCTTTCAAATTCTAGCAACTAGAATATGAAGAAGTAATGAGCTGTCACCTTGAAACAGGGTACAAGTATACGATGACTTCTGTCTTTTACTTTCCTTCGCTTACTCCCTCTGAAACAAGTCATCTCCATATTGGAAGATGGAGATAACCCTGTTTGTTAGCTGCTTTCTGGAATGTTCCGCATGAAAAGAAGCTGAGCTCTCCAGCTGGCCATCTGGAGGTCTTCCTTCACCCTGGAAGTGAGCTTAGAAGCAATATGTTCTCCAGGTGACCTTTGAGTTGACCATGCCTCTGACTGGCACCTTAATTGGAACCCAGGAGAAACCCTGAGTGAGAGGCAGATAACTGCACCAGCCTGGTCTCCTGGCTGACAGAAACTGAATTCTTAGCTATGTATTGTTTTAATCCACTTTGATAATTTATTATCAGCAGCAATCAAATGCACCATGCTAAATGAATAATAACCCCTGTAGTCCCCCAAATTGCAATGTCTTAAATGAGTCTTTTCTATGTACGTTATAATCTAATGCTGAAAGATACCCTACCCTACCTTGGATCCAGGCTTGCATCCTAGAGCAGCTGAGTCATCGGTGTGGCCTGGAGAAGACCTTGATGGGATACTGACCAGTGCGTGGCATTTTTAATTGCAATAAATCCTCTACATATGAACCTTCAAGCTGTGAACTTTCAAGGATGTGAATGTGGGTTTACATGTCCAATCACATAAATTAGTTCACGTGTCTGGTGTACATTTTCACATGTGTGTATCCTCACCAAGTGGTTGTGCTATCGTGTGCCTTACTGTACAGCACTGTATAGAGGACAGCAGTACAGTATCTATATTCCAGGCTCAGGATGTGAGTGAAGTTGTAGTTTGCTCTGTTGTTGACGATCCTGTCCGTTCAGCTCTACCATCTCCTACCTCTTCTCCCTCGTCTAGTCAATAACTCTTCTTTCCTGTTCACTCGTAGTATTGTACTACTGTGATTTTCAAGGTTCTGTACTGTTTGATTAAAATGTTTTCTTTATTTCTTGTGTTTCTTTGTTTTTTATCTATTATTCATGTGAAAAGTATTATAAACCTATTAGACTACAGTATTATATAGCTGATTGTGTTCGTTGGGTACCTAGGCTAACTTTATTGAATTTAACGAAAAAAATGAACTTACAAATGCACTCTTGGATGGAACTCATTCGTTTGTAGGGGACTTATGGGACAAAGCCTGTAGAGGGTTTCTACCATTTCTCTCTACATCTTTATTGGCAAAAACCAAGATCCATGCCTCTGCTTACTGGCAAGAGAAGTTGAGAAAAGTGGAGACACACAAAGATGGTGGTGGGGGGCAAGGTACTGGTAGGGTAGGGTATCTTTCAGCATTAGATTATAATGTACATAGAAAAGAAACACTCATTTAAGACATTGCAACTTGGGGGACTACAGGGGTTATTATTCATTTAGCATGGTGCATTTGATTGCTGCTGATAATAAATTATCAAAGTGGATTAAAACAGTCCATAGCTAAGAGTTCAGTTTCTGTCAGCCAGGAGACCAGGCTGGTGAAATTATCTGCCTCTCAGGGTTTCTCCTGGGTTCCAATTAAGATGCCAGTCAGTCCCGGCTCTTCCAGGAGCCGGGAGTGGGTTCTGGTGATACTCTGCCACTTTCTTTACAGTTCACAGATATCTGGTGCTGATTTTCAGCTTCAGGGTTTAGTTGAAATTCTTACAGGATAGGAAATTCCCCATTTCATACAAATAATAAATGAAAAGATTGTATATTGAGCCCTGGGTGCTGGTTTTCAGCTTCAGGGTTTAGTTGAAATTCTTAGACAATAGGAAATTCCCCATTTCATACAAATAACAAATGCAAGGATTGTACATTTAGCCCAAGGCTTCTATCCATGGAGAACTTGACTTGAAATCAGGCATTTAGGACCTCTTCCTCATTTGGGGCACACGTTGATGGAGACTCTTACCTTTCCTGACAGCTCCAGCCTCTCTGCCCACCTCACTCCACCTCCAGTTGCCCACCTTCACTTGCTTTTCCGCATCCTCTGTATCATGTGATTCCTTTTCTCCTTGCTAATTTAACATCCTCAAGTTTCAGCAAAACTTCTACTGAGTAGGTAACCTCTAGCTCTTACATTCCAGGGTGGCAGGTTTTTCTTTCATTCAAGCTAATAGGGCCACCATTGCTGCCTTGTGATATCTGCAGGTGTTTGCATTTCTGTAACCCTTCTTCTGACATTTCTCTCCTCTTTTAGATTCTCAGAGCCCTGAGGTTAGGGACCATATCTGTGTTGCTGAGAATGTCTTTGGTGTTTGAGGCACATTCTGGGTGCTTGATGGATGGGTTTATTGACTGCATAAATGGATGAATGATGTCAGACAGATCTCAGCTAACCCTGTTTGTAAACTGGTAGATTTCCAAGGCTCCTCAAGCATCCGGCAACCTCTGCTGTGTCGCAGGGGCTATGAGATAACACTGACACCTGGGTGCCTGAGGGGATTTCTTTGGAGAGACTCANTCAGTGGCCTAATATTTTGGTCCTCTGAGAGAGGTAGTTAATAGAAACAAACTAGTTTTTATCACAGTAAAGTCTTTCCAATGGCTTCTGAAATCCTTGGCTAAAGTTAACTATGAAGTAAGTGCTATCTTATCAACTTTCAATCATGTATGGAAAACAAGTTTTGGGTCTAAAGTGATCTGGAAGATAGTTTAAGGATTTTGTTTCATAGATGACCCTTGGTGTCAAGTAAACTAATTCACTGTGATATTGTTAATTAGAAACATTTGGATGAGCTTGATTACTTAAAATCTGTAGTTATATGGTCTTAAATTCTTGGAGAATTTAAATGATGAAATTGTTTTTATAAGATGTCAATGTGGTTTAAACATTTGAAAAAAAAGAAAATAGTTCTTTTTCCCACTGATAATTATTCTTAACAAAAGAATATTTCTGGACATCACACTCAGACTTAAAGTTGATTTAATGAGGTGTTCATATTGCCTTGCAAAAAAAAATGGATTTTAAAGTTTCTATTCTCAGAGGCACACTATGATACATAAAATAGATAAAGAATAGGAACATTTTATATAGCTCAGGGAACTATACATATTTAATACCTTGCAATAAGCTATAATGAAAAAGAATTCAAAAAAATTATCTTCTCTACATAACATATAATTCCATTTACATAAAGTCTGAGAACAGCCAAAGTAACCTAAGGTGATAGAAATTAGGATTTTACTAAATGGGAAAGGTAGATAGATTTAAAAGGGGCAAGCAGAAAATCTGCAGGAGTGATGGAATGATTTAGTAGCCCTAAAGTAACCAAGGATTTTACTTAAATCGTTTTTTATATTTACTTCTTTTTCAATATTTTCTGTTCTGCGTTGGTGCTGGCTTTGGAGCAAAATGCTGATTATAGGAGTTTTACTGATAGGCTGCTCTTGGCTGAACCTTTCAAATCTGTTGATCTTTCTTCATTTTATGAACATTATTCACATAAACCTGTGGACATTTGTACAATGTGATATAAATACTGATTTAGTGTTGTATACTATAAATATAAAAATACAAATAGGTATCTCCTTTCATTTCCAGATCATTAACAATAATCAATTAGAAAAACCTCTTTCTGTGATGCTTCCTTTNATGAACATTATTCACATAAACCTGTGGACATTTGTACAATGTGATATAAATACTGATTTAGTGTTGTATACTATAAATATAAAAATACAAATAGGTATCTCCTTTCATTTCCAGATCATTAACAATAATCAATTAGAAAAACCTCTTTCTGTGATGCTTCCTTTCTGTAATTATCATTTGATGTCAAAAAATGGCACAATACTTCAACCATTTCAGATGACAGCATATTAAAAAGCAGAGACATTACTTTGTCAACAAAGATCAGTCTAGTCAAGCCTATGGTTTTTCCAGTAGTCATGTATGGATGTGAGAGTTGGACTATAAAGAAAGCTGAGTGCAGAATTGATGCTTTTGAATAGTGGTGTTGGAAAAGACTCTTGAGAGTCCCTTGGACTACAAGGAGATGCAGCCAGTCCATCCTTAAGGAAATCAGTCCTGGGTCTTCACTGGAAGGTCTGATGTTGAAGCTGAAATTCCAAAATTTTGGCTACCTGATGCGAAGAGCTGACTCATCTGAAAAGACCCTGATGCTGGGAAAGATTGAGGGCAGGAAGAGAAGGGGATGACAGAGGATAAGATGGTTAAATGACACCATCAACTCAATGGACATGAGTTTTGGTAAACTCTGGGAGTTGGTGATGGACAGGGAGAACTGGTGTGCTGTGGTTCATGGGGTTGCTGAACTGAACTTAACTGAACTTTCACATGGAAACTATTTGAACTAGCTCCCTATATTCTAAGAATGGTTTCAAACATTGAAATATGAAACTAAATTCATTAAAGCTGCATGTTTACTGCTGCAAATTCATGTAATTAAATCAATAAAGTTAAAACAAAGTTAAAGCAAGTGATAATGAGTTTGCTCATGGTAATAAAAACTAATCGTGTTGGAGAAGGAATGAGTAGAAGCTGAAATGATTCAACTGCTCTAATTAAGGCTGTAGTGAGAAATGCAATTATAGGCAAAAAAACGAATGTCCCAATTTTTCCTTCCTTTTCCACTTTTGAAGTCGCTTCAGCAAATGAATTGCCCTCTTCAGTGTTCCATGTTTATTTTACAAACTCTCATGATTAACACTTAAAATGCAAGTGAAGAAACATGGTAACAAACAAATTATTTAAAGCACCAATGTCTGATTACCCTAGAGTGTGCTTCATGTTGAATTAAATAATCTATTGCTATTTAACTGAGAGAGTACTAATTATACATATGGAATTTCCAATATGTAGTATTCTTGTACTTGAGTTCTAAATTAAATTCAGTGTGATTTTTGGGGGGGAACTCCTCTTTGTTCTGACCATGACCTAAAAAACCTAATGTAATCACATGACCCTGTTCCATACTTAAAATTATCAAATGTTTTATATTAAAGAAGATGTATTCATTATTAGAAGAAATGCTAAGTGACCACTTGGTTTTGGACATTGTTTTATTAATTTTTAAAAGGTACTGTTGTCACTGCTGAGCAATATAGACCCTGGTTCTGCAGATACTCCCAAATGGATCATGAACCAAATAGGAGGAAACAGGGTTTAGATGGAAGGTGAAGAGTCATCAAATCGTAGGCTCCCAGAAGGATAAAGATTAGAGTCTTTTCAAAGTCATCTAGTCCAACCACCAAGCACAGAGGTAGCTTTGGCACTAATATTGGAAGGGCTGGTTTCCCTTTTATTAAAAACTGGCCAGATTTAACCTTTCAGAGGGCAGGACCTAATCTCTTCAAGTTTATTGGTTTGGAAGCTATTTTTCTGAAGTAAGACCTAAGTCTTCTTTGCTTAACACTGGTGTAGAATGAAAACAGATGAAAGATGTTCTTCACTTAATGAGTAAGTTTTGGAGTTAATGGCATAAGATAAATAGATGTTTGATTATAATACAATTGCGCATATTGGAACTTAGTTAAAACTTTAGCCAGAGATAATTTTCTCTTGTTTATACTTCTTAGCTTTTTTTGTTAGCTTGCTTATTTTTCCTTAAGAGTGCTTTGCAAGAAAGCTTTGTAAGGAGCATGAAGTTTGATCTCTCTCTTTCTTTTGAGGTCAAATAAATATGGACATTTGTTCTGTATCCTGCCTGGGAACAACGAACTCTGAGAGAGTAGCTGAGAAGGTGAGTGATGAGCTTCTCTTTCTTCCTGGGAGCGCTCATTTATCCAGCCTTGTGTCACAGCACCAGCACTGACCTTGGCACAGTGTGAAGGATAAATCCTTGTGTTCATGGAATACCATTCTATCATTACCAATAAACCATTACTGGAATGTCCAGATGTGTTCCAAGAAACAATCCATGCTTTTCAAATACTTATGTAGCAAGTACATATATATTTTTTTCTTCTAAACTCATGACATTCAGCTTGAAGGCAAGGAGTAGGGAATGTAGGAAACATATAGTCTAGAGATTGATTTAACATCCTTGAACCAGTTGCTTAGTTACTGTGAGGTGGAATGCACTTTAGCTCCATTTAGTTTTGTGATTATTAAATTTTAAAAACTTACCTCAGAAAAGCTTTAAAACACAAAAAAATGTAAAAGATATAAAATTGGGCCATAGTCAATAACCTAGAAATAATTACTATTTGCACAGTTGACCTCTTATACATACACACAATTACATCAATATGTGTATGGAAATAGCATCTGACACTTAAGAAACACATAAGACTATTAGCTGTCATTAGTAAATAGTAATTATTATGGTTATCCTATAATATAAATTATTAGATCCTTTGGACTCCATGACTGTGTAATTATTTATGAAAACATTCTCTTATTTTTAGACAGTTATATTTTATATTATGTATTGTTAAAGAACATTTTTCTACATGTATCTGTCTACACTTCAGAATATCATTCTCAATCCACAGAATTGAAAATATCTGTTCAAGACATAGAAGTATTTTAAAAGTTTATAACACAAAATTCCCCTCTATATATAAAATGTACTTACTTTTATCCCAGAAAATACTGGACATTATCTGGTGGGGAAAAGTCTTTGATATTTTGATAGGTAAAAATAGTATACTTTTTTTAGTATATTACTTAGACTTGTGTTTTGACCTATTGTTTTTCCTTTTATTTTTTCCATTTCAGTTTTTGATCACATTTGCTGTTTCTTTCTTTCCTCTTTCAATTTTCTATCTGGGATATTATCATTTTAAAAGTTCATAGCTTTTAAGGATTGCCTTTGCATACAAAACATTTTCTCTCAATTTTTTAACTTGCCTTTAAATGCAAAAACCAGAAATTTCTAAGTTTTCTGTAACAAATACTCTTTACATATTTTTTAAGAACACACATACGTGTACGCCCATGGCAGATTCATGTTGATGTGTGACAGAACCAATACAATTTTGTAAAGAATCAATTAAAATAAATAAATTTAAATTAAAAAAGAAGAACACACATACACACATTGAAAACATCCATCCAAAATGTTGAAAAGTAGTTTTAATATCTTGTTCCCAAGAACCCCTCTAATTAGATTATTACTGGGCGATTTTAACTCATTGCATCTTTATACATGTTTTATTTTTCTTTAGATTGTTTCTGAGAGGAACTGGATTATCAGATAACCATTTAGAAACATCAGAGATTTAGTAATTATTTGGTAAAGAGTACAAATAATCATGATGCATAAGAGAAGCAGGAAGACAGCAGTGCCGTTTCCTGACCTTTCCTTATTCCCTATTACAGCCATGTCTAGCACAGACTAATACGTGAAAGCTCTAAGCAATGTATGCTTGTTAAAAACACAGCAGTTACAATTTTAAAACATTTATATTTCATACTCTGATAGTTCTGTAGCCTATGTGGCATTTTCCTAGGAGCTATACATATGCATTCATAGATTCAGGCTTCATTATTTTATGCAAAGCTAAACAGACCAGGGATACCCACTAAAGCAATCCACAGAGTAGGACTCTTTGTCAGAATATGCTATTAGTGTGTTTGCCAGAATGTCTGTTATGTGAACATTGTCAAGGAGTTTTGACCTCATCATCTTCCTTTTTTCTTCCCAGCCACGTAGGTGGTTGGTTCCTATCCATGTTGATCCTTGAGATGACTGCAACCCTGTCTGGCACTTCAATAACAGCTTTATGAGAGACTTTGCATCAGAGGAGGCCAACCAACCTGTGACCAGATTCTGATCTAGAGAAACTGCAAAATTATAAGCAATAATGATTTTGTGAAACTAATTAGAAGAAGCCTACATTACACTCAAAGAGAAGTTTAAATCTGGACTTTAAGGACATGACTAATTACAGATCAAATAAAATAAAAAAAAACAACTATAGATTCAATGCAATCCCTATCAAGCTACCACCAGTATTTTTCACAGAGTTAGAGCAAATAATTTCACAATTTGTATGGAAATACAAAAAACCTTGAATAGCCAAGGCAATCTTGAGAAAAAAGAATGGAACTGGAGGAATCAACCTGCCTGACTTCAGGCTCTACTACAAAGCCACAGTCATCAAGACAGTATGGTACTGGCACAAAGACAGAAATATAGATCNAAATTAAGTTTATTCATATTTTCCAGTTTTATTGAGATATAATTGACATACATCACTGAATAAATTTAAGGTGTATAGCTTAGTGATTTAAACTTACAACTTTTGTGAATTGATTATTGCTGCATAAAAGCTTAGTTGGCATCTATCATTTCATATAGATACCTTAAAAAGAAAAAAAAAGATGAAAATTTCCTTGTGATGAGAATTCTTAGATCTCTCTCTAAACAACTTTCTTATATTCCGTACATCATTATTAACTCTTGTCTCCATGTTGTACATTTCCTCCCTAGACTTATCCTTAATTGAAAATGTATGCCTTTGACCACCTTCTTCCGGTTTTAATTTTTAAAATTCCACTGAACATTTATGTGAGAATGGNGAATTCTTAGATCTCTCTCTAAACAACTTTCTTATATTCCGTACATCATTATTAACTCTTGTCTCCATGTTGTACATTTCCTCCCTAGACTTATCCTTAATTGAAAATGTATGCCTTTGACCACCTTCTTCCGGTTTTAATTTTTAAAATTCCACTGAACATTTATGTGAGAATGGCATGCTGAATCTCTTAATGTTATATAAAATGATTCATGAAAGTGAATTTGTGGTCCTGGTCCCAACCACTTTCTATTCATTTATCACCAGTAGAACTTGGAAACACGATTCAGTTTGGATGTGTAACAAAAGATGATCAAAATAGCAAGTTTCAGTTTCAGAAAAACTTCAAAACAGAGTTTTGAAACTCTTTGGGTTTGACAAAACCCAATTGAATTCTGCCAAGGCACTCTTTTCCCTACTTTTTCAAGCTCTTGTGTATTTCTGGAGAAATTTAATCCTTATGTTACTGATTAATTTACACTTAACTCATCAAAATGTTTGATGCAGTAAATGCTGCAGCACTTGATATTCAAAGAACTTTATGAGAAGCTACATCTGGAAATTCTAAAGTTTTATAAATCATTCTTGAATTTATTTTCTTTAAACCAGAAAATCACATTTTTTCAAAGCATGTAGAATTTGAATCTCAAATTTAACTTTATTTGGTAAAGTTCAGGAACGGTGTGGGAGAAAACTAAACAAAAAGAATGTTCCTCTTGTAAGTTATTTCAATATGCTGGACTTGGATTGTCCCTAATAGAATATTATTTCTATAATTAAAACATGAGTAATAGTCTAATTTTTATATTTGCTGTCATTTAGTGGAAATACTGCACCTCTCAGAACTCAGTACTGGATTTTAATCATTTTATAAACTCTCTTAGTGGATAAATTTAACGTAATAAGCCATACTGGCTAATTTGTTATATTTCATTAGTAAAAACTTCAAGACATACATAATAGTCGCTATCACAGTATTTTAAGTGAAATAAACATTTGTGCCCTCAAGAATGTGTCCTGCAGCAAGTAATAGTTAAGATGTTAGAAAACAAAAACTTAAAAAATGCATTAGATCATGTCTGAAAAAGACAAATGTTTGTTAATCACACTGTGCTATTTGGCCTAATTTTTTTAATGATCTCAACATAAGGAATTGATGCAATAAAATTAAACTCTAAGCAAATACTAAACATGAATAATCATTTCTTTTTGGCAATCAGCTCACTAAAACACAATGTGTATTTCCCTTAGATACACAAAGACAATATGATATTATCAGGACATTTATTAGGTTAAGCCACTCACAGTTGCCATTTGTAGGTTAAAAGCTGGTCAAACATGGGCAATTTCACACAGCAGAACCTGTATCTGATCAAATAATAATTGATATGGAAGGTATTATTTCTAGAAGTATTTCTTTATCAGGAAGATCTAGTTTACATATTTTAAAGAGCTATTTGTATCAGTTTCAGGTTTTTTAACTCAAATATTTTCTTAATTAATCTGGAAACACACTTCAAACTTTTGTAGTTCTTCAAGCCTATTAACTAGGGCAGCCACGTTGGGTTGTCTTAACTCTTACATCTCAGTGGATTAAAAGATAACCACTATAGTTTTCACTGGGGCTACCTGTCTGCTCTACACCTGTTATCTTCACTCAAGGCCCCGAGCTGATGGGTGCTGTTAGTCACGGAGCCAAGGGACAGGCTAAATGAAGGACAAAGTGCTCAGAAAACTTCCACTGGAAAGTCTGACAGTCCATTTCTGCTCACAAATTTGCCAAAGCAAATTTCATGACAAACAGTTACTAGTGGAAGAGAAAAAAGATAATCCTGCCAGGTGCTCCAAAGTGAGAACAGAACGTTGGTAAATAGTCCTTGTGGCTGCAAGACTGAAAGGGACACTTGTAGGTTTCACATCAGGTAAAAGCCACCGTTGATCACTGAGGAAGTGAATAGCAAGGAAAGATAAGAAAGCCTTCTTCAGTGATCAATGCAAAGAAGTAAAGGAGAACAATAGAATGGGAAAGATTAGAGATCTCTTCAAGAAAATTAGAGATACCAAGGGAACATTTCATGCACAGATGCCACAATAAAGGACAGAAATGTTATGGACCTAACAAAAGCAGAAGATATTAAGAAGAGATTGCAAGAATACACAGATGAACTATACAAAAATATCTTAATGACCCAGATAATCACAATGGTGTGATCACTCACCTAGAGACAGACATCCTGGAATGTGAAGCCAAGTGGGCCTTAGGAGGCATAACTATGAACAAAGTTAGTGGGGGTGATGGAATTCCAGCTAAGCTATTTCAAGCCCTAAGATGATGGTATTAAAGTGCTGCACTCAATATGCCAGCAAATTTGAAAAACTCAGCAGTAGCCACAGGACTGCAAAATGTCAGTTTTCATTCCAACCCCCAAAAAAGGCAATGCCAAAAAATGTTCAAACTATAGCAACATTGCACTCATCTCACATGCTAGCAAAGTAATGCTCAAAATTCTTTAAGCCAGGCTTCAACTGTATATAAACCAATAGGTTCCAGATGTTCAAACTAGATTTAGAAAAGGCAGAAGAACCAGAGATCAAATTTCCAACATCCTTTGGGTCATTGAAAAAGCAAGAGAGTTCCAGAGAAACATCTATTTCTGCTTTGTTGACTACGCCAAAACCTTTGACTTTGTGGATCACAACAAACTGTGGAAAATTCTTCAAGAGATGGGAATGCCAGGCCACCTTACCTGTCTCTTGAGAAATCTGTATGCAGTTCAAGAAGCAACAGTTAGAACCAGACATGCAACAACAGACTGGTTCCAAATCAGGAAAGGAGTACGTCAAGGCAGTATACTGTCACCCTGCTAATTTACCTTATATGCAGAGTACATCATGAGAAATGCAGGGCCTGATGAAGCTCAAGCTGGAATCAAGATTGTGGGGAGAAATATAAATAACCATAGATATGCAGATGATACCACCCTTATGGCAGAAAGCAAAAAGGAACTAAATAGCTTCTTGATGAAGGTGAAAGAGAGAATGAAAAAGCTGACTTAAAACTCAACATTCAAGAAATGAAGATCCTGGTACCCAGTCCCATCACTTCATGGCAAATAGATGGGAAACTATGAAAACCGTGATGGACTTTATTTTCTTGGACTCCAAAATCACCACAGATGGTTACTGCAGCAATGAAATTTAAAGATGCTTGCTCCTTGAAAGGAAATCTGTGACCAACCTAGACAGCATATTAAAAAGCAGAGACATTCCTCTACCAACAAATGTCCATATAGTCAGTTATGGTTTTTCCAGTAGTCATGTATGGATGTGAGGTTTGGACCATAAAGAAAACTGAGCACCAAAGAACTGATGCTTGTGAACTGTGATGTTGGAGAAGACTCTTAAGAAACCCTTGGACAGTAGTGAGATCAAACCAGTCAATCCTAAAGGAAACCTGTCCTGAATAATCAATGGATGGACTGCTGCTGAAGCTGAAACTCCAATACTTTGGCCACCTGATTCTAAGAACTAACTCATTGGAAAAGACCCTGATGCAGGGAAATATTGAAGGCAGGAGAAGTGGACAACAGATGAGATGATTGGATGGTATCACCACTGACTCAATGGACATGAATTTGAGCAAACTCGGGGGTTGGTGATGGACTGAGAAGCCTGGCATACTCCAGTCCATGGGGTCACAAAGAGTCAGACACAACTGAATGACTTTACTGAAGAACTACTGTAGGACAGAGTTCTTTACTAATGCCTGGTTATTCCAATTACAACAGAAGAATTTGTAACTATTCATGAGATATTAATGCTGAGGTTATAAAAATTCATGACACATACAATGTGGCAAAGACAGTAAAAAACACCTTGTAGGGTGAGGAGAGAATATTTTGCCACTTTCTTACTTGAATGAACATTCTAAGCTTAGCTCGGGTTCTACTTACTGCAGTGAGTCTGTATCACACCTGTGGGTAGGACCTCAGCCAATGCAAGATGATGCTCCATGGATCCTGATATGCTTCTAGCCTGGTACTCTGTGTCTCCTCAGTCAGTTGGTGCTTCAAGCATGATGGAGGGGCAACAGAATAAACCAATTGTTTGACTTCTGGCTTTGGGAGGTGTGTTGTGTGATTCCATCACTATACTCTCAGACACATTGTCCTTTTCCTTTACTTTCTTCTTGTCTTTTATTTTGCAGCTTATGACTTCAGCAGGGTGCACAGCCAGGGTCAGGAACAATAGACACCACCATGAGATTTATCTTTCTGTTTCATAAGGAAGAAAACTGTACACAAGTTGTTGAAACCATCCACATGCTAGGAAGAGCATATTCCTTACATAATTTTGTGCAGAAGGCAAAAAAAAAATCAAGAAAAAATTATGAATAATAAAAATATATAATTTGTACAAATTGGACTGTGTATTTAATGGTTGAACATTAAATTTCCTAAAGTTAACCAGTTAACTAACTTGAATAATTTTTCCAGTAACTATTAATGACACATTTAAGAATCTTATGTGCATCAATATTATGATACTCTGGTTTTATAATTATTTTCAAATTAATTTTAGTGTCTTTGTTCACAGTGTTAGGTCAGACACAGTGGTAGTTTTGCTAATTGCTCCCAGTGTACTTATAAAAGAACAAAAGGACTAAATTGATGTTAAACCTACGGCACCATGGATCATTTTCTCTAGTGTAGAGCTTCTCTTTGTTTGATTTAAAATACATCTGATATTGTTATAAGCTGGAAGTTGACTCATTAGAAAGGAATGTGAACCTCTTGCTTTGAGACCCGCCCTGAAAAGGTAAGTCAGAAAGCAATGGGTTAGGGTTAGAGTTGGGGTTAGCACAGCTCTAGTGAAACTGAATGTGAACAGACTAGTTTTATTAATTGATCTGAACATGTTCATTTCTCTTNGGGTTAGGGTTAGAGTTGGGGTTAGCACAGCTCTAGTGAAACTGAATGTGAACAGACTAGTTTTATTAATTGATCTGAACATGTTCATTTCTCTTTTTAAATGTGTTCTCTACATTCAAGGAAGGGACCATCACAGCAACATCACACAAACATTAAGTAATTCAAATACGAAGTGTTAAAATATTATAATAAATTTGTCATAAAAGCAAATATGTCAAATGCAAACTATAAAATCGCCAATGTGATTTTTCATAGAAGCATTTCTTTCTTTAATTAGCCATAATTGATTACTGACTGGAGCTTTGATGGTGTATCCTATGGTTTAACTTTTTGCAAACGAAGTTTTGATCATTTTTAAACAAATTTCTATGATTGAGTTTCTGTCTACTGCAAAAGCTCAAAAATATTTTTATATTCCCCGTTTCAACTTTTTTGGTTGGCATCTATCTTAGGTCCTTGCCTGGGAAACATGGCTGAGATATCCTGCTATTAACTTTTCTAGATCCTTTATATAGTATATGCCTACATCCATAGGATTTTACTGAGCTCACTCTAGGCTTTATGGCTTCCTGGGCATGACTATCTGGGCTATGATTGCACTTCAAAGACCTAAGTCAATCCTTTTCTCATCTGCTACTTCCAAAATTCAATTTCCACACTCCTACTGAGCAAAAGAGCAAATCAATGATTCACCTTTAAAGACAAAAACAACAAAGTAGATTTTCCCTTCAATATGTGTTTACTGTGTTTGCTGTGTTAGTTTCTACATCTACCTGTTAATGTAATTCCAACTCCTCCTCAGAAATCCTCCCCCAGGTTATCTCCTTCGTATTTTGTAAAATACAAAATTGAAAGTTGAAGTTTGTAAGTTATTTAAAAAGAAATGTTCAATCTAATTTTCAAAATTATTTTTCTATAAGGTTTTTTTATCAATGGAAAAAGACTTCATATTTCTCTGGATTCATGATTTATTTCTTACATAAGTATACTTTAACATTAAGAAAAATGATTAAAATTATTATTAGGAAGGATTTAAAAGTTAGATTTCATGCTCTTGGTTTCATTTCTGTCTTTCAGCATAGAACACTCTGCTTTAAAGAAAATTTTTAGCATGATTTAATATTAATATTATCTATTAATTCCTTATGTTCAGTGGCTTAATAGATGTCTTAAGGAACCCTATCCACAAACTATAATGAGCCATTTTTCTTGCATCTGTGTCTGAATACCTAGGAATTTTATGTAATTTTCTTAAGAAATTCCAATCCCCTGTTCTCTGACCACACCATGGGCAGTGACACTTCACAATAGAGATAACTCTACTGTTTTCATGAGCTTCAGTTGCAGGAAATGTACAGCTAATAATCAAAGAAACTCTTTGTTAGCCTCTTTTTAGGAACAGAGTTTATTGGAACTGAGATAAGCATTGTGTTCCTCAAAGAAATTTTACTTAGTTATTTGAAAATGAGTCAAAGGAATAAATATTTAGAAAATGCTATGGTTCAGACTTTTTAATGATGCAAATACTTATTTTTTCTCCTCAGTTTTATAGGATGACTATTCTTTGGTTTAATTAAATATCCTAAATAAATATTTGCTGAGTTTAGAGCAATGTCACAAAAGCTATTTGTCAGGACTATTTTCAGACTATATTTAAAATTTCTCCATTTTTATGTTAGACCTCATTCCAATACTCAGGCATGACAAGATTGGATCTAATTATCTAAACAGAAACAAAGAAGGTTTTGTCCATAATTGCAAATAATGCTGATGCAAAACCACTCCTTTGGCACTGAGTGAAGGGTTCTATGCAGATAAGGGGTTGTAAGCATCAACAGCATCCTTTGGGTAGTAATCTCAGGGAACTGTATCAGTCCTGCAGATGTTCAGACATTCCTGAAGGGAGGATAATTGATAGTCCCAGTGTGCTCAAGTCATTCATGACTAAAGGCAAATAAGATAGTTTTAAGATTTTTTACATTTTTCCCTTTGAAGGGGATGATGTCCAATTCATTTAACAGTAGGAGGAATTATAGTAAGAATCAAAAATGAAAGGGGAGGAATTGTGGCAACCCACATGATAGGATTAACTGTTTTCCCAATAATTTGGTTTCTAGCTAATTACTTTGCCGACTAAGGTCCATCTAGTCAAGGCTATGGTTTTTCCAGTAGTCATGTATGGATGTGAGAGTTGGACTGTGAAGAAGGCTGAGCGCCGAAGAATTGATGCTTCTGAACTGTGGTGTTGGAGAAGACTCTTGAGAGTCCCTTGGACTGTGAGGATATCCAACCAGTCCATTCTGAAGGAGATCAGCCCTGGGATTTCTTTGGAAGGAATGATGCTAAAGCTGAAACTCCAGTACTTTGGCCACCTCACGCGAAAAGTTGACTCATTGGAAAAGACTTTGATGCTGGGAGGGATTGGAGGCAGGAGGAGAAGGGGATGACAGAGGATGGGATGGCTGGATGGTATCACCGACTCGATGGACATGAATCTGAGAGAACTCCAGGAGTTGGTGATGGACAGGGAGGCCTGGCGTGCTGGGATTCATGGGGTCACAAAGAATCGGACATGACTGAGTGACTGAACTGAATTGAACTGAATGATTAATAGTTGAATGAATAATCATCTTTAACATGGTTGAAATTTAGCTTGCTTGATTTTTCTGTTAATAGTGATCTTAAAGTTACTAACAAGTAGTGTCAATAAGATAATGGTGTTTAGATGCTGAGTTAGAAGACTTGGACTTGTATAGTAATCAGAATGCTCCAACTACTTTCCATGTATTGATGGAACTTTAACAAATTCATGATCATTTCATACCTGTTTCTTTAAATGAGTAAGAATTAATACACTGCTTGATTCTTTTATCAGAGAGATGCTGTGGGATGAAGTGAAATAATGTATGTGAGATTTCTGTGCTAATAATAAAGTGATAGAAGTTCTGCCAGCTTCAAACAAGCCTTCTATTTTGTGGTTATCTCGAAATTGTGACAAAGTACATTTGCATGCCCACTGATTTAACTTAAAATAGTTTAATTTAAATATCTTTGGGCTAGCTTTAAATATATTTTGAGTATTCTCTTTCTTGTGTAATGATATAATCAGCATTTGAAAATAGTTCCTAGAAGGCAGGTTTATCACAAGNCAGCTTCAAACAAGCCTTCTATTTTGTGGTTATCTCGAAATTGTGACAAAGTACATTTGCATGCCCACTGATTTAACTTAAAATAGTTTAATTTAAATATCTTTGGGCTAGCTTTAAATATATTTTGAGTATTCTCTTTCTTGTGTAATGATATAATCAGCATTTGAAAATAGTTCCTAGAAGGCAGGTTTATCACAAGACATTGTTTCCCATATTTACGTATTTCTAATATATTGACTTCATATCAATTTTCTTACACTTTAGTTTGTTTTTAAAAAGTAACAGGTTTCTAACATTTTAGAATATACTTGTGTTTTCCTAGACACCATATCCGTGTTGCACCTCTGATTCCACCACCGTTGGTCAGAGGCCGTCGCTGTTACATCTCTGGACTGTCTGAGCCCAGTCTGTGCTTCTCCTCTTATTCTGCGCTGTTCATCCTAACTATGAGTTGGCACTGCCTCTCTTCCACTGACTGCTGTCTCCTGCAGAGCAGAAAACTTCAATGGGATTTATCTTTCTATGAAGCTGGCATGGAGTAAGCGATCAAGGCACCAAGCAAAAATTCACACATTGCTGTAAAGCAACTATACCCCCCAATATAAAAAAATATTATTGTAAATTCTTTAAAAAGTACACATTGCTGGCATATACAGAGCTAAAGCATTCAACACTGAGAATTGTATTTCCATCCAGAACATAGATTTGGTGATGTGGAGAGAATCGTACCCTGAAAAATCCATATGTGAATAATAATGCAATGTGACAATATTTGAAGACAGGACCCAAAGGAAGTCATTAAGGATGAATGAGCTCAAAAATGTGAGCTCCAATCTGATAGAATTAGTGTTCCAGCATGAAGAGACACAAGAGAATTCCTTAGAGCCCATTCTCTCTTTCTTTCTGTTCTTCATTTGAGGACACAGCTAAAAGGAGATAGCCCGTGAACTGAGGACAAAACCCTCATCAGGGACCACATTAACCAGCACCCTGATCCTAGACCTCCCAGCCTCTAGAACTGTGAGACATAGATGTCTAATGTTTGCTTAAACAAATAATCCCTGCTATTTCATTTATGGCAGCCTGAGTAGATTAAGTCATTGGGACTAAAGCATTTAACAGAATGTTAAGGACAAAGGGATTTGTAAGAATTAAAAAGTTAGATTTGTTTTTACCATCTGTACTTCACAGTAGTAAATCTTAATAAGTATTATTCTCACTGAAAGGATATCAACTATTCTCAGCAATTGTTCAACAATTTTGAAAATACTTGGGTGAATATGTTTAGAAAGTCTCAAATTTTCAGGCAAACACTAACCTTATCAGGGAACATTTTTCTCAAATTTTCAGCCTTTAAACTTAATTCTAGTTATTTACATTCAGAAAAACAATTGTCACTAAATTCTAAGTCCAAATTATTGGAGTAAGACTTGCCACCACCTTGCTATTTTTGTTAGGTGATTCAATCTACTCTATGTAAAGTTGGTCATGGCTCAGGCCAGCAATGTTCAACAGGAACTTTCATGGGGGTATAGGTGGGAAAAAAGTCTCAGAAACCAATGAAATATGCAAGCATTTATTTTTCAATTATGCTGCTGCTACTGCTGCTAAGTTGCTTCAGTTGTGTCCAACTCTGTGCGAACCCACAGATGGTAGCCCACCAGGCTTCCCCATCCCTGGGGTTCTCCAGGCAAGAACACTGGAGTGGGTTGCCATTTCCTTCTCCAATGCATGAAAGTGAAAAGTGAAAGTGAAGTCGCTCAGTCGTGTCTGACTCTAGAAACCCCACGGACTGCAGCCTACCAGGCTCCTCTGTCCATGGGATTTTCCAGGTAAAAGTACTGGAGTGGGGTGCAATTCCTTCTCCGTTTTCAATTATAGATATATTCTATTTATTGAGACCTTACAGTGGTATGTTTGCCAAGGAAACTGAAAGAAAGATATAGCTGACAAATGTCACCAGGTTAAGAGTCCATTAATGAGCTTCTCTTGAAGCTGGCTTCTTTCAACTTGATCAGCTGTGTCTCTTCCAATGATTTAAACATTTAAGTTTCCTGAAACCTTAAAAAATCAAAACCAGGAGGTAGAGTATAAATCACCGAAACTCAAGTTATTCTAAATTGCATATTTATGGGTGAGAAAGACATGATTATCCCTTCTGCCCTAGGGAACACGAGAGCATCTTCTATTTTTCTCTTACAGTCTGTTTTTTTCTTTGGCTTGTGTCCAATTGGGCAGTGAGATGTATGAATTATCCTGTGTGGACAAAGAATTCTTGGTCAGGAAACAAATGAGATGATGTCATAGACTAGAACCGTGTTTTAGAAAAAGAGAAGGAGTGTTTTCATTTTGTTTCACCATAGTTTGATCTAAGTATCTCACCTATGATACGTGTGGTCCCAGGGAGCAATGCATCCCGCTTACCCATGAGGTCTATTATCTGGCACTGAGGTATATACTTAGCAGGTAGTATTTTCTTATTCTTCACAAATTGTAGTAGGTTGATAATAGCTTACTCCAGTTTTAAAGATAAGGAAAATGAGATTTAAATTCATTTAAGTACCTTTTTCTCAGTAACAAGGCTTATTCCTGGTGTTGCCAGAACCACATTCAAATCTGTCTGATTAAAATACCCCATGAACTTGCTTCTTCCTTTGGACTCTACAGAAATGAT
Organism: Neotragus moschatus; assembly: GCA_006410615.1. Lineage (NCBI taxonomy): Eukaryota > Metazoa > Chordata > Mammalia > Artiodactyla > Bovidae > Neotragus > Neotragus moschatus. Next base: position 26,057 of record SJYA01002258.1, read on the forward strand.
CTCTTAACTAATATCAGCCATTTTAGCAAGCATTCTGTAGCCAGATTTGCAGGTCTCTGAGACTGTGGCAAAATGCACACTTCGAAAAATTCACTTTAAGTAAAATTAACAGAGCAAACAAACGTACCTTCTCATTCACACTGGTTTTCATCTCGGTGATTTCTAGTATTTTTTTTTTCTCGATTTTCTTGCAGTGTGATTAGATGATTTAGATGGGGGAGCCGACTTTCCAAGGTCTGGATCTGGGGGACTTGACCCATCTTTAGGTAGTATGATGCATTAAGTTTGGTTGAGCAGAACAGTTTCAAGCAAGTTGTCAGGAGTGTCTGAGGTGAAGTCATTGGTTCCCCAGTAGATGGCAGCAAAAGCAAAACACAGGCAGGCATCATGGCAGAATCTGCCCAACTGGACAGGATCATCAGAGAGGATTTTTGGCAGAGAGCAGTTACAAGAAGGGAGAAGGCAATGGCACTCCACTCCAGTACTCTTGCCTGGAAAATCCTATGGACGGAGGATCCTGGTAGGCTGCAGTCCATGGGGTCGCTAAGAGTCGGACACGACTGAGCGACTTCCCTTTCACTTTTCACTTTCATGCATTGGAGAAGGAAATGGCAACCCAATCCAGTGTTCTTGCCTGGAGAATCCCAGGGACGGGGGAGCCTGGTGGGCTGCCGTCTATGGGGTCGCACAGAGTCGGACACGACTGAAGCGACTTAGCAGCAGCAGCAGCAGATACAAGAGAACGTGAGGTTCAGGATGCCTGTCTCTAGCACACTTGACAGTTCTGAGAAGGAACAACATCAAGAGTATCGCAGAGATCATGCTGACCTGACTGGGGCCGCAAAAGGTGGTCAGATTGAGGGACACCCAGTTACAAAAGCTCGGCATAGGGAGGCAGCACCTGCAGCTGAAAACTACAAGACTTTCAAAGGATAAAAGGCAAAAATCCAGTAAACACATCTCACCACAGTAGAGACCCAGATGGTAGCTGGATACCAAAGTAATTTTACATTGTCACATGAAATCCATAAATCTCTTTCTTCCTTTAATTTTCCTGTTGATTGATATCACTTTCCCCATCACTTTAATCAAGTACATTCTTTCTTTTTTCTAGAGAATCTTAATTGATGCTTCTTTAAAATTAATTTTTATTGACTGTAGTTGATTTACAATGTTGTGTTAGTTTCTACTGTACAGCAAAGTGAATTAGCTGTATGTATACATATATCCCATCTTTTTTTAATTTACTTCCCATTTAGATCAGCACATAACATTGAGTTCCTTGTTCTATACGGTAGATTCTCATTTCATTATCTATTTTATATATAGTAGTGTATATATGTTAATTCCAATTTCCCAATCCATCTCACCCCTTCTTCCACCACTTGGTAACCATGTGTTTGTTCTTTATGTCTGTTTCTGTTTCTGCCCTGCAAATAAAATCATCTATACCAATTTTCTGGATTCCACATATATGCATTAATATGCAATATTTGTTTTTCTCTTTCTGATTTACTTTACTCTGTGTAACTGGCTCTAGGTCCATCCACATCTCTACAAATGACACAGTTTATTCCTTTTTATGGCTGAGTAATACTCCATTGTATATATGTCCCACATCTTCTTTATTCATTCCTCTGTTGATGAACATGTAGAGTATTTCCAAGTCCTGGATATTGTGAATAGTGTTAATCATGTACATTCTTACATATTGACCGTAACACATGGATAAAACTTATAACCTTCCCTTGGGTTCCCTCCTTCTTGTGTGGAGGACACTGCTCCCCCCACTCCTGGTTCCTGGTTCCTCTCCTCTATGTATTGATTCTGAGTCCCTGCTTTATTGCTCTTCTCCTTCTGTGCTGGTTTCCTCTGCATTCTTGCCATCACACTGCACCTTAGCCCCGCCTATGAGGCAGATGGCAAGGTAGGCATACCCAGGAGAGCCTATCAAAGGTGCCAGTTGGTAGGAGAAGAGAGGAACGCAATCCACTCTTCTATGTTCAGAGGTTTCAAATGAAAAGAAAGTATTGTTTTCTGATTCTATAGTGATGGATTCAGAACTGTGAATTCTGTGTCTACTACTGAACCATGTCTGCTACTCAGTGGTGACCTTTTCTATGACAATATTCTCTCAAGAGCATCAGGAGATGAAGTATTAACCTTCACTGTATTCTCAAAGAGATGGAAAAGTACCTGTGTGTTGAGGAAGTTCCTAGCAAGATAAAACTCTATTTCAATGTGCTTTGCTATTCCAGGTATAGGGTAGAAGGAATTAAAAAACAAGAAAGATTTCCTTCCCATTCAGGTCACCACAGAGCAGTAAGTAGAGTTCCTTGTGCTATAGAATAGGTACTCATCAGTTATCTATTTTATGCATAGTTTCAGTAGTATATGTCTGTCCAATAGGGAGGGAATGTATGTATATGTATGGCGGATTCATTTTGCTGTACAGCAGAAACTAACACAACATTGTAAAGCAACTATACTCCAATAATGGAGAAGGAAATGGCAGCCCACTTCAGTACTCTTGCCTGGAAAATCCCATGGATGGAGGAGCCTGGTAGGCTATAGTCCCTGGGGTCGCAAAGAGTCGGACACGACTGAGTGACTTCACTTCACTCACTTCATTCACTTCATGCTTTATCGATGGAGAAGGAAATGGAAACCCACCCCAGTACTCTTGCCTGGAGAATCCCATGGACAGAGGAGCCTGGCAGGCCGTGGTCCCTGGGGTTGCAGAGAGTCGGACATGACTGAAGTGACTGAGCACACACACATACTCCAATAAAATTAATTTGAAAAAATAAAAACAAAGAAGATTCAGAATGATAAGCATTTCATTCTCCATTAATTTTGTATTTTTTTTAATTTTTGTTTTAAAGATTCTGCTAATCACTTCAGAAAGGAACATGGGATTGAGAAATTTAACAGTCCTGATCCAATATAGGAAGGTACATGTAAAGGTATCATAGCATAAAACAATCAACTTTACATTCATGATGTATAAATTTACAATCATGACAGTAAATTTTATCACTGTCAGTGATATTGCTGGAATCCAGGCCCCTGAATTCCATATTTGCCTTGGCAAATATTTTGAAGGAATTCCATATGTTAAAATATTATTCTTTGAATAGATACTAGATTTCACATGTAGTAACCTTGACACTGAGATTCCCAGGTGGCACTAGTGGTAAAGAACATGCCTGCCAATGCAGGAGACATAGAAGATGTGAATTCAATCCCTTGGTGGCAAAGATCCCCTAGATGAGGGGATAACAACCCACTTCAGTATTCTTGCCTGGAGAATCCTGTGGACAGAGGAGCCTGGAAGGCTACAGTCCATGGGGTCGCAAAGAATTGGACATGATTGAGTGAATGAGCATGCACACATGCAACCTTGATATTTCTAAACATATTCCGAATATTTAGCTATAAATATATGAGGAAACCTAAAGACAACAACCCATTCTGAAAAATTAAAATGTATTTGCTTTCTTCCATCAAATTCACTCTTGAATTTCTTTGTGAATATTTGCTCTAATGAAAAAAATAGAGAACAGAATGTTGAATTATAGAATGTGTTATTTACAAATTTTTCTCTTTCATTTATGTGTATACAACTTGGTTGAGTTGATTGGTTTCAAGTCTAAATAAATATAGCCAAGTTTCTCATGCATCACAATAGGAATCCACACACTTTTTCTCTAAAGGGCCAAATAGTAACTATTTTAGATTTGTAACTTGTGGCTTTTGCCCCAACTACTTAACTCTGGCATTCTAGCAGGAAAGCAGCCAAAGATAACATGTGAAAGTGTGCACGAACCATGTTTCAATAAATCTTTATTTATAAAAGTAAGTAACAGGGTGGATGGGTTTGGTCCAAAAGCTGTAGTTTCTGATCTCTTCCTTAAAATCTCTCTATATTACTGTTTTGACTTTAAATTATCCCTCAACTTTCAGAAAGTCCCTATATAACTTGTATAATGTGTAGAATAGTTATATGTATTTGTACTTCTTCCAGTGTTGAGTAGGTACCTGTGGTCCTCTGATGCACTCTTTTCTCCCAGTTTCACAGATAACATGTTTGGCTTAATGGTATGGTTACAAAAAGGAAAAAGTCATCTACTAAAACCTTTTCCTCCTTCTCAATTTTCTGTATAAAACAGTCTCACAGACAACCAACATCATCTATGGAATGGTGGGGTGTTAGATGAGACAGGATCTTGGTGATGGTTTAGTGTAAGTTTCTGTTATGCAGGTGAGGATATAAAGATAAAGAAGGGGAATGATTGCCTAGATTGAGCTGGGAGTGAAAACCAGCAAACACAATTCCAGAGTTGAAGTCCAACCTTCCAACTCTGACATAGTGCTCTCCTCACAAAGCCCCAAGTCATCTTAATGTCCATCACAATCACCTGATAGACAGGAGTGTAGGAGGAGGAAACACAGCAGGTAGAGCTGAACATTCTGGTTATAATCCAGATACCATGCTCTGAAATTGACTCCAAATAAACTTGAATTCCCACAACTCTGTCAACATCAGTAACTACTTATAACTATAAGGCATTAAATATGTCATAGTGTAAGGGGCCCATTTTATCCATTTTAGCAATGAAAATTGCACACTCTCATCTTGAAAAAGTACAGCTCTGGCAGCAGACTCTGCAGAGGGTGAGCAAATTCAATTCTGCAAATTTCTGTTCATGCTTCAGAGTTAACAACCCAGCTCTGATCTGTATGCTGGAGAAGTACACTGGCTGTGAAAAACAGGGTCATTTATTTTAGGAAAGTGAAGGTCAGTCTAGTTTTGATGTGTGTGTGCATGCGTGTGTGTGTGTGTGCATGTGTGTATGTGTGCGCATGCTTGTGTGTGTGAGCGTGTGTGGGTATTTTCCCCTGTGAACTTGAGGAGATGAGCAGAGTGGTTCTGGAATGTGGTCTCCAGGAGGGTACCAGAGGCTGGATGTGAGGTTGCTAGGCAATCTTTCCTATTGTTTTAAACAAACTGCACAGGGCTGGCAGCAGCTGTCAGAGTTCCTGGCTCTTTGGACTAACAGAGCTGAAAAACACAAAGAACAAAGGTCTTCCACAATAAATGGCCATAAATAACGGGAACTTTCTATGCCAGTAAATGCAGGCACTTGGACTTAAAGCAATTAATAAGGTTAACAAACACAAGAGGTCATTTGAATTCTATTTGTTGTCAAATACTTCTTCCCCCTAGACACTCTAATTTAAATAGTAAGCCAATCTGAAAATAGGGTGGTAGGCTGTGATTTTAATCAAGTATCCCTTTAAAATAACCATCTTCTTGCTTGTTTATTTTGACTTTATTCATGAAGAATTTCAGCTCAGGGGCAACAGTATAAACTTGCTCTGAATGTGTTTTACAAATCTTAACTAGAAACAAATTTTCTGATTTATATAAAAAGACAATTCACTCAGCATACTATCAGCACAGGACTCTCTTTTTACTCCTAGACCACCCTCAGTCCTCACTTCTTCCATCTTCATCTCCTCCTCCTGGAGGTAGTTACACAAGGCTACACGTGTAATGAAACCAGATGGAGCCACACACACATGAGCTCATATGTAGCTGTGGATGTCTGTATAATCTCTGTGGGTAGAACCTCATCAGTACCTGGGCTGTGACACTGCACTATGGTTGTGTAAGTGATTGTCCTCAGAAGAGGCTGTGATGCCTGAAATTTGCTTCAATGTAGTTGAATAACCTTTTGTGAATCTAGAATTATTTCAAAATAAACCTTTCATAAGAAACATACAGGTCCTTAATTTTTAATCTTTCAAAATCAGAGTTTTTTTTTTTTTTTTGCTTAAGCAATGAATCTTGGTCCTGTTAATTCCTGTCAATGGTGAGATGATGCTTTCCTTCAACTTATCTGTACTTTTGCATTCATTTCAAAATAATCTGAAAGGTATAACTCAGACATTTTCTGGAAATTAGGTTTTTCTGATATATTGGATTTAAAGTTTAGTTAGATTATTATTTTTTTAATCCATTTACAGATTCTAAATCATTGTGAAGTTTAAAATCAGGAGTCATTTTGAATGGAATCAAGGCTTAAGAGTTTGTACAGTAAGAAATAAGAGTTTCAAAACAGCATTCTTTGTTTCCCTACTTGAGATAAATTTTGAAATAAATTCAGATTTAAGAAAAATTGCAAAGACAGTGCTTTAAGGCTCCATGTACCCTTCACACAGTCCCCCTCAGGATTACATGTTGAAAAACTACTGTCAAAATCAAAACCAGTCATTGGCATTGGTACCAGGTGTATGTATAGTTCTAAGCCACTCTAACATATATGTAGAAGTTAAGATTCAGTTCAGTCAAGATTCAGAACTATTCCATCACTGCAAAGGTCTACTTGTGTCAACATATTACCAACTCAAATGAAGTGTAGAAATTTTACCTACTTGTAAGTCCTCTAATCATCACTATTCATAATATAGTTATCTTAAATATCCACATCAGACAACACTGTACTTTTACTCTGTCAAACAATTTAAAACACTGAAGAAAAGAAGGAAAATGTTTGTATTTTCATTGACTCTTTCCATTATTCTTTTTTCTTTCTGATGTTTCAAGATGCTTTGTTTTATGGTTTTCTTTCTGTTACAAAAGTTCCCTTGGATGTTTGTTTAGGACTAGGTCTACTAGCAACAAATTCTCTTAGGCTTTCTTAATCTGAGAATGTCTAAACTTCCCCTCATTCTTGAAGGATATTTTTGCTGGATATAAAATTCAGGGCTGATCATTCTTTTCTTTCAGCATTTATAAGCATGGTGTCACTTCTTTCTTGGTTTCTCTTGATGGCTTTCTGATGAAAAATACATTGTTGTTTGAATTGTCTCCTCTCTATATGTAAGGTATAGATTCTCTCTCACTATTTTCAAGGTCATTTCTCTTTCTTTGCTTTTCAAACATTTTATCATAATGTGTCTTGATGTGACAGCACCATTATGTAGGAATATCTATATATTCCTACATATATATGTGTATATATGTATTCCTACATATATATGTATATATGTATTCCTACATATATATGTGTGTGTGTGTGTGTATGTTTGCTTTTCAAATATTATTCATGGAATTCAAATATATAGCAAGTAGAGGTCATCAAAAATTCTAAATTCAAAAAGCATACAGTAAGTTACGTAACTCAGATTGTATCCATCTCTTCTATTCCCAACTCCAGGTGTCCAGGATTTGCACACAGTTCTTAACTCTTTTTTTCCCATTTATTTTTAGGCTTTTCAAAATTTAAGATGAAATGTTAAGTATCAAACTATCACTTCCTTGTTATTAGTAATACTTATGGAAAAAGCAAGAGAATTCCAGAAAAACATCTACTTATGCTTCATTGACTAAACTAAAGCCTTTGACTGTGTGGATAAAGGCAAACTGGAAAATTCTTATAGAGGTGGGAATGCCAAACTACCTGACCTGCCTCCTGCAAAACCTATATGCATGTGAAGAAACAACATTTAGAACCAGATATGGCACAACGGACTGATTCCAAATTGGGAAAGGAGTACATCAAGACAGTATACTGTCACTCTGCTTATTTAACTTCTATACAGAGTACATCATGAGAAAAATTGGGATGGATGAAGCACAAGCTAGAATCAAGACTGCTGGGAGAAATATCAATAACCTCAGATATGCAGATGACACCACACTTATGGCAGAAAGTGAGGAAGAACTAAAGTGCCTCTTGATGAAAGTGAAAAAAGAGGGTAAAAAAGTTGGCTTAAAACTCAATATTCAAAAAACTAACATCATGGCATCTGGTCCTATCACTTCATGGCAAATAGATGGGGAAACAGTAGAAACAATGACAAACTTTATTTTGGGGGGCTCCAAAATCACTGCAGATGATGACTTCAGGCTTGAAAGTAAAAGAAGTTTGCACCTTGGAAGAAAAATCATGACAGCATATTAAATAGCAGAGACATTACTTTGCCAACAAAGATACATCTAATCAAAACTATGGTTTTTCCAGTAGCCGTGTATGGATGTGAGAGCTGACAATAAAGAAATCTGAGGGCTGAAGAACTGATGTTTTTGAACTGTGATGTTGGAGAAGATTCTGGAGGGTCCCTTGGACTGCAAGGAGATCAAACCAGTCAGTCCTAAAGGAAGTCTATCCTGAATATTCATTGGAAGGACTGATGTTAAAGCTGAAACCCCAATAATTTGGCCACCTGATGAGAAGAGTTGACTCATTGGAAAAGTCTCTGATGCTGGGAAAGGTTGAAGGCAGGAGGAGAAGGGGACCACAGAGGAGGAGATGGGTGGATGGCATCACTGACTCAATGGACATGAGTTTGAGCAATTTCTGGGAGATGGTGAAGGATGGGAAATCCTGGTGTGCTGCAGTCTATGGGATTGCAAAGAGTTGTACACATCTGAGTGACTGAACAGCAACCACATACATAATAGGTTTTCTTATTTTTGTTGAAAAGTCATTTAATTTTCTTACTTCACACCAATCAGCCTGTCAGGTCAGAACTTAGGTTTTCATTTTATCCTCAGCACTTTTCTACCTTCACAGAAGAGCAGAAAAATATCCTGCAATATAATATTTATAGGCAGGAGTAATTTTTTCAAGCCTTATACCCTCCATCTCAGAAATTAAATAGAACATATAAGATTCTGAATATGAGACTTTTTCCTGAAACATAAAGAATTGTCATATAAATCAGAACAGGAAAACTTGGTTTAAAAGTTCCTTTGAATTGCTCATATTTGAATGGTTGAAGGACAATCTGAAAGGAATAAGTAAACTATATTTTTTTGATAGAAAGTGCAAGTTACATGTAGGAAGCAAAGAAAGAAAAAGAAGGAAAATTCTCCTTGAAAAATAGGCACAGTTCAATGCAGGGTGCAGGATGCTTGGGATGACCCAGAGGGATGATGTTGAGGGGGAAGTGGGAGGGGGGTTCGGGATTGGGAACATGTGTACACCCATGGCGGATTCATGTTGATGTGTGGCAAAAGCAATACAATATTGTAAAGTATAATAATAATAATAAATAAAATTTTTAAAAAAGAAAAGTCTCACTATAAACTTAGAAGATGATTAAAGCTGCTACCCCATATTTTAAAGTCCATGATTAAGTAAATAAATAGTCAGTCCACACTGGTAATTAATTTGTAAGCAATATCATAATTATACCAGTATTACGAGTATTTCCATTGATGATAAGATAGTGTACATTCTGAAGTTTGTCACATAAAAATAACTTCAGTACAAGTAAAGGTAATTCTACATTTATCATCGGATTTTTGCATCATGTCTGATTGTTCCACATACATTTCTAGGAATACCAGAGTGTCTGTAATTCTCATAAGAAATCATTTACATGGGAAAAATAAAATTGTGAAGAGCTTTCTGAAGTTTTATGGTCTAGGAAATTTCCAGGAGTTCCTAAAAGGTTAATAAAGAGTAGCTATGGTCCCATCACTTCATGGGAAATAGATGGGGAAACAGTGGAAACGGTGTCAGACTTTATTTTTTGGGTCTCCAAAATCACTGCAGATGGTGATTGCAGCCATGAAATTAAAAGATGCTTACTCCTTGGAAGGAAAGTTATGACCAACCTAGACAGCATATTGAAAAGCAGAGACATTACTTTGGCAACAAAGGTCCATCCAGTCAAGGCTATGATTTTTCCTGTGGTCATGTTTGGATGTGAGAGTTGGACTGTGAAGAAAGCTGAGCACCAAAGAATTGATGCTTTTGAACTGTGGTGTTGGAGAAGACTCTTGAAAGTCCCTTGGACTGCAAGGAGATCCAATCAGTCCATTCTGAAGAAGATCGGCCCTGGGATTTCTTTGGAAGGAGTGATGCTAAAGCTGAAGCTCCAGTACTTTGGCCACCTCATGCAAAGAGTTGACTCATTGGAAAAGAGTCTGATGCTGGAAGGGATTGGGGGCAGGAGGAGAAGGGGATGACAGAGGATGAGATGTCTGGATGACATCACTGACTCGATGGGCATGAGTCTGAGTGAACTCCGGGAGTTGGTGATGGACAGGGAGGCCTGGCGTGCTATGATTCATGGGGTTGCAAAGAGTTGGACATGACTGATTAACTGAACTGAACTGATTTTATATGATGTTACTGTGTTTTCTTTCTAAGCATGAGAAATTGAAATTTGAGTATTTTCCTTCTTTTAACAATGATCAATTGTCTTTTAAGATAATGACACACATTTTCTCCCTAACAGAATTTAATGCCCTCCTTCTCCCTCTTTCTCTTTCAATCCTCATCTTTATCTGCACCTTGAGAACGTCATATGTGACATTTTCACACTATCCTTTGTCTACATCCCTCTAACATGAATTCCCTGCTCTTGCCATTTCAAATGACCTGGAGCAAGTTGAGTTCATTCATCACTTTAGAGCTTTGTTCTCACCGTTTTTTTTCTGTTAGAAATGTGTCCATCCAGTGTCCTCTCTACCTATTCAAATATCCAAACCTAAATATTTAGTTGAAATCTTGCCCATTCAATAAATACTTCTTGTCTATTTCATTTGACAACATAATTCAGTATCCTCTTGTAAAGGCCAACAAAAATCTCTTATGCTGCAATACAAGGGGTAATTGTCTCTACCTGAGATCTCATTTGATTTTAAGTTACTGATGCTGCCAATTATGTCAGTTTGTGTTTACTTGTTCATCAGGAGCTCTCAGCTTCAAAATAGGTCCATTCTAGTAGAATACTGCTAGAGAATACTTCAAAATATGTTCATTTCTCCTCTAAATTGATATATGAATTGATTGACTTTGCTACCCCTATTTTCCCTTTTTACTATCATATATATTTATAACTAAATTTTCACATTCTAAAAACATGATAAAATTTTATTTCACAAAAAATTAACCTCCAAAGGAAATCCTTGTAAAAATCATTTAAAAATCAAAACAATAGGAAAAAAAATAAAACAAATATAATTAACTATAAATCATCATCCAAAATAACCACTTCAAATATTTAAATCTATTCACTTTACTGTTTTATATTAATTTTGTTTTTATGATTTTAACATGTTTGGAATGTGCTAAAATATAATTTTATATTTAAAATTAGTCTTATATGAGTATTTTCAAGTCATTAGACATTATTTGGAAACATAGTATTTAGTGGCTTTCTAATAATGTATCACATGAATGTATCATTATTTGATTGAAGGGTTTACATACAGTTGGTCATTCATGCTGTGATCAGTGTTAAAGACTTTACCAAGAAGTGTTTAGTCACTCAATCGTGTCTGACTCTTTGTGACCCGATGGACTGTAGCTTGCCAGGCTCCTCTGTCCATGGGAATTCTCTAGGCAAGTATACTGGAGTGGATTGTCATGCCCTCCTCCAGGAGATCTTTTCAAGCCAGGGATTGAACCCAGGTCTCCCATATTGTAGACAGATTCTTTTCCATCTGAACCACAAGGAAAGAGTTTTGTTATAAATATCTTCATTGTTAATTGTTGAAGATCATATTATCAATGTAAATATGGAACTGAAAATATCAATTCATATGTTGCACATATTTCTAAATTTACTAATTATTATTTGTAGTCAAATTTCTCTTCACACAATTTCTCTGTTCATTTGGCAATTGTGATCATTGTGATTCTTTTTTTTTACATTAACACTATGCATTTCTGTAAATCACTTCAATAATTCTGGGAAAAGATGTATGAGTAAATAAATAAAGTAACAGATGAGTGCTAAGTTTGTCATAGCTTTTCTTCNATGTTACTGTGTTTTCTTTCTAAGCATGATAAATTGAAATTTGAGTATTTTCCTTCTTTTAACAATGATCAATTGTCTTTTAAGATAATGACACACATTTTCTCCCTAACAGAATTTAATGCCCTCCTTCTCCCTCTTTCTCTTTCAATCCTCATCTTTATCTGCACCTTGAGAACGTCATATGTGACATTTTCACACTATCCTTTGTCTACATCCCTCTAACATGAATTCCCTGCTCTTGCCATTTCAAATGACCTGGAGCAAGTTGAGTTCATTCATCACTTTAGAGCTTTGTTCTCACCGTTTTTTTTCTGTTAGAAATGTGTCCATCCAGTGTCCTCTCTACCTATTCAAATATCCAAACCTAAATATTTAGTTGAAATCTTGCCCATTCAATAAATACTTCTTGTCTATTTCATTTGACAACATAATTCAGTATCATCTTGTAAAGGCCAACAAAAATCTCTTATGCTGCAATACAAGGGGTAATTGTCTCTACCTGAGATCTCATTTGATTTTAAGTTACTGATGCTGCCAATTATGTCAGTTTGTGTTTACTTGTTCATCAGGAGCTCTCAGCTTCAAAATAGGTCCATTCTAGTAGAATACTGCTAGAGAATACTTCAAAATATGTTCATTTCTCCTCTAAATTGATATATGAATTGATTGACTTTGCTACCCCTATTTTCCCTTTTTACTATCATATATATTTATAACTAAATTTTCACATTCTAAAAACATGATAAAATTTTATTTCACAAAAAATTAACCTCCAAAGGAAATCCTTGTAAAAATCATTTAAAAATCAAAACAATAGGAAAAAAAATAAAACAAATATAATTAACTATAAATCATCATCCAAAATAACCACTTCAAATATTTAAATCTATTCACTTTACTGTTTTATATTAATTTTGTTTTTATGATTTTAACATGTTTGGAATGTGCTAAAATATAATTTTATATTTAAAATTAGTCTTATATGAGTATTTTCAAGTCATTAGACATTATTTGGAAACATAGTATTTAGTGGCTTTCTAATAATGTATCACATGAATGTATCATTATTTGATTGAAGGGTTTACATACAGTTGGTCATTCATGCTGTGATCAGTGTTAAAGACTTTACCAAGAAGTGTTTAGTCACTCAATCGTGTCTGACTCTTTGTGACCCGATGGACTGTAGCTTGCCAGGCTCCTCTGTCCATGGGAATTCTCTAGGCAAGTATACTGGAGTGGATTGTCATGCCCTCCTCCAGGAGATCTTTTCAAGCCAGGGATTGAACCCAGGTCTCCCATATTGTAGACAGATTCTTTTCCATCTGAACCACAAGGAAAGAGTTTTGTTATAAATATCTTCATTGTTAATTGTTGAAGATCATATTATCAATGTAAATATGGAACTGAAAATATCAATTCATATGTTGCACATATTTCTAAATTTACTAATTATTATTTGTAGTCAAATTTCTCTTCACACAATTTCTCTGTTCATTTGGCAATTGTGATCATTGTGATTCTTTTTTTTTACATTAACACTATGCATTTCTGTAAATCACTTCAATAATTCTGGGAAAAGATGTATGAGTAAATAAATAAAGTAACAGATGAGTGCTAAGTTTGTCATAGCTTTTCTTCCAAGGAGCAAGTGTCTTTTAATTTCATGGCTGCAGTCACCATCCACAGTGATTTTGGAGCCCAAGAAAATAAAATCTGTCACTGCATACACTTTTTCCATTTGACATGAAATGATGGGATCAGATACCATGATTTTTTTTTTAATATTGAGTTTAAGGAAGCTTTTTCACTTTCTTCTTTCACTGCATCAAGATACTCTTTAGTTCCTCTTCACTTTCTGCCATTAGAGTGGTTAACATTTGCATATCTGAAGTTGTTGATATTTCTCCCAGAAATCTTGAATCCAGCTTGTGCTTCATCCAGCCTTTCATTTCACATGATGTACTCTGCATTTAAGTTAAATAAACAGGCTAAGATATACAGCCTTTCCCAATTTGAAAACAGTCTGTTGTTCCATGTTGGGTCCTAACTGTTGCTTTTTGACCTGCACACAGATTTTCCAGGAGGCAGGTAAGGTGGTTTGTATTCTTATCTCTTGGAGAATTTTACACAGTTTGCTGTGATCCATATAAAGGCTTAAATGTAGTCAATGAAGCAGAAGTAGATTTTTTTAAATATATACAATTTCTGCTTCTGCACAACAAAGCAAGGTGAAAAGACAGCTTTCAGAATGGGAGAAAATAATAGCTAATGAAGCAACTGACAAACAACTAATCTCAAAAATATACAAGCAACTCCTCCAGCTCAATTCCAGAAAAATAAACGACCCAATCAAAACATGGGCCAAAGAACTAAATAGACATTTCTCCAAAGAAGACACACAGATGGCTAACAAACACATGAAAAGATGCTCAACATCACTCATTATCAGAGAAATGCAAATCAAAACCACAGTGAGGTACCATTTCACACCAGTCAGAATGGCTGCTATCCAAAAGTCTACAAGCAATAAATGCTGGAGAGCGTGTGGAGAAAAGGGAATTCTCTTACACTGTTGGTGGGAATGCAAACTACTTCAGCCACTATGGAGAACAGTATGGAGATTCCTTAAAAAACTGGAACTAGAACTGCCTTATGACCCAGCAATCCCACTGCTGGGCATACCCACTGAGGAAACCAGAATTGGAAGAGACATGTGTACCCCAATGTTCATCACAGCACTGTTTATAATAAACAGGACATGGAAGCAACCTAGATGTCCATCAGTAGATGAATGGATAAGAAAGCAGTGGTACATATACACAATGGAGTATTACTCAGTCATTAAAAAGAATACATTTGTATCAGTTCTAATGAGGTGGATGAAACTGGAGCCTATTATACAGAGTGAAGTAAGCCAGAAAGAAAAACACCAATACAATATACTAACACACATGNAAATAGAACTGCCTTATGACCCAGCAATCCCACTGCTGGGCATACCCACTGAGGAAACCAGAATTGGAAGAGACATGTGTACCCCAATGTTCATCACAGCACTGTTTATAATAGCCAGGACATGGAAGCAACCTAGATGTTCCTCAGCAGATGAATGGATAAGAAAGCTGTGGTACATATACACAATGGAGTATTACTCAGCCATTAAAAAGAATATATTTGAATCAGTTCTACTGAGGTGGATGAAACTTGAGCCTATTATACAGAGTGAAGTAAGCAAGAAAGGAAAACACCAATACTGTATACTAACACATATATATGGAATTTAGAAAGGTGGTAACAGTAACCCTGTATGCGACATAGCAAAAGAGACACAGATGTATGAGAGTCTTTTGGACTCTGTGGGAGAGGAAGAGGGTGATTTGGGGGAACGTCATGGAAACATGTAATATCATACAAGAAACGAATCACCAGTCCAGGTTTAATACAGGATTCTTGAGGCTGGTGTACTGGGATGACCCTGAGGGATTATATGGGGAGGGACATGGGAGAGGCGTTCAGGATGAGGAACACATGTATGCCCAGGGCAGATTCATGCTGATGTGTGGAGAACCAATACAATAATGTAATTAGCCTCCAGTTAAAATTATATATATATATGTAATTTTATATATATATATATATAAATTATATATATATATATATAATTTCCTTACTTTCTCCATGATCCGGTGAATGTAGGCAATTTGATCTCTGGTTCCTCTGCCTCTTCAAAATTCAGTTTTTATATCTGGAAGTTCTTGGTTCATGTACTGTTGAAACCTAGCTTGAAGGCTTTTGAACATAACTGAAATGAGTGCAGTTGCATAGCAGTTTGAATATTCTTTGGCATTGCCCTTCTTTGGGTTTGGACTGAGAACTGACCTTTTCCAGTCATGTGGCCACTACTTAGTTTTTCCAAATTTGCTCATATATGGAGTGCAATACTTTAACAGTATCATCTTTTAGGTTAGGGGCAGAAAGTACGAAAGATAGATTTGAACCTGCTTCATGTACCAGGGAACAAAGAACTTTCCAAAGCTATTAGGGTCATGTCTAAAGTATACAGGAACCAGCCAAAGAGGATTCCTCTGGCCGAGGAAAGAGGACCCTTGGTACAACAACAAGAGTGAGAACTGATAAGAAGATGGAAACACATCAAGACAGTGAGGGTGGGGACTTGCCCGGCAGTTCAGTGGTTAAGACTTTGCCTCCCAGTGTAGGGGGTGTGGGTTTGACCCTTGGTCAGGCACCTAAGATTACACATGCCTTTCAGTCACAGAAACAAAACATAAAAACAGAAGCAATACTGTAACAAATTCAATAAAGCCTTTAAAAATGATACACATACAAAAGTCTTAAAAAAACAGGATGCATTTCCTCTGATTTTTTAAATATGGTACCACTTATCCACCTACTTTCCATTTTCTAAAAATAGCTCCCTCCTCTGATCTCATTGCTTCAGCTCTTCTATCCATTATTGACATTTTCTGCATGTTCACTAAACACTTAGAGGGTCTGAAACATCAGTAAAGAGAAACATGTTTGATATCCCATATTTAACCTATGAAGTCTGAGACATATTTTTAAGAAAATATAGACTCACAAACACATAACAGACATAATCACTTTAACAGCAGAACAAGTGGCTCTGGCAGACTTAAAAAAAAAAAAAACTTTAAAGTAAGTTTGGTTTTCTTTGTATGCATGAAGCAAGGCACTCAAAGCTGGTACTCTGGGACAACCCACAGGGATGGGGTGGAGAGGGAGGTTGGAGAGGGGTTCAGGATGGGGGAACACATGCACACCCATGGCTGACTCATGTCTATGTAAGGCAAAAGCCATCACAATATTGTTTAGCCTCCAATTGAAATAAATAAGTTAATTTAAAAAAGATGACTCTGTCTTGTTCCAATTTTATTTTTATCATGCATTTAATTTCTAATTTGAATAGAAAGCTGACTGCTTCACAGAAAACACCATCCTGTCTGATTTATGTCTATAAAGAGAGTTATGTCATTTCCAGAATTGTCTCTACTTGTTCTCAATGGAAGCTAAGTAGTGGTTTCAGTTAGAATTTCCAGGCTGCTACAATGTAAATGCTTATCCACCCTCCTCCTCAAAAATCTTTTTTTACTGTTTTAGTCCCTCAGTCGTGTCCAGCTCTTTTAAGATCCCACACAGTGTAGCCCACCAGGCTTCTCTGTCCACGGGGTGTCCCAGGCAAGAATACTGGAGTGGGTTGCACTTTCCTTCTCTAGGGGATCTTCCTCACCAAGGAACTGAACCTGCGTCTCCTGCACTGGCAGGTGGATTCTTTATCAATGAGCCACTGGAAAGTCCAAAAATCGTTAATTATATATTTTTAAGGTCATATGCATGTGTGTTAGTCATACACACTATGGTTTGACCAGAAGCCATTTGATAACATAGATAAATAGAAGCACTCAACAGTGTAGAAGAAGGTCAGTGGAGGATAGCAAAGATAACACTGGGTCTGCGTTCAAATAGTGGCTGTATCTCAACTTCAATTTGAGTGAACCATTTAACTAAATGAGTCTATCTCTTCATGTATAAACTTATGTCATTGGGAAACATCACAGTCTTCTGTTCCTAAATGTTCTGTGATTCTTTATCACTGAAATAACCTATCCTACGTACTGATTTTATGTCAAGATATTTTTTATTCTTGGAATGGAAAGATGCTATTTAAAAAAGGAAAAACCTTTCCCAAATTTCCAAAAAAAAAGCATTCTTAAATTTCAATATGTATTTTTAACTCAAAACATCTATTCCAAAATGTTGTTTAATGGTGCCAAATTAGAATATTTTGAAAAAGCGACTCTATTTCTTACAAGGTTTGTTCCATATCAAATATACTTTTGATATATGATTATATAATAATCTATACTTATATATAAATTGCCTGACTTTTTGTTTCACAAATGTAACTATGCCCAACTCCCATGTGGAAATTTTAAAAAATGTTGTTTCTTAGACTCCACCCAGAGATGCCAGTTCAGTAGGCTGGGTTAGGTTCATACTCCCTGTTATTAAACAGCCAGGTAATTCTGATGTAGTTCCCATGTATCACCTTTTGAAAATAATCAGCAAATACTTTATTTAGAATTTCTTTCCTTATAGGATTATTTGATAACTAAAATTATTTTAAATTTATACAAAATGCAAAGGTAGAACACAATCCTTCATGTAATCAAACAAAAATCTCTTACTTTCATTTAATACATGATATATTTTTAAAAGGGATATGTCTCAAAATTTGAAACTTTGCTTGTCAGACTTACTATGTGTTTTTGGCTCACATTACATTGATATAAAGAGAAAGTTCAGGGTTAAAATATCTGTCTATCTGTCTACCTGTCATCTGTCTATCTGTAATGACCTGATCTTTACAGCTTCACTCTAGTTTGCATTTTAGCCAGTCCTGGGAAAGCTTGTCTCATTCAGAGAGTACAAAATGACACAAGAGAAAGACAAACTAAAGTCCTGGTTTAAACAAGTATTCATCTTGAACAAGCATTCTTGCTACCAGCATGAAAAAGAAAGAACATGAAGTATAAGAGGCATAGACAATGTTTGCTTGACTGTAGGATTCTAAAGTTAGGATGTCTGGATTTAACTGTCCAGCTTTACTCAAAGAGCAATTTGGTTTTATGACATGTAGACATGTACCCAGGGAATTTCACAGCTGAAATAAGTATTCCTATAGCTTCATAAATAGATATATATCTAAATTAAAGGTGTATACTCCTGTTATTAACTAGCATATTACTGGAATGTAATATATAATGCTAATTTCTCCATTTGGATTTCTCAAAGCCAGATTTTTTTTCTTTTAGGGAAATTCTAATGCTAAAGTAAAGATGTGTTGTACTGAACAAAGATATACTGAAAGAAGTGGAAGGAGGGAAAAAAAATTATTTGATTTTCTAAGCCAAAAGAATGTGCTCCAAACAGGAAGAAGCTAGAAATTTTCATAGATTTTTCATAATTGTTACAAAAACTGATCCTTCTATGATCCATACATTTCAACAAATTACAAAGATAAATCATCCAGAGTATATTTCATCACAGCAATGGAATCAAAATATAAATAGTTAACAAGAATAACAATGACAAAGACAATAATTACAACTATAAAATCCCCAGCCTATTAAAAATTGAACACATTTAAAAATAATTCACCAGTTAGAGATTAGAAAAAATAAAAGCGTTAGAACTGCATTATAAAGAAAATAAAATATAACTAAGGTGTGATCAACTCAAACAGTATTAAGGGAAATTTATATCCTTAACTCCATATATTAATAAAGAAGTTTAAAAATCAATGAGCTAAACTTTCAACTGAGTAAGTTATAAAAAGAGCAGAAAATTAAATTCAAATTAAAGAGAGAAATAGTAAAGAAAACAAATGTATAGCAGACTGTCACATAGGAATTAAAAAAAAAAAGAAACTAGTTCAGTGATAAAATTAATCGGACTCATGTTTAATTAAGAAGAAAGGGAGAAAAAAACACAAGTTATCTACAGCAAGAACAAGAAAGGGAAAAAAAGGTAATAATCTGGCCAACAGTGAAAAACATAGTAAGTGGGTACGGTAAACAAACTATGGCTAATCAATTTGGCAATTTGAATAAAATAAATGTATTTTAAAATATAATTTACCACCCCAGACAGAAAAATAGTAGAAAACTCCTTTGTTCAACATTTTCAGTATTATACAGAGCCGGGTTTCTTTGGTTTTTATATTGACAAAAATATTCAAAAAATCTTGAGAAATGCAAAGCCCCAAGATAATCCAAGACAATCTGATAAAAACTAAAGAAAGGAAGGATTTAAACTGACAGAAGTTCTCCTACAAAGCTGCAGTGATTGAAACCCTGTGGTTTAAATAGTGGAAATTTCAGAAATAGGGCAGGGCATACACAGTCACCTATTTTATAACAAAAGTCACACNAAGCCCCAAGATAATCCAAGACAATCTGATAAAAACTAAAGAAAGGAAGGATTTAAACTGACAGAAGTTCTCCTACAAAGCTGCAGTGATTGAAACCCTGTGGTTTAAATAGTGGAAATTTCAGAAATAGGGCAGGGCATACACAGTCACCTATTTTATAACAAAAGTCACACTGAAGTCGAAGGAGTGAGAGATGCCACTTCAGTAGACAGTTATTGTTTTATCGCTAAGTCATGTCTGACTCTTTGAGACCCCGTGGACTGCATTGCACCAGGTTTCCCTGTCCTTCAATATGTCCTAGAGCTTGCTCAAATTCATGTCCATTGAGTTGGTGATGCTATCTAACCATCTCATCGTCTGCCACACCCTTCCTCTTTCACCTTCAACCTTTCCCAGCATCAGGATCTTTTCCAAAGAGTCAACTGTTTTCATCAGGTGGCCAAAGTATTGGAGCTTCATCCTCAGCATCAGTCTTTCCAATGAGTATTCGGGGTCGATTTCCTTCAGGATTGACTGTAGAGGATAGACATTGTCAATAGACATTGTCAGCAGACAGTATCAAGTGAATTAGATATATGTATGGATAAGAGTGGAGCAGGCAATGGCGACCCACTCCAGTACTCTTGCCTGGAGAATCCCATGGATGGAGNAAAAAAAAAGAAAAAAGAAATATCTGTTTTAAGCAGCAAGAAAACCCAAACCAAAATCATAGTGTTCTAATATAAATACTAAGATGACTACAGAGAAATAATTTTCCTTTTAGTGACCAAATGTTTTCAAGGATTTCAAGTTAAGCAACAAGAATCCTCTCTGGCTGCTGCTAAGAGTTAATTTGGTGCATTTACATAAGAAACTGTCAACAGTATCTAGTAAAAGTATCAGAAATCCAATGCATGATTCAGCATCCATTCCTAGCTATACCTATAGTAAAAATACACCGAAAGTTGGTTGATCTTCTGAGGACCAGGGTTGGAATGCACACCCCACCATCCTTGGGTTCAAGGGCTGTGTAGGTTTTGTCACACTGGTGATGAGTTATTTTCTCCTCTATTTATAATCTAGATATAATTGCTTTTATCCATAGCAATTAGAAAATCAGCTAAAATAGAATTTGATTAAGCTACTACATACTATTCAATATATTTTATTTACAAAAGGAATTTTATTCAAGTAGAGTTGATTTATAATGTTGTGTTAATTTCAGTAGTACAGCAAATGATTCAGTTATACATATATATATGTAGCATATAAATATATAAATACTATATATATTACATTCTTTTACATTGTAGGTTATTACAATATATTGAGTAGATGTCCTCATGCTATATAGTAGTTCCCCATTGATTGTCTATTTTATATAGTAGTGTGTATATGTTAACCTCAAACCCTTAATTTATTCTCACCCTGTCCTTTGTTAACCATAGATTTGTTTTGTATGTCTATGAATCTGTTTCTGATTTCTAAATAAGCTCATTTGTATCATTGTTTTTTAGATTCTTCATTCTACAAGCAAGCGATATCATAATAATATTTGTCTCTATCCGACTTACTTCATTTAGTAATCCAGACAATTTTAAAACAGCATATTTTCTTATAATATGAAGAACATCAGGTTTGTNTGATTTCTAAATAAGCTCATTTGTATCATTGTTTTTTAGATTCTTCATTCTACAAGCAAGCGATATCATAATAATATTTGTCTCTATCCGACTTACTTCATTTAGTAATCCAGACAATTTTAAAACAGCATATTTTCTTATAATATGAAGAACATCAGGTTTGTTATTCCTTTTCTAGTGTTCAACCACCTTCCTATTATATCCTGACAAGAATTTTTCAGGTTCAGGACTTTTTAGGCTCTTGTGGTCCCATAATTACGACTTGCAGTAACTCGTAAGTGGTAGCAGTATTGACAAAAAAGTACCAGCAAGAATTTTGAAGCACTGGGATGCTGAAGTGCTCATCTGTGTAAACCGTTTTTGTTACCCATCATTATTTTTGATACTTACCACCACAGAATGGTCATGTTTAATTTGGTGCTACATTCATACCCTCTAAAATCTAGCTTTAATTGATTTTGGCTAAGTAATACTTTTGTTTTATGAATGATGGCACTGAATCGCAGTTAATCAGCTTCTCCAGAGTCATACAAATAGTATGTGACATAGTCATGTTCAGTGTATGTAAATTTACATTTCTAAACAAACCTTGTATGCAATCTATGCACTCCAATTCATTGACTGTATAGCCAGTGGTTCCAAAAATGTTCTTGTTTGTTTTCTTGTTAGCCAGGTTCAAATGTTAGCCTAAGAATTCACTAAATGGAGGAACTCACGCTCCTTGTTTCAATTCTCCAAGACTCAGTTTTCTATTTGGAAAATTGAGCTCCTGAAGGATAAGGTTGTATAAACGTATAAATAAGTTTCTATGGACAATGTTCTTAGTTTACCTGATATTACTAATTTTGATTGAGTTGAATTCATCTATATTTCATGACAATTTTTAAATTTTTATCTTACATTAGTTTGGAGATATCTAAGACTAAGAATTAGATCAACTAAGAAATAAATTGCAAATAAACCTTTTCATAAAATATACACATACACGGTTAGTCCTACATCTTTTCAATCCCTTTCTTTTTTTCCCTCAAGGTAAATGACCATAAAACTCAGTAAACAGAGGTAGTTTTTTACAATTTATTTTTTAAATGAATAGGGCTGTAAAAATGATAGTAAATGATAATTAAGCCAAGTAATATATCAGGAACAAAAGGCATATAAGTTTAAGTGATAGTTAAGCTAGCATCTTAAGAGTTAGACACTATTGTGTCTTGTTAGGATTACAGACATTTTCTTTTTTCTTTTCAAAATATAGATGCATTGAGTCAGTGCAGCTTTTAAATTAGGAATCACTGTTTTACTCAATTTAACTTTGGCTACCAGACTCAAGATTATTTATAGTGTCTACTTTTTACTGTTAACATCACACTTTAACAAAACATTTTCATATTTAGAGTTAATTAAGAATGAGAATGTAACCAAACAGAGTTAAATTTAAGAATTACTGAATTACCCAGAAAATATCCAGCTTCTTTGTTCTAAATCAGTAACCAAATTCTGAGAGGGTTTGCTATTGCTACAGTCTTTGAAAAAACAGTCTAAGGTGCCAAGATCAACTGCTAAAAAAAAAAGAGAGAGAGAGAAAGAAAATAATAATACCAAATATCAAAAGCTATTTTTCACAGTTCAACTCTGAAACAGAGGACTGTATAAACAATACTTGTTATAGTCATAACAAAAACCCAAAGTTTTGTGTCAAAGCAAGAATACTTCTGAGCCTTTTAAAATTCCAGCTCAAATGGGATCCCTGATTAAAATATTAAAAAGTGAAAAGGGGCGGCTTGAGGTGCCAGGATTAAGGATAAGATAATTGGAGGTGAAAATCCCACATTTGAACCACAATTCAATAAACACATTTATTATGCTAGCTTTAAGGTGTTATTCTTGTGTGGCTTTTAGATAGCATAGCATTTAGCTTTGGTTTTGCTAAGTAGCATCTCTGAATTTAGATTATGAAAAGACTTGTTTCCAACCATCCTTAGTAGATTCCATTTCTACTCAGAGTGGTGTGGAGGGAAGGTGTGGGTTTCATTAACACTTCCATGTACTATTTCTAAACCCAAATAACTTACTGACTTTGAGAAAAAGGCTTTAAAGAAAAACCCTGTAATTAGGATGGAACATTCTAGCCCCGGTTATTATGAATGTTCTGAGAATCAAATTTGAAACAAAGTATGCGTATCTTTTTGAAAAGGAATTTCCATCAAATGTATGGAATTGTTTTTATTACTGTTGTATTAGTATCACTGTGAGTATGATTTGATCCTAGAGATAGTGTCCAAGTGTTATGAATAGCTGAACTCCTGCTATTGTTGCAACTAATGAATGAAGCAATGCTATCAGAAGGCCATAGTTTTCTGAAGGAAGAAGAGATGAAGGTTAGACCATTACCAGATTGGACTGTGAAGAGGTCATTGACGGGCTTTCAGTTTTCAATAAGGAATAAGGGACAGTAGAAGGCAGTGGCACCCCACTCCAGTACTCTTGCCTGGAAAATCTCACGGACGGAGGAGCCTAGTGGGCTGCAGTCCATGGGGTCGCGAAGAGTCGGACATGGCTGAGCGACTTCACTTTCACTTTTCCCTTTCATGCATTGGAGAAGGAAATGGCAACCCACTCCAGTGTTCTTGCCTGGAGAATCCCAGGGACAGGGGAGCCTCGTGGGCTGCCATCTATGGGGTTGCACAGAGTTGGACACAACTGAAGCGACTTAGCAGCAGCAGCAGCATGGTCATTTCAGGGCAAGAAGCTCTGTTTAGAATTTTTAGTTTTAAATAGCAAGTCATCTAAATATTACCCAGTAACATAACTTGGGTTTCCCTTGTAGCTCAATTGGTAAAGAAACTGCTTCTAATGCAGGAGACCTGGGTTTGATTCCTGGATTGGGAAGATCCCCTGGAGGAGGACATGACAGCCCACTCCAATATTCCTGCCTGGAGAATCCCATGGATAGAGGAGCCTGGCAGGATAAAGTCTAGTCCATAGTCTCGCAAGAGGTGAACACAACTTAGCAACTAAACCACCACCTTACCTTAAGGAAAATTAAAGACAATTCAAATGAAAGATTCGAATATTCTTAATGATGGGAATTTGAATTGCTTGTTTTTCTTATGTGACACAATCCTAATTCATATTTTCGTAAATGAAATATACACGTTGTACATGTTTTCACCACTGTGTAATATTTCAGGCTAAATTATAGCTGCATGAATATTATACATTTGTTTATTCATTTCACCAAAGACAAATAAATAGGTATTTCTGAAGTCACTGTTCAGCAGCTCCTTTCTAATTCAGCAGTTAAATCCTGGTGAGTTAAGAACTGGTTCTAGTATGTGCTGTGCTCAGACAGTTGTGTCTGACTTTGCAACCCCATGGACTGTAGCCAACCAGGCCTCTCTGTTCATGGGATTTCCCAGGCAAGAATACTAGAGTAGCTTATCATTTCCCTCTTCAGGGTATCTTCCTGAGCGAGGGATTGAATTCACATCTATTACAACTCCTGCATTGGGATGCAAATTCTTTACCACTATGGCCACCTTGGAAGCCCTAGTTTTAGTAGATTTACTATTTAATCACGACATGTTTATTATTTAATCACTAGTACCCATTATTTGATGGTCATGTGCTAGGTGTGGGGAGTATGTGGATTAATAAAATCTGCCCTATGGCTGAGAGAAAGGCTCACTTCCTAGTGGAGAGATATTAATCATCATTTATGTCTTGCATTGTGTTATATATATGCCTGAGAAACAGTTACCTTAGACTTCAGAGACCAGGAAGGCGTGTGAGAAGTAATTTCCATGCTGTTCTGAGCTCGACAGAAGGTGATTCTAAAGGAAGAACTATAAGATATGTTCATATAGTTGATGTGAGGCAGCTGTTTTGATGGGCTGTTATTTTAGCTTTTGATGATGTTCAGTCTCCCAGTCATGTCTGGCTCTTTGCGACCCCATGGACTGCAGCACACCAAGCTGCCCTGTCCCTCACTATCTCCTGGAGTTTGTCCTTAGTCATCTTCATGTCTTTTAAATTCAGACTCTAAATTTGTATCTATTTTTTAAATTAATTTTTTATTGGCGTATAGCTGATTTACTATGTTGTTTTAGTTTCAGGTGTAGAGCAAAGTGACTCAATTATACATAAAAAAGTGTCCATTCCTTTTTAAATTCTTTTCCCATATAAGCCATTACAGAGTACTGAGTAGACTTCCCTGCGACATACAGTAGATCCTTGCTGTGCTGTGCTTAGTTGCTCAGTCATGTCTGACTCTTTACAATCCCATGGACTGTAGCCCATCAGGATCCACTGTCCGTGGGATTCTCCAGGCAAGAATATTGGAGTGGGTTGCCATGCTCTTCTTCAGGGGATCTTCCCAACCCAGGGATTGAACCCAGGTGTCTTGTATTGCAGGTGGATGTTTTTTTACCATCTGAGCCACCAGTGAAGCCCACAATGGGTCCTTATTAGTTACCTATTTTATATAGAGTAGTGTGTCCATGGGGTCGCTGAGGGTCAGACACGACTGAGTGACTTCACTTTCACTTTCACGCATTGGAGAAGGAAATGGCAAACCACTCCAGTGTTCTTGCCTGGAGCATCCCAGGGACGGGGGAGCCTAGTAGGCTGCCATCTCTGGGGTCGCACTGAGTCAGAGACGACTGAAGTGACTTAGCAGCAGCAGCAGCAGCAGTGTGCTTATATCAAACCCGATCATCCAGTTTATCTCTACCCCAACCCCATACCTATTTTAATTATCAAGGAATTTGCAAAAGATGAATATCTACCCCCATCCAGAGGCACACTGAAGACTTGAGCCTCTCTCTTCTCTGATCCTGAAGTCCAGTCTGGGGGTAGGAATGGTGGGTGAGGAGAATCCTTAGCAGGTGGAAGTCAGAGCAGAGAGAGAATGGGGGTGGCTGAAGGGGAAATCATGTGTTACTGCCATCCAGCCAGCCACAAATAACCCAGGCTACACATTTACCACACTTAATCATCTCAGGGAGGGCTGCCCATCTCTCTAGGCAAAGTTTCTCTCAATTATCAAAGTTCATTTACATATAGGTCTGTTTCTTAAATTCTCAGTTTCTTTCTTTGTTCACAATAATCACAATTTACTTTCAACCAGTAGATGGATTTGACTACATAATAAGTGTATTTGAATTACCATAGCTCCCTAGACGTGATTGCTTGTGCTTTTCATGGGCTTCCTAAGCCAGATAATCATATTGAGTATGGATAGATTATCACTGGGGTCTGACTGATGACTGAAAGCATTAATAAAATGTAGTAAAATGATTAGATCACAGAGGGCAACTCTCACCATAATGGTCCTGGGAAATAGAATAAGGCAGGTAAACTTAATTTATAGAACCTCATACCTTCTCTTTCTCCCTCTATCATCTTTTTCCTTCACATNTGTTTGTGGTTCTGGTAATAATGGAAAAATTATCAAAACTCATCTGCATTAGTTTTCTAAAGTGCCTGCAAAATGTACCACAATTGGGTGGCTCAGACACCAGAGGTTTATTGTCTGTTGGTTCTGAAGGGTAGACACTCGATTCAAGGTGGCAGCAGGTGCTTTCTTTGGAGGCCATGAGGAAGTCTGTTCCTGGCACTCAGGTTGGCTGGCTGTCTTTGGTATTACCTGGCTAGTAGGAGCATCACTCCAGGGTCTGCCTTTAAGTCCACATGGCCTTTTCCTTGTTCATGTGTCTGTGTCCTCATTTAGCCTCCTCTAAAGACACTCATCATGTTGGATCAGGAGCCACTCTCTTCCAGTATAATCTCCTTTAAATCAAATTATGTCTGTAAAGATCATATTTCAAAAAAGTCACATTCTGAAGGTTAGGAAGACAACATGTAAATTTTGGGAGCCTGGAGAAATATCAATAACCTCAGATACACAGATGACACCACCCTTATGGCAGAAAGTGAATAACTAAATAGCCTCTTGATGAAAGTGAAACAGGAGAATGAAAAAACTGGCTTAAAACTCAACATTTAAAAAAAGAAGATAGTGGCATCTGGCCCCATCACTTCATGGCAAATAGATGGGGAAACAATGGAAACAGTGACAGACTTTATTTTCTTGGGCTCCAAAATCACTGCAGATGGTGACTGCAGCCATGAAATTAAAGGATGCTTGCTCCTTGGAAGAAGAGCTATGACCAACCTAGATAGCATATTAAAAAGCAGAGACATTACTTTGCCGACAAAGGTCCATCTAGTCAAAGCTATGGTTTTTCCCTTTGCCATGTATGGATGTGAGAGTTGGACTATAAAAAATGCTGAGTGCCAAAGAATTGATATTTTTGCACTGTGGTGTTGGAGAAGACTCTTGAGAGTCCCTTGGACTGCGAGGAGATCAAACTTGTCAATCCTAAAGGAAATCAGTCTTGAATATTCATTGGAAGGCCTGATGCTGAAGTTGAAGCTCCAATACTTTGGCCACCTGATGCAAAGAACTGACTCATTGGAAAAGACCCTGATGCTGGGAAAGAGTGAAGGCAGGAGGAGAAGGGAATGACAGACGGTGAGATGGCTGAATGGCATTACCGACTCAATGGACATAAGTTTGAGCAAGCTCCAGGAGCTGGTGATGGACATTGGGAAGTCTGGCGTGCTGTAGTCCATGGGGTCGCAAAGAGTCAGACACGACTGAGTGACTTAACTGAACTGAATTCAACTCATAACAACATCTATTGAAAACATCTAAACTTAAAAATATCCCCTCTAAATGCATTTAAAGTATTAAAAATGCCTATATTTATGCACAATTGAGTGTACATATATATACTATGTAAATAGAAATAAAATAAATACACATTTATATGGATTTACACACATGTTATGTGGATTGAGAGCTGACAAAATAAGAAGTTATGAAACCAAAATCTAGAACAAATGGCAACCTAGGGCTACTAATAAACTTTGAGAGAGCCTGTGAAGGTTCTCATTACTCAGGCTAAACTGGACTCTGGAGTTTGTCTCTGAAAAAAAAGGGAAAAGTGAAGATCCAGGGCTCACCCTCAGTGGTACATCTGGTAAGNCAAATGGCAACCTAGGGCTACTAATAAACTTTGAGAGAGCCTGTGAAGGTTCTCATTACTCAGGCTAAACTGGACTCTGGAGTTTGTCTCTGAAAAAAAAGGGAAAAGTGAAGATCCAGGGCTCACCCTCAGTGGTGCATCTGGTAAGAAATCTTCTCCATGTTAAACTCAGATCCAAAGCTCTTTTCCTCCTAGAGCACCAGAAGGATGGTGACCTTGCCAATGAAAAGAGCTATCCCAGGAGTCTGCATCCAACAAAATATATTTAGTAATGGGGATATTCTGAATTCATTTTCAAGCAAAGACCATGCTACCAGCAGGCCCTGGCAGAAAGCAAATGAGTCCAGATAGAAGATTTGAGAAGAAAGAAGAATAAAGAACAAAGAAATGGAAAACCATTCTGATAAATCTAAATAGTCAGTACAAACAAAATAGCTTGTTTTAGGTTGAAAAAAGTCAATATAGACTTTAAAACATCTCGATAATAGCAAACACCAGAAGGTGGCTATTTTATTCTAGTCCACACAATAATCAAGGAAGACAGAGTTAGCAATAAACATTTAGTTTAAATGGATCCTGTGATTCTTTGGACACTTGTGAAAAGAGAAGAAAAGAAAGAAATCATACATTCTAAGTAAGTAGATGCCCATATCTTATGACCCAGTGGTTCCGCTATTAGGAATATACCAGAGACAGTTAGGTACTTGGCACTGGGAAACATGAACAAGAATGTTTATGGCAACATCATTCAAAATAGCCCCAAACTTGAAATAATTCAAATTTCTATCTATACTTTGGTAAAACAAATAATACTGTAGTCTGAAATGTAGTTAAAAACAATATTGAAGATAAACTCTGCTTGCATGCAAAAATATACAGATGAACCCCAAAGTTTTTTAATGCAAACTGCAAGACATGGGGATTTTATAAACTTTGATTTTTAAAATCAGTGTTGTAAAAATAAGCAAAAGAAAACTGTGTTGTTTAAAAACACATAGATGTCTAGAAAAGCTACAACAGAAGTCAATGGACTAATTAGTGTGCTGCAATTACAACAGGTCCTTCTAGGAAGGCAGGCTGATACATGGCTGTATTTCTTGTCATTTGTATTGATTACATGAGCGTTGGTATTATAATTATTCATTAAAGCAGATGATTTTCTTTTCAGTGAACATTATATTTAATAGAAAAAGAAGATTTAAAATGTATATATATTGAAACTACTTAAAGCAATTTGTTGTCACTAAAGTAACAGAGACAGAAATTTGGGTAATGGCAATGTTTAAAAGATCTTTTTTAGTATTACATAATGGAGGTCCTCAGTTCAGTTTAGTTGCTCAGTTGAATCTGACTCTTTGCAACCCCGTGAATTGCAGCTCGCCAGGCCTCCTTGTCCATCACTAACTCCCGGAGTTTACTCAAACTCACGTCCATCAAGTCGGTGATGCCATCCAGCCATCTCATTCTCTGTCGTCCCCTTTTCCTCCTGTCCCCAGTCCCTCCCAGCTTCAGGATCTTTTCCCATGAGTCAACTCTTCGCATGACGTGGCCAAAATATTGGAGTTTCAAGCTTCAGAATCAGTCCTTCCAATGAACACCCAGGACTGATCTCCTTTAGAATGGACTGGTTGGATGTCCTTGCAGTCCAAGGGACTCTCAAGAGTCTTCTGCAACACTACACTTCAAAAGCATAAGTTTTTCAGTGCTCAGCTTTCTTCACAGTCCAACTCTCACCAGTATGCCATATTTTAATTTGAATTTACCTTGAATAAGCTAGTGAACTCCGGGAGATGGTGATGGACAGGGAGGCCTGGCGTGCTGTGATTCATGGGATCGCAAAGAGTCAGACACAACTGAGTGACTGAACTGAACTGACTGAAGCTAGCAATTTATGTTTTGGAATGCTTTGATATACATTATTTTCAATGATGTTGTAATAAGGATAATAATTGATACTCTGTGTTATATGAGTAGATTTTATCAAGAAAACCAAATTAATATGATAGCTTTAAGAGTTTTGTCTCTGCAGTTCTAAAGTTTTTTTCAGTGAAACATCTTGTGTTCAGTTGGTGGTTGATTAATGTATTGTGAACGGCTATCTAAGAGGATGAAAATAAAATAATTCAAGAAGCCAATTCAATTACATAATCTTCTATATAATGCTTACTCTTTGGCTTTTTCCTCCAATATATGTGTTTTTTTAGGAAAATTAGATATTTTTGTTTTCTTCCTTAATCAGAGTTGTATATTGTTAAATTTCCAAAGAGATCTCTGTTCTTGTGACCAAAATGGGAAAGAATATTGTGAAGCATCTCTGGGAACCTGGATGATGCACATGGTTTTAGGTAGCACTGCAATTATCCAGTTGTCAATAAAATGTCTTTATTATTTTTGGGCTTCCCAGATGGCTCAGTGGTAAATAATCCACTTGGTGATGCAGAAAACCAGATTTTATCTGTGGGAAGATCCCTTTGAGAAGGAGATGGCAACGTTCTCCTGTATTCTCACCTGGGACATATCATGGACAGAGGAGCCTGGCGGGCTACAGTCCATGGGGACACAAAGAATCAGACATGACTTAGTGACAAAACAACAACATTATATTGCCCTGATTATTTACAGGATTTAGTTTCTAAAATTGTCTGTCAAGTAATCATAACATACATACAACCTTGGCCAATCTGAGAGATTACCATTCAGCTGTTCAACTCAACCATAAGTGGACTCAAGAGTTAATGATTCTTTCATATTTAATTAGAGTTACAACAGAGAGAGCCATTACTCATCAATTATTAACTCTACCTGGGTAGAATAATGACACATTATGCTACCAAAGCTTTCCTTCCTAGAGATAGCTGTAAGTTTGAACATAGTGCATCATTTAAATGCCCTTGTTTACAAGGATCTCTCCTAGGAAATCAAACATGGCTTGACAGGCCGTTTAAGTTGTTAATATCTTCCTGCCAGAGTACCAAGATTTCTCATAGGGCTCCAACCTGACTTCCTACCTAAATGTTTTATGACTTTGGATTGATCAGGTTGCTCCAACATATAATAGTTTTTCAAATTACTTTAGTTTTGCCCAGTAACTGAGCTGTGAATTAATTATCATTTTATTTATTAAGCAGCTTTCACAAAAGTCTCACTTTCCCAAATGGTGTATATTGTAAAGGAGAGAGACAGAAAGAAAGAGAGTGAAAGATGGGAGAATTTCCTATTTCAGGAAATGTTCGGTTTTTAATTATGAAAATAAACGCTGAATCTTTAAATGGAGGTTGAGTACTTAAAATGTTATGATGATACATTTTGATATTTCTCTTTCCCTCTGTTTTTCTATAAAGCCCCAATAACATTCTAGATTAAAAAAGAAGCTAATCACCTATTATTGGCATTTTATAAATAATTTTGATAATGATTAAAGAAATATCAGTCAAAATCAATGTTCTTTCTTTCCAAAAATACAGTTAGCTGTGAAGCAGTGGCTGGAATACTCAGAGGTAAAGATGTGCTCGTGTCAGCCCTCGAAGACTACAGTCTCATTCAATAATCAAGGTGACGTACTTCTTGCTGAGCCAACATGCATCTGCATAAGAACAACTCTGATTATTCGTCAAGAGCTGTGTTTACATTAAATAAGTATAACTTGAGCCTTGGGAAAGCTATAGACAAGAAATGGATTTTGGTCAAACTTTATCTTTGGAGAAGAGTAAATGCCATTTGTATTCTGGCAAATGCGACCAAACTGTGATATTCTGAGTAGATGTGTTCAAAAAAAGGCACAATATATGAATACTATATCAAAGAATCATCTCTTCACAGCTTTAAAAAATAATCAGAGAGTAATCATGATGACCTCTGTTTGTGCACATATGATTAAAACATTTCTTCAGTTCTGAGAGACAAGTGATAGATTTTTGCTTAAGACTTTTTTTCATTAAAATTCAGAAGCTAAACAACAAAGTTCTACTGTATAGCACCAGAGACTGTACTCAATATTCTGTAATAGCCATCAGTTTAGTTCAGTTCAGTTGTTGCTCAGTCGTGTCCGACTCTTTGTGAACCCATGAATCACAGCACGCCAGGCCTCTCTGTCCACCACCAACTCCCGGAGTTCACTCAGACGCGTGTCCATCGAGTCAGTAATAGCCATAGATACATGTAAATGTATATACATGTATATTATATGTATATATATATATATATCCATGGTCCATGATGGTGGTGGTTATTTGCTAAGTCACGTCGTGCTCTTGTGACACCAAGGACTATAGCCTGCCAGGCTCCTCTGTCCTTGGGACTTCTCAGGCAAGAATACTGGAGTGGATTGCCATTTCCTTATCCAGGGGAGTCTTTCTGAGCCAGGGACCAAACCTGCGTCTACTGTCTCATAGTCAGATTCTATACAGCTGAGCCACCAGTGATTCCCATATACCTATACATACATGCATATTATATGTCTATATGCATATTATATATATAATAAACACGTATCTATTCTTTTCCAGATTATTTGTATAATATGTATATACATGTGTTTGTATAATTGACCACTTTGCTATGTACATGAAACTAATACAATATTGTAAATTAACTATTGTAAAAAATGGTGTATAAAAAAAGAAACTCAGGAGTTGACTTGGGCAGATGAATGGTTTCTACTTTTCTTTAGTTATAATGTAAATATTAAAATCAACAAAGAAANATACATGCATATTATATGTCTATATGCATATTATATATATAATAAACACGTATCTATTCTTTTCCAGATTATTTGTATAATATGTATATACATGTGTTTGTATAATTGACCACTTTGCTATGTACATGAAACTAATACAATATTGTAAATTAACTATTGTAAAAAATGGTGTATAAAAAAAGAAACTCAGGAGTTGACTTGGGCAGATGAATGGTTTCTACTTTTCTTTAGTTATAATGTAAATATTAAAATCAACAAAGAAAAGAGAGAAAAAGGACTTAGAGAAAACCACTATTTTAAATATGTGAGAATTCATTACAAATTTTCATTTCAGAGACTATTTCTTGCTTTCTTAATCAGTTTTGCTGCTTCTTTTAAGGATGCAAGCATCACAGTCACAGAGCACATTAGACTGATCCCTTGTATTCATCCCTGTTATACAACCATGACTGAGCAAAATTTGCTTGTGTTAAAGCATGTATATTATTTCTTTTACATTAATTTTCCATGTGATTTTGCTCCCCATTGATAGTTAAGTGTAGCTTTTGCACTTAGTAATTTAAATATTATAAATAATCCTTTAAAATAAATATGATTTTATTTTATTAAAAAAAGAAAATTCAGTGTCAGTTTA
>SJYA01002258.1:63507-78019 GCA_006410615.1 Neotragus moschatus
AGTAAGCCAGAAAGAAAAACACCAATACAGTATACTAATGCATATATATGGAATTTAGAAAGGTGCTAACGATAACCCTGTATGCAAGACAGCAAAAGAGACACAGATGTATAGAACAGTCTTTTGGACTCTGTGGGAGAGGGAGAGGGTGGGATGATTTGGGAGAATGGCATTGACACATTATAATACCATATATGAAATGAATCGCCAGTCCAGGTTCAATGCATGATACTCAGTGCTTGGGGCTGGTGTACTGAGATGACCCAGAGGGATGGTACGGAGAGGGAGGAGGGAGGGGGATTCACAATGGGGAACACGTGTATACCTGTGGTGGATTCATGTTGATGTATGGCAAAACCAATACAATATTGTAAAGTAATTAACCTCCAATTAAAATAAATTTAAAAAATAGAAAAAAATAGATTCAAGGGATTAGATCTGATACACAGAGTGCCTGATGAACTATGGACAGAGGCTAATAACACTGTATAGGAGACAGGGATCGCAAAATGGCTGTCTTATACATAAGAGGAGCCCTTACAAATAACTGTGAAAAGAAGAGAAACAAAAAGCAAAGGAGACATCGATAGATATACCCATTTGAATGCAGAGTTCCAAAGAATAGCAAGGAGAGATAAGAAAGCCTTTCTCAGTTATTAGTGCAAAGAAACAGAGGAAAACAACAGAATGGGAAAGATTAGAGATATCTTCAAGAAGATTAGAGATGCCAAGGGAACATTTCATGCAAGGATGGGCTCAATAAAGGACAGAAATGGTATGACCATAACAGAAGCAGAAGATATTAAGAAGAGGTGGCAAGAATACACAGAAGAACTATGCAAAAAGATCTGCACAACCCAGATAATCACAATGGTGTTATCATTCACCTAGAGCCAGACATCCTGGAATGAGAAGTCAAGTGGGCCTCAGGAAATCTCACTAAGAACAAAGCTAGTGGAGGTGATAGAATTCCAGGTGAGCTATTTCAAATCTTAAAAGATGATGCTGTGAAAATGCTTCTCTCAATATGCCTGCAAATTTGGAAAACTCAGCAGTTGCCACAGGACTGGAAAAGGTCAATTTTCATTCCAATCCCAAAGAAAGACAATGCCAAAGAATGCTCAATCTACCACACAATTGTACTTATCTCACAGGCTAGCAAAGTAATACTCAAAATTCTCCAAGCCAGATTTCAACAGTACATGAACCAGGAACTTCCAGATGTTCAAGCTGGATTTAGAAAATCAGAGGACCCAGAGATCAAATTGCCAATATCCGCTGGATCATTGAAAAAGCAAGAGGGTTCCAAAGAAACATCTATTTCTGCTTTATTTACTATGCCAAAGCCTTTAACTTTGCAGATCACCACCAATGTTGAAAATTCATCAAGAGATGGGAATACCAGACCACTTGACCTGCCTTTGAGAAATCTGTATGCAGGTCAGGAAGCAACAGTTAGAACTGGACATGGAACAATGGACTGGTTCCAAATCGGGAAAGGAGTGCATCAAGGGTGTCTATTGTCACCCTGCTTATTTAATTTATGTACAGAGTACATCATGAGAAACAGTGGGCTGGATGAAGCACAAGCTGGAATCAAGTTTGTCAGGAGAAATATTAATAACCTCAGATATGCAGATGACACCACCCATGTGGCAGAAAGTGAAGAAGAACTAAAGAGACTCTTGATGAAAGTGAAACAGGAGAGTGAAAATGTTGGCTTTAAAGTCAACATTCAGAGAACCAAGAATATGGTTCTGGTCCCATCACTTCATGGCAAATAGATGGGGAAACAGTGGAAACAGCAACAGACTTTATTTTGGGGGCTCCAAAATCTCTGCAGATGGTGACTGCAACCATGAAATTAAAAGATGCTTATTCCTTGGAAGGAAAGTTATGACCAACCTAGACAGCATATTATAAAGCAGAGACATTACTTTGTCAACTAAGGTCTGTCTAGTTAAGGCAATGGCTTTTCCAGTGGTCATGTATGGATGTGAGAGTTGGACTATAGAAAAAGCTTGAGCACTGAAGAATTGATGCGTTTGAGCTGTGGTTTTGGAGAAGACTCTTGAGAGTCCCTTGGGATGCAAGGAGAGCCAACCAGTCCATCCTAAAGGAAATCAGTCCTGAATATTCATCGGAAGATCTGACGCTGAAACTAAAGCTCCAGTACTTTGGCACCTGATGGAAAGAACTGACTCATTTGAAAAGACCCTGATGCTAGAAACATATAAGGTGGAAGGATAAGGGGACGTTAGAGGATGAGATAGTTAGAGGTCACCATCAACTCAGTGACATGAGTTTGAGTAAACTTCGGGAGTTGGTGTTGGACAGGGAAGCCTAGTGTGCTGTCGTTCATGGGGTCTGAAAGAGTTGGACATGACTGAGCAACTGAACTGAACTGAAGCTATAGTGTTTTCTTTATTTCTTTTTTAATTTGAAAAAGTGTCAATGCCCATGTTCTGGGATCTGATAGGCTCAAGCTCTACTTTTTCTTCTTTTAGAGTTACTCATCACATATATATATGTATATATGTGTGTGTGTATGCTTGTGTGTGTGTGTGTATTTCTGTACCTTACATCGCTCCAGTTCCCTACAGAATTGGTCACCTTCAGACTAAAATGTATTTTGTTTGGATACTTCATCTACAGTAATTTTTAAAATGTTTTTTTATTCATTGTCTTTCACCCATCCTATGTAGGTCAGACCTCTTAGCCAAAGCACAGAACTGAAGCGTCACTATAGACAGTTCAGGTAATTATATTGAATAATACATGTCGTTTTAGTAAAAGTTCTGAAAAAATCTTAATTCTCTGACTTATCTGGCCTTGGAGATGTGACCTAGGAGCTATCATTAAACTATGTGGAAGAAGTGACTATTTTCTTGAAGGACAGGCATAAAGAGTTCGGTGGGAAAAAACCCACAAAAATCATTTCTGTTCTGGCAGACATTACAATGAGATGTCTCCCAAGTGTTAAAGTAAAAAGCACAGATGATTCTATTTTGGAAATGATCATAAATTTTAGTGCCAAGGGTAATGAATAAATAAAAAGTACAGCTCTAAGACAGAAACATGTTTACCAAGAATGGTCCAAAATTCTGAATAGTCAAGTAAAATAGTGAGCAGACTAGCTACGAAAGAAACAATGTTTTAATCACTAACATAATAAACATATTGCTTTTTGTTTCTACTTGCCAATATAATTAAATTTTTGAGTATCAAATGTGAATAGCAGTAGGAGTTAAACAACAATAATATTGCATTTTTCTTATTTCCTAAATCGAAACATTCTACCACGTACGTTATCTCAATGACTAATTCTGGCCTTTGACATTCTTTGCATCTTTCATTTAAAACTTATCATAAAGTGTCTTCCATGGTGAATTTATCTTTGTATCTTGTTACTGGATTGTAAATATTTTGAGATTAGAAACTTATTGTGTGCCTTCTGATATCTAGTAGAATGTCTTGTGTATNAATAGCAGTAGGAGTTAAACAACAATAATATTGCATTTTTCTTATTTCCTAAATCGAAACATTCTACCACATACGTTATCTCAATGACTAATTCTGGCCTTTGACATTCTTTGCATCTTTCATTTAAAACTTACCATAAAGTGTCTTCTATGGTGAATTATCTTTGTATCTTGTTACTGGCTTGTAAATATTTTGAGATTAGAAACTTATTGTGTGCCTTCTGATATCTAGTAGAATGTCTTGTGTCTCTCAGGGGTAAAGTGGGACTTATTGGCCAAATCAGGCTGACTGCTGTTTTTGCGGAGCTTTATTAGAACAAAACCACACCCTTGGTTTGTAAAATATGGGCAGCTTGCAGGTCAGAGTAATAACAACTCTGGTTACATAAAATCGGACATGGTGTAAATATAAAAGAAAAACCAAACAAAAGAATTGAATACTTTTCTTTTCTCAGAAATACCAGTAGAGAAAATGTCAACATATTAAGAGGGATTTTGTGAGCATTTCAACTTTCTTAAAGACCCCAGAGATATTATTTGGAGAGCATTTCTCCATTGTCCATATCATTATTTTATTCATATGCCACTAACAATCTGTGTTGTTAATAAAGATCTTTTGTAGAGTAATTAAGGGCAAAGAAAGTGTGAGAATGTTGCTCGGGAAGCTGGAAGGCATGCTAAAGTGATGGAAGAGAATGTGAGTGCCTCTCAGAAAGTGATCCTGCTTGTTTGAGTTCTAGGCTGGACATCAAACCCTGTTTCAAAAAGCAGTAGGCTCTTGAGATCAGGGCACTGCAAACTTAAATAGAATGAGTTTTGCTGTGATCCTCTTAATCAACAGGAAAAAAAAATATAGCCCTCATAATTAAGGAGCTGTCGAAGTTATTTTTAACCAAGAAACAACTAGAACAACCCAGAGTCATAAATCTATGGCATAGATGCACCCCAATTTGATTTATTTTCCTGATGAAGCTCAGGAAAAAAAAAAGATTTAGACATAATATTAAAAATAATATCCTTCAAGCTAGGCTTCAGCAGTATGTGAACTGAGAACTTTCAGATATTCAAGGGGTTAGAAAAGGCGGAGGAACCAGATATCAATTTGCCAACATTTGCTGGATCATCAAGAAAGCAAGGAAATTCCAGAAAAACATCTACCTCTGTTTCATTGTCTACGCTAAAGCCTCTCACGGTGTAGATCATAACAAACTGTGGAAAGCTCTTAAAGAGATGGGAATACCAGAACATCTTACCTGTCTCCTGAGAAACCCGTATACAGGTGAAGAAGCAACAGTTAGAACCTTATATGGAACAACTGATTGGCTCAAAGTTGAGACAGGAAGTATGACATAGCTGTCTATTGTCACTCTTTATTTAACTTACAAGCAGAGCACATGATGCAAAATGCAGGGTTGGATGAGTTACAGGCTGGAATCAAGATTACCAGGAGAAATATCAATAACCTCAGACATGCAGATGATGCCACTTTAATGGTGGAAAGCAAAAAGGAACTAAAGAGCCTCTTGATGAGGGTGAAAAAGGAGAGTGAAAAATCCAGCTAAAAACTCAATATTAATAAAACTTCAGATCATGGCATCTGGTCCCATCACTTCATGGCAAATAGAAGGGGAAAAGATGGAAGCAGTGACAGATTTCCTCTTCCTTGGCTCTGAATTCACTGCGGATGATGCCTGTAGCCATGAAATTAGAAGGCCACTGCTTCTTTGCAGGAAAGCTATGACAAATCTAGTCTGAGCATTAAAAAGTAAAGACATCACTTTGCTGAAAATAGTCTGTATAGTCAAGGCTATGGCTTTCCAGCAGGCACTTATGGGTGTGAGAGTGGACCATAAAGAAGGCAGAGCACCGAAGAATTGATGCTTTCAAGCTATGGTGCTGGAGAAGACTCTTGGGAGTCCCTTGGACAGCAAGAAGATCAACCTAGTCAATGTTAAAGGAAATCTACGCTGAATACTTACTGGAAGGACTGATGCTGAATTTGAAGCTCCAATACTTTGGCCACCTGATGCGAAGAGCCAGCTCATTGGAAAAGACGCTGATGCTGGGAAAGACCAAGGCAGAAGAAGGGGGTGGCAGAGGATGTGACGGTTGGATCGCATCATCGATTCAATGGACGTGAACTTGAGCAAACTGTGGGAGACAGTGAGGAACAGAGAAGCCTGTCGTGCTGCAGTCCATGGTATTGCAGAGTTGGATACAGCTTGGCGACTGAACATCATCAAAATATTCACCCAACAACTTTTCTCCTCTGTTTGTTTACTTATCATTTTACTTCACCTGTTGACGTAAAAGACAGGAAAGACCTGACTTCACAAACACATACTGGTCATATGTCATAGTCAGAAAGAATAATGGGGTTTGTATATTACTTTTGCTTGTTTTTTATGATTTTTCCTGTGTTTCAGTAAAATTTGTGGAATCTTCCCAGCAGTGATATTAAGATGAAAGTGTGAGTAAAAAAAATACAGTGAAAAGATTCGTGAACTTTTGCTGTCCAGTGACAAAGAATAGTCTGAATGTTTGTTTTCTAGTCTCCATCAGAAACAGGCACACTTCATTAGCTCTCAGGCTTGAAATAGCATAATCCTAAATTTAGTGCTTGGGTCAGACAGCAGATCTAACGAAACACACAGAGTAAATAGTGTACAGTCCAAAAGCATTGCCCAGGGGATGGGGAAGGTGCTTAGCTTATGAGAGAGAAGAGACTCAGAATATGGTTTGGAAGAGTATATTTTTCTCTCTTCCAGGAAGAGGGATTTGCTTGTTTGTTTTTCCTGTTTTTAAGAGGGTATCAGTAAGCTGAGTAATGTTTAAGAGACATGCATTTTGCAGGAGTCTTTTTTTTTTTCTTTCAGACAGTATTGCACAGCTTTAATTCATTTTGTTACCTTCTATTGTGCAAAATTTATTCTATATTGCTAGAATATGGAGTGCTCAGTTATACATAAATTATATTTTTCAACCCTTAAAACTTCAGAGCTAAAATAAGAACATGTGGCAACTAGGGATAAACTGAGGAATATTAACCCATTTATGCTTAAAAATGATTTACCTCATTTGCTCTTGTGAAACCTGGAGGGAATTCCCACTTCCCTTGGAAGGCAAAGCTGCTTGATTCCAGCACCTGAGCCCCTTGATCATTCTATCTTTTCTTTTTATTTTGCAGTCCTAAATATCTTGTCTCTGAATGTTATCCAAATAGTTTACATTAGACCAAATCTTCTGTCTTCTGCTCCAAGTAAACTCCCATTGTGAATGATCAGCACCCCCAGAATATTCCAGTCATCCCTTATCAGCTCTTAACCAGAGGTGCCAGCCTCAGCACAGGGGCTACCTGTAATTTTTGTAGGACCCGAAACAACAGTGTGTATGAAAGCCCACATATTTTGTCAAGCTAATACACTGCTACATTAAACAGAGTCTATAGTCCTACTTTGAAAAACAGACTTTCACAAAAACACACCTTTTAATATGCAAACTGGGGCTTCCCTGGTGGCTCAGAGGATAAAGCGGCTGCCTGCAATGCAGGAGACCCGACTTCCATCCCTGGGTTGGGAAGATCCCCTGGAGGAGGAAATGGCAACCCACTCCGATATTCTTGCCTGGAGAATGCCATGGACAGAGGATCCTGGCGGGCTACAGTCCACAGGTTGCAAAGAGTCAGACACGACTGAGCGACTTCACTTTCACTTTTCACTTTCAATATGCAAACTATGATTTATTAAAAAAAGACTGAATTTATATTATTGCATCTAGGTGGGCATAGTATTGATAAGTTAGCAACATTTTTGGTGAGAAATAAATTAATTACATAATTCATAACATGTTTATTTCAGAAGTTAGTTTATCTCACTTATGTAAAATCATTACTTGAGTCAAGGTTTTTTTATAATTTGTTTTACTAAAATTGACATGAATATTTAGGATTAAAATACAATTAAGGCATGATTCATTAGAGAGGTAAGGTACATAAAATTTAAAATTTAAATGTAGTTATTTTCATTTTTTCAAAGTTTTTTTCCCTAAACTATTAATATTTGCTCAGCAAAATTCAGTGGAAAATAAAAATCTGAATAACAATATTAAAGATTTATATCTAAATTATTTAAATTTAAATAAGTGCCTAATTTTTCAAAATATAAATAAATCTTTAAAATGCAAAGTAAAGAATCTTTGATGCTAAATCTAAAAGAAATCTTGATAAGGATCTGGATAATTGCATCATCTTGAATTGTTCTCTTACAAATTGCTTAATTTTTGCCTGAGAAAAAGTCGTAACTTTCCTGTGGAGAAGTTGGGACCCTCAAGATAAGTGGTCATGCTGAACATCACCAGTGAGAATAAGATGGATATTGCCTACCACCAAGGAAACACAGCATCCTTACTGCATTGTCCACTTGGGGATACAGATCCTGAATCTGGTCCTGAAGGCAATGACAGACAAACCTGACTGAGGCATGTTCTATTAATAAAATAAGGGCTGGCTGCAGTCTTCAGACATGTTCATATTATTAAACTGCATACATTCCTCTGGGGCTCTGTACATTTTTCTTCATTGATTTTACCTCTGTTCTTCAGATTGCATAATCTCTGTCAAGACATCTTTAGGTTCACTGATTATTTTCTTTTGTCTTTTCAAGTCTACTGTTGAATCTTCCCAGTGATCTTTTTCATTTTAATTACTCTACTATTCGACTCCAAAATTTGTATTTGGTACTTTTCATAATTTTGATCACTTTATATTTTCTATTTAATGAGACATTATTATCATACCTTCTTTTACTTTTATAAAAATTGAGTTATAACTGGCATATGTCTTATAGTTTTTAAACATTATTTCCTTTAGTTCTTTTTTGAAATGCCCATAGACATTTATTTGTTTTTAATATTTATTTATTTGGCTGCCTTGGATCTTAGGTTCAGCATGTGGAATCTCTAGTTGTGGTTTGTGGGCACCATAGCACACACAGGTTCAATAGTTACTCCGAGGCATCTGGGATCTTAGTCCCCTGACTAGGGATCAAACCCTCACCCCCTCCATTGCAAAGTGGGTTCTCAGCCACTGGACCACCAGGGAAGTTCTCTCGTTTAGTTCTTTGAACATGTCTATAATGGTTGCTTCAGAGTCTTTGCCTAGGAAATCTCATGGTTTCTCTTGCCATTTCCTCCCTTTTTCCTGTGTGTGAATCACACTTCTCTGTTTAATGTCTCATAATATTTTGAGACACTTACATGTTTGAGAATATACTTGTTGCATCTCTGGGAACTGATTCTTCGCCCATACCAATCCACACTCCGAGGGTTTCTAGGTGCTTATTCATTTGTTTGGTGACTTAGTTGGAGAATCTTAGTGAATGTTTTCCCTGAAGTGTGAACCCTCTGGTGTCCTTCCTCAGAGGGCCATCTGTGGGTGACTGTACCTCAGTCTGCAGTGTTGATGGTTTTAGTAGAGCCTTTTTTATTTTTCCCTTCCCTCATCTCTCTTATCCCCTCATCTCTTCTGCTTTTTGGTTTCACACTCAGCTGTTAGACTCCACTATCTGGTGGCAGATTGTCCTGCTGCTTCTGACAATTCTCTGAGGCATAAATTGCTCATCTGATCCAGTTACATTTGAGATCTTTGCAAAAGTCATTTTGGGGGCCATCTCTGAGGTCTGCTGTAACAGTAGATGGGCTATTCTTAGGTCTCTCTGGCAAACTATTAGATAGATGAAAAAGCAATTGAAGTTTCAGATTGTGAATTTTAAATCATCAAAACTAGGCTCAAA
The DNA here is from genome assembly GCA_006410615.1 of Neotragus moschatus. Taxonomy (NCBI): domain Eukaryota; kingdom Metazoa; phylum Chordata; class Mammalia; order Artiodactyla; family Bovidae; genus Neotragus; species Neotragus moschatus. The sequence continues at coordinate 72,779 of SJYA01002258.1, forward strand.
CAAATCCTTATTAATCAAAATAAGAATCATTATGATCAACACAGTTTGCCAATGAGAAATAAGTTTGTTTATTCCTGTAGCATAAATATCCACGTTTTGGGATTTGATGAACAGTTGAAAAGAATTTTCTGCCTTCTGGTGGCTGTAGAAGCATTTTCCCTGCAATAAGTTGTTGATATGCTTGAAGAAGTGTAAGCAGTTGGGGAGAGGTCATGTGAATATCGCAGATGAGGCAAAACTTCATAGACCAATTTGTTCAACTTTTGGAGTATTGGTTGTGTGACATGCAATAGAGTGTTGTCATGGAGAATGGACACTTTCTGTTGACCAATGCCAGCAGCAGGCATTGCGATTTTCTGTGCATCTCATCAATTTGCTGAGCATACTTCTCAGATGTAATGATATCACTGGGATTCAGAAAGCTGTAATGGATCACACTGGCAGCAGACCACCAAATAGTGATTGTGACCTTTTTTGGTGCAAGTTTGGTTTTGGAAAGTACTTTTAAGCTTCTTCTGGGTCCAATCACTGAACTAGTCATTGCCAGTTGGTGTGTAAAATCCATTTTTTGCCACACATCGCAGTTCAATCAGGAATTGGTTCATTGTTGTCGCATAGAATAAGAGAAGACGACACTTCAAAGTGATTTTTTTTTTTTTTTTTTGGTTTATGGTCATCTCATGAGGCACCCAGTTAGCAAGCTTTTTCACCTTTCCACTTTGCTTCAAATGCCAAATGACCATAGAGTGGTCGATGGTGAGTTTTTTGGCAACTTCTTGTACAGTTGTAAAAAGGATCAGCTTCGATGATTGCTCTCAACTGGTCCTTGACAATTTCTGATGGCCAGCCATTACACTCCTCATTTTTAAGAGTCTAGTCTCCTTTGCAAAACTTCTTGAACCCCCACTGCACTGTACTGTTAGAAGTTCCTGGGTCAAATTCATTGTTGATGTTGTGAGTTGCCTCTGCTGCTTTAAGACCCATTTTGAATGCAAATCACTCGAATTTTCTTTTTGTCTAACATCATTTCTATAGTCTAAAATAAAAATAAAATAAACAGAAAATGACAGGTCATTAGCAAAACAAAAAGCAAGAACTACACATTAAGATGACGCATAGCATAACCACATTTATTTAAGAATGTATTTCAATATCAAATGGTTATCCAATAAGTTCAATAATGCAAAACTGCAAATTACTTTTGCACCAACCTAATAGATGGGCTATAGTATAACTCTTGTTTTGGGGGCACTTCCAGCCTACTGTTAATTGCTTACCACTAAAATATCCATTGTTTTGGGGACTACCCTTAAGGTTGAACTTCTCCCACAATGTTTCCATGAAGCTCAGTATTTGGAGGATAATTTTGAAGCTTTGAAATATCTTTGGGTGAGTCTCTTCCACTAGGCAGAGAAGAACAGTGACCCACCGCTCTGGGACTAACACTTTGGTTTAGGAGAGGATCTCAGTGGGGAGAGGAAATGCTGGTCCTTAGGTGATCTTTCCCAGCGTGGAAGCTATACCACATGAGTAAGCTATGGGAAAGGTGACAGAAGCCCCAGGACTCCTGGTTTTCTATGTATGCTGTAGGCCTCTGGTTTGTGAGTCAAGGCTGTATGGGGAAAAGGAGTTCCTGCCCTCTGGCCTCACTCTCTTGGAATTTAGTTGTTGCCACAAGTAGCTGAGGAGAGTGAGACATGCTGGTCCAGAGAGCCGAGGGCCCCAGACCAAGAGCTGGACAGAGGGACCCCCACTGCTTGGCCACATTCTCTCCAAGTGGGTTTCTCCTTACTCCAGGCTTTGTGTGAGGAGAGGTTTAAGTGAGTTGTGGCTCTAATACCACAGGGTGTTCCCACCAAGATTTAGTATATTTTCCTGAACAAAATTTCTTCATTTGTTTTATGCCCTTAGGACAATCTCTGGAAACCTTATATGACAACTTTTAAAAATGTATTGGTATTGCTAATAAACAATCAACAACTTATGACTGTTTTTTATAGGACCTGGTCCTCAGTACTCATGCTATGATTCTAGAAGTGGAATTATGCTGGACTTCTTTATCTCAAACAACTGTCTTTGTAGTTATTTACTTTTCCAATAAGTTCATTCAGTTGTTCAGCAGATACGTCAGGGCTGTCTTTGAGGCTCTGAATGAGGAATCAAACATGGCAGAAAAAAATACTAACATCTGAATCTACCAAAGTTTATATACTATTTCCCTAAATAACAAATAATCTTTATTAGACTATTTATTGTCTAAATATATTTTTACTAGAATTACTATTGAAGTAAAGAAAAAATAAATTCATAGTATAGATAGAGGTTAAAAGCAGAAGTGTTGAAAAAAGCCTTTGTTTCGAATCCCAACTCCAACATCTAATGGCATGTTGTGACCTTTCTGTGTCTCTGTGATGAAACAGGACAATAACAGTAACCACCTTCTAGAGCTTTTGTGACTCAATATATGCAAAACACTTAAAGTAGCCTTGGGCAAAGAATACTTGCTATATAAATATTTGTTATTATTTAATAATAAAACTTGTATTGACTGCATGATGAAATTTAATCTGTAGGTAATAAAATTTATTCCATAATATGCATTTCTGTCTTGGACCAATTAATTACACTGAAATATGACTGTCCTTAATAAGGTGATTAAAAATGTATAATTTTTATGGACTAGTAGTTCTTTGTAATCTTAAAACAGAAGTAATTATAAAGAGAGGCTAATTTGAGACATTGCTTCTCTTGTCTTATCCATGTTTTTAGAAACCTATAATTAACTCATAATTGTTAGTGTGTTCCAATACCTTTTATGGTCCTTGAAAATGTATTAAATTAACTTAGAAATTTTCCAAATTTTAACTTTAAGAAATTCAGTTGTATTCCAAAATGCATTTAGTATCTAGAATATTTTTCTTCACATACTGCATTTTATTGAATGACTTTTTCATCCAAGAAGTAATATAATTAGAAAAATTCAAACCATGCTTATTTTTATTATATGAATATGTAGAGCTATTAATCATCACAAAGGAAATTGGCTATGTATCTAAGAGGAATCCCATTCTAACATATTCCTTGAGAAGAAAAGCAAATTTGAGATCAACTTACTATTGGAAGGATTTTAGAAACAGAATCTGGAAACTCCTATTTGGGGCTTATGCAAGAAGTTGGGAATCCAAAGTAGATAAGATCTGTAAGCGTGCTTTTCTTCTTCAAGTCTCATGTGATCAAAATTTAGAGGAGTAATGACGTGCAGTAAAGCAAAGAAGCACAGTTGTATTGAATGCATCTATTTCTAGACAGATTTGAAAGTTTTAACAATCAGATATAAAGGTAGGTACTTTTAATCGTATTTAGATTCCTTTCTTTGAAACTACTTTCTTTCCATTGTGAACTTTCTTGAATCCATCTTTATAATTAGAGATATCACTGGCCCACTACCCTTTACTTTGTGAAATCTTACATTTGAGGGTGTTAAAATGGTTCATGATAATATATTTTTTCTATTTTATAAAGGATTTAAAGGTGTCATAAAAAGGCATACGATAAATGGATTTTGGAAAAGTATGTATGTTTCATAAAGTCTTTACTGTGTATTAACCATTTTTGGTTGATAGCAAATACTCTTTATTAGAAAGTAACAAAGAAGTGGATTACACGAGAAGAAACATTACCTCAGAAAGGTCTTAAGTTGAACAAACTCTTCTGAAATTCAAAAAATATAAGGCAGCTGAATTCTATACTGATTTTTACCAACATACTATAAATGAAAATAGGTTTAAGTGGGAGCACTGGCCATATACTGGGAATTTCACTGCTAAAGGTAAGCTTAGAAAGAAAAACGATCAAAATTTACCCATAAAATATTTAAATGGAAATATCGTGTGTTACTTTTTTTNAACATACTATAAATGAAAATAGGTTTAAGTGGGAGCACTGGCCATATACTGGGAATTTCACTGCTAAAGGTAAGCTTAGAAAGAAAAACGATCAAAATTTACCCATAAAATATTTAAATGGAAATATCGTGTGTTACTTTTTTTTAATTAAAGTATAAATGACTTATAATATTATGAGTATTTTAGTTGTATGACATAATGATTCAAAATTTTATACATTACAAAATGATCACCATGGTAATATACTTACCATTTGTCATCATATGAAGTTGCTACAATATTTTTCTGCATTCCCTTGACTGTACATTACATCCCAATGACTTATTTGTTTTATAACTGTAAGCTTGTACCTCATAATCTCCTTTGTTTATTTCACCAGTTTACCCACCCACGCCCACTCAGACAACCATCAGATTGATTTCTGTATCTATTCATGTGTTTCTGTTTTATTTGTTTGTATTGCTTTTTAGTCCACATGTACATGAAATAATATCGTATTTATCTTTCTCTGTCTGACTTATTTGAAAATAATGCAAAGTGAAAATAATGTCTGTAATTGGTTATGTGAAGGACAGTAACTGAAAAGAAAAAAAAATCAGAAGAGAGCTGATCTAGAAAGATTTAGCAAAATTAACAAAATAAATTGCATAGTAACTATTGAGTTTATGTGTTTTACAGACTTCACTCATAAATAAGTGAATAATGATAACATTTCAAGTCTTAATAATTTTGTAAAGCTTGAAAATTTTTACAAACACAAGAATGCTTAGCATTCAGAATGAAGTTTTCATACATGTATAATTATGAAATAGGTTTCAGAGTTTTTTCCTTAAGTCCTAAATCAATTTTAAAAGATGTTATAATAATGAGATATTCAAAAATTTTAAGGTTTCAATGGTAATCGATATGNTTTTGTAAAGCCTGAAAATTTTTACAAACACAAGAATGCTTAGCATTCAGAATGAAGTTTTCATATATATATAATTATGAAATAGGTTTCAGAGTTTTTTCCTTAAGTCCTAAATTAACTTTAAAAGGTATTATAATAATGAGATATTCAAAAATTTCAAGGTTTCAATGGTAATACAAATGTAATCAAACTTGAATTTTCAGTAAAATGCAAAATTCTTTCTACACAAAACATTTATTTCTTATAGCACTTAAATTTTCTATCTAACCATAATTTTATATATGGAAACCAGATAGATAAAGACATAGCTAAATATTGCAATATGGTAAATAATTGTCTTTGCTTAAATTATGTTCACAGAGATTTTTGCACAGTAATTTATAATATTTCTATGATTACACATGAGCATTTCAGTTTACTATTCCA
>SJYA01002259.1:0-41532 GCA_006410615.1 Neotragus moschatus
TGGAGATTCCTTAAAAAACTGGAAATAGAACTGCCATACAACCCAGCAATCCCATTGCTGGGCATACACCCCGAGGAAACCAGAATTGAAAGAGACATGTGTACTCCAGTGTTCATCACAGCACTATAACCCCTTTATCAACACTTCCCTATTACTCCTAAGACTGAGAATCCTAGTCACTGTCACTAATGGGGGGAAATAGATGGGGAAACAGTGTGGTATATAACGACTAAAATCACTGGGCTAAAGGTTATAGTGTTGATATAGTATTTACTATAGCTAGGACATGGAAGCAACCTAGATTTCCATTGGCAGATGAATGGATAAGAAAGCTATGGTACATATACATAATGGAATATTACTCAGCTATTAAAAAGAATGCATTTGAATCCGTTCTAATAGGGTGGATGAAACTGGAGCTTGTTATACAGAGTGAAGTAAGTCAGAAAGAAAAACACCAATACAGTATATTAATGCATATATATGTAATTTAGAAAGATGGTAACGATAACCCTATATGCGAGACAGCAAAAGAGACACAGATGTAAAGAAGAGACTTTTGGACTCTGTGGGAGAGGGAAAGGGTGGGATGGTTTGAGAGAATAGCACTGAAACATGTATACTACCATATGTGAAACCAATCACCAGGTTCGGTGATCCAGGTTCGATGCAAGAGACAGGGTTCTCAGAGCCAGTGCACTGGGATGACCCTGAGGGATGGGATGGGGAGGGAGGTGGGAGGGAGGTTCAGGATGGGGAACACATGTACACCCATGGCTGATTCATGTCAATGTATAGCAAAAACCACTACAATACTGTAAAGTAATCAGTCTCCAATTAAAATAAATAAATAAATAAAAAAGAATCAGCCTATACTGCAGGAGACGCAGGTTTGATCCTTGAATCAAGAAGATCCCCTGGAAAAGGAAAATGACAACCTACACCAGTATTCTTGCCTGGGAAATCCCATAGATAGAGGAGCCTGGCAGGCTATAGTCCATGGAGTTGCAAAGAGTCAGACATGACCTAGCGACTAAACAGTAACAACATACCTATCTGCTAGTGAGAGTGCTGTGGTAGATAATGACTAAAATCACTGGGCTAAAGATTCTCTAGGGTTCTTTTCTCCTTCAAAAGTCTGTTATTCTACATGCAGAAAAGTCCAAATGCCTAAGCTCCTTTGAGTTACAGAAGTAGAGGGTTGAGAATGTATTCTGCTTTGTCTGAATCAGAGGGAAGGAAAGACTGGTGTTACAAATGCTCTTTCTCTTCTGTTAGGAGCTGTCTAAACAGTGTAACTTAAAAGGTAAGCAATTTGTTCCAAATGTCTTCCAAGACTGCCAGAAATTCTAGTATTCATCTAAATTTTGAATAATAGACAAAACATACTGAGGAAAAACTCGAAATGGTTAAGTGGTTAGGCATACTATTTTGTGTAAAATGATTATAGTGTTAACAGGCCTGGGTGTGTGTCGAGGGGTGAAGGATAAAGCCAGAAGGTAATTTTGGAGGAGGGGAGGCATGGGTAGTAAAGCACTGGAAAGCCGGAGGGCAGCATGAGGGCACTAGGTTACTAGGAGAAGGTCCGTGATGTGTGGACACAGAAGAAAACTGCATTTGTATAATTTTGCTTAAAACTAACCTTATTCCTTCCTATACCTACACATTCCAGCTGCAATTCAATTTTAGGTCTTCAGCACAATATTTTCTTTTCTATAGCGATGAGACAGAAAACAGAAAAGAATGAGCAGAGGATGCTACCTATGGGTTAGTTAATAGAGTCTACTTAGTAACAGGGCAGTCACATATTATAAACAAGATGTACAACAGCCTAACTAGTTTGGGCACACAGAACAATCAAGATTTATTTTCATCCTTAAGAATCCAAGCGTTTAAGAGTAATAAGGAAGTCAAGGGACCTGAGTTTTATACCTTAATACTAAATACCTTCGATGCTGAACCTAAGCATGCCAAGGATTGAATGACTTTGAGGATGAAATGGATGATAATGATGGGAAGGGCAGCCATAGTTACCAACTATGAGAAGAAACAAGAGATTTATGTCATAAAGTATGAATTAAGAATACAAAATATATTTTTAAATGGCGGCTTACGGATAGTCTTCACCCTGACACGAAAAATCATTTCCAATACTAATGTGATTCAATATGAGGAAAGTATAGTGATTCATATTGCTGGTGACTGGAAGGTTGAATGGTAAAGAGCTTAGAAAGTACGCCAGTGAAACTGAAATTATGAACAAGAAAGGAAGCTAAAGAGAACACGGCAATGGAGGGGAACTGGCCTATTAAGAGTAATGAAATAATAACCAATATCACTGAGGGCATTAAATACACTGTCACTTTAAATTTTCAAACAAGCTTATGAGATTAGTACTATCCTTGTTTGTCCAATAAGCAAACCAATGCATAGAAAGGTTAGATCTCTTGCTCCAAATTATATACCAAGAAAGTGGCAGCGACAGGATTTGAATCAACTTAAGTGCTTCAGCAATAAATGGAAAGGAAAGTTCACAGGAAGCAAATGAGAGAAAAATCATGCCCTTAAAGAGCTGAAGTCTGAATCAAAAAGATTCAGCAGTCTTTGTGAACTTAGCTCCTGCCTACTTAAGAGTTCCTTTGTAATGCTTTACAATTTAGATCTGAATTGAACTGAACTGAATCGATGAATCTAGGCTGAGTAGCAGTGGGGGAAGAATAAGAAAGGATTTTCCTGGAGCATGAGTGACAGCGGGAGACTTAGACACTACAGTGGGGTGGTGGCGGCAGACAGGATATGAGCGCAGAGAGGAGACCACAGTGGGCTAAAGTGTGCTTTTGTTGAGAGGAGCTAATCTATTTATCAAAATACATACTACTCCTGTGCTTTACATCCAGAGATTTTGGTGAGAGAAAAAGGGATGTGGAAAAGAGTTTGTTAGAAAGAAAAATGAAAATGGTGTTGTAGGAGAAAGAACAATTAAAATATTTGTTCAGATTTCCTTTCCATTCTTTTTAAGGTGAATGTTATCTATATGGAAATACCATACTGAATATTTTAGTAAAATATACATCAGATTATAACATCAAAATTTATTATATATCAAGAAAGTTCTCTTTTTAAACAAACCTTAAAAAACCATAACTAGCATAATTATGTATCTCAAGAATAGTAAAACAGTTTCCATTTTAGGATGAAAAGGTACACATTTTGGTATAAATATTTCAAGAAATTAAAAAAGAAACACTCAAAAATATAGATCAGGATTTTTCTTTAGTAAAAAATTATGCTTAATACTCTTTTCAATGTAAGAATTATATTTAACAAAACACACACAAAATAAAACATTAAAAGAGTTTCCCTTGATTTAAAAAAGTTATATGCACTGCATTTGCATCTGAACCCATTTTATTTCCTAATTTCTGGAAAGACAGAATCCTCAATACGAAAATACAGTGCTTTACAACAAGAATTACTGTGCCATTTAAAGCAGAATAGAGAATGTATATGTCAGGTATTTCTGTAAGAGAACAACAGACATTAGGAACTTCTAAATTATTAAATCTATAGAATTAATTTAGGAGAGAAAATGATAATGCAGTCAATTTACAGTGCATATGTTAACTAAAATCAATTTTCACATTAGAAGAGAAATTCTGTCAGCATTAAAAGTTGATTTGCACTCAGCTATTGCGTTATGTATGATAAACTCTATTGGAAGAGTTAATAAAACGTCACTTTTTATTATACCACCAGAGGCTTACTTTTAACTAACATATAAACCAAGTACCAAACTGCTGCAAAGAAAAGGGAAATGTGAAATAGAAACTGCCTTGAAAAACAAAAATGAGCAATTATTTATATCTATATAGCTATGTAGTGACAATAATCAAACAAGCATTCCAATCTTTAGAACTGTTGCAAAGAATGGAACTATAGAGATTCTCTGATGGCCAATGCGTTTTTTTAAAGTACATTTTTATTTTATTATACTTAATAATGATAACTCTTCTTTGAATTTAAGGTAAGAAAGAAGCATATTTTGGCTCACAAATTATCAAGTGTGATATTTCTAAAACTGACTGCATTACTAGGTAAATTCTTCATATCAATTCACTGATCTCTTTGACTGAAGGATGCATTTGTTTGAAAATCAAAGACTTACGTCATCCAAAAAATCAATCAGTGAAGATGAGGAAGAAGAAAAGGAATCCTATTTAACGAATACAGCAATAAAAAAATAGAAAATATGGATGAAGCAATTTGATAAGAACAAATAATAAATCAAAAATTTTGTAGAACAATTGAAAGGCATGACATTAATTCAAATAAATAAATGAGAAAAGCAGTCATTGTCATTGTTTCTCAAGAAACTTAGAAATTCATTAACTATGTTTTAAAGGGTGATTCTTTTTCCCTTTCCCAAAAGAATGAAATACAATTCATATACTGTGAGCAAGGTGTAATAAATTGAAGCTCATGGCAAATCATTATTAATCAAATTAAATGGAAGCACTTTAAAAGGTAACAACTAAAGGTAAACAACAGAATCTCTGCCTTGTAACTGTTCCCACTAAAACGTAAGGTTCCTGAGGGGCAGGACTTTGTTGATTTTGACACTATTGTAACTCCAGCACTACAACAGTGCCTTGCTCAGGTATGTACAATTATCTGTTGATTACAATATAATTACTAACAATTTTTTTCTGAGATAAAAAGTTCAACCATAAGCTTTTTCCTAGCAAAGAATTTAAGTACCAAAGAATGACAGAGTCATACAGTCACTATTTCATTATTCTGGTGTGTGCCAAATAAACTCTATATGCAACACTTTTAACATAAAGCATTCGTTTGGTATACTTCTAAAAAACTGTATTGATTTGGAATTGGAACCAGCATTGCACTATGTGAGCTCTGGCATTTTCACTTGCTTTTTTATTGTGGCTCTTTGCTTTGGAGGAAAAAAAAATTAAAGTTATTTAAAGTTAGGATCTGTTCTGAACTTACTGTTCCTCAGGGAAAGAGATGAAATTTCTTTGAAATCTTACATGACTCTCTTGTTTAGATCTTAGATTTCTCTTAAATGCAAGAAAAGTTTACGATTAAAGTTTCCATAATATTGCAGGACATATTTTTCTTTCATAATACATTTTTGTTTACATAAGATTCTAGGTCCTCTTATATGGGATGCAATAAAAGTTTTATTGCAAATAAACTTTAAATCACAAAGTAAATTTTAAATCAACCACAGGGGATATCTGAAAGGTTTAATACTTACTTCAAATTGATCCAGAGCATCGGTAGGCGTATTCAAAAATGCCAAGAAAGAATGCTGTGAGTCTTGGTGCTCTATACCTAGAAGACAGCAGCAACTTTTCTTAAAACTAGAACAATTAACACTAATTTTCATGGATGACCTTTCCTGCCTGAATCTATTAAAAAGCTGCTTGCAAACTACCAAATTTTAAAACCAATTAAATTATTAACTCCACATATTAAAAAAACTAAAATATATTAGTGTTTCTTGTACTATTACTCAATAGTTAAACTACATCAATCTCTAGGAAATACTTGTTTCTTGACTTACTTGAGTTCTTGAATTTCTCTTCCTGTATAGTACCCCATAAAAAGCACATTAAATCTTTTGGTAGACTTGGGAAATTTTTAAAAAGTAGGACTCTGGTTAGGTCTGATTTTTCTAAGGTAATTTAGCACCAAACAAGGTTTCCTTTCCGAAATACTTTCATCAAATATATAGAATACACCAATACAAATAACCTTTTATTTAAAAAATGCAGTGATAAATCAAACTTATTAAATTATGAATAAGCTTTTGCTCAGGTTTCAATCTGATTTCATTTACTGTTTTATTGACAAATTGTATGACAAAAGTTTGTGTGAGAAAAACTAGGGCTGGAGAATGACAACTCCAAACCTGAGCTTTTCTCAGACAAATTTTAAAAAAATTGATGGGTACCTTTGGCTATGGTATTAACTCTAACTGCATAATTTGCAAAATAATTCTTAATCATATACATATAATGATAAATATTAAGGAGGAAAAAGGAGAAACACCAATACACAGTTCTGATCTCCATATCATTAGGACTAAACTGATCCACTAAATTAGTATCAATTTATGTGCTTTTCTGAATTACTCTCTAATAATAACCCATGGTTGCTGAACACGGCAGTGCAGAAATTTGTTCCATCAATAAATATTTGCTGAGAGGGTTTTTTGCCAAGCCCTGTCTAGATACCGGAGATACAATAGTAAAGAAGGAGACAAACAAAATCCTTGCCCTCATTATATAAATATTACATCATATTATTTAAATAGAATATTATAACAGTGAAATTTTATTATTCTGCAATGCTCAAAATTCAAATAAAAGCCATAGGCTAACATGCAATGTAATAAATTTAATTTCTTCTTTTGCAAATTTAGGTCTACTATAAAATGATGCAATTAATGCCAACTGGTTAAGCTATGTTCCTCACTGCTCTCTTTTCTATATAAATTGCTTTTTGGGCCACAGGTCCTCCATGTCTTGTATACTTTTTCTTCTACTCGCTAAATAATTCAGCTCCCTCCATTCTTCATACATGAAAATTAAGCTTGATTTTCATTTTAGCATGATGCCTTGTGCTTCTAATCTGAGTTCCTAATTCACTTTTTCTGGATTCCTTCCTTTCTCATTCATAACAAAAATTTATTGAACATCTACTACTTTTAATGGCTTTTATCATGTTAACTCCTTTGTGTGATTACTCTCTTTCTTCCAGTTTTAAAAGCAGGTGGAGAGACCCAACCAGCTTTGTCGCTCTGTGTCATAGGACTGGGAAATAGAGGGCAGCACATAAGTACAACTTAGAGCCAATTAATTAGGTCAGTATTCAGCCAGGAATACTGTCAGGAAAATGAATTTCTAATAACTGTATACAAAAGATCCTTTCATTAAGAAAATAGCATTCTGAATTTTTAAAAATTAAATCTCATATTCTTAAAGCCCACATGAAGGAAAGAAAATTGAAGTTCATGTAATAAAGCTACCAAGCACTCTGAGTTACTTTCTACATTAATTATAACATGCTCAAGTAATATTTTCAAGATAATGGGAATAAACTCTGAGAAATCCCACAGGGCAAGCAATTTGAGGGTCAAATGTGGAAGACATCGAAATTTCAAAATAATTCCTTATCATTGAATTGGCTTTCTAATATTGGATTAATCTAGTTATTTCTACATTATTTCTTCAACTACCCTGAGAGTGAATCCTCTACAACATTAGAGAATAGCATAAAGTATATGAAAAGAACAAACATTTCCAATCACAAAAATACTGTTCAAGATATAGTCCATGGCCCTGAAAAACAGTTGAATATATGGCAAAATGAATTTTCTCTTATGAAATCTTTAACAATGTGTACCAGGTAAAACAAAATAACTCAGACTTTATCTACCAAATATGTGCATGTGTGTACCATATATTCAAGCATGTCAACAATTCTTCTGTCTACACATTAAGCTGATTCTTTTATAATAAAATGTATTCATAACATTACATCCTGATGGATGCAAAACACATTCCCATACCCTTTTCAGATCTAAGCTCTTCAGTGTCCTTTATCAGTTGTTCGATTTCTGATAGTAGTTCCAAGTTCTTCTTCTCTGAATCTTTTAGTTTACTTAAATAAGGGAACAAAAGGAAAAATGTCATTATTTATATTGTTTGTCAATGAACCATCATGTATGTAGTTACTTGGTTTAAATGTCAGTCATGATGATGTAGGGAACTGAAAACCACTGCAGGAAGGACAAATCCAGCCTGTCATCTACTCTTGTGCAAAGAAAGATTTACTGGAACACACTCAGGCTCATTCATTTATGTGCTGTCTCTGGCTGCTTTCACACTCAACAGCACAGCTGAGTAGACGGAAACTATGTAGCCTATAAACCCTAAAGTATTTATTATCTTGCCTTTTATTGAAAAAGTTGCTAGCCATGAGCTAGATTATTAAATTAAAAAAATGTATAAAATCAAACATTAACTTTAGAATTCTGTTAAATTTCTTTCATAGAGAACCATAAGACTAAGTTTATAATTTTCGGTTTGACTGGTATTCCTGATTTATAAACAAATGTGTAAGTTTATGTCCTAAGCTTAAGAAGAAAGATCTCACTAACTCCAAATCACAATACAGAGAATGACATTTAGTAGTTCTTCATGTTGGGCTCAATTCATATTCTCCAGGAAAAGTTGTTTTCCATTTTCAGTGTCACACTAGCACATGTGGGTAAAGCATATTTAATTTGTAATTGACTTATAATAAGAATTTATAATTCAACTGAGGAAATTATAATTCAATTCAATCAAAGATACATGGCATCTCTGATATAATTAAAAACATTAATGACTGCAGTTTAAGGATTAAGGCTTCATACCATTAAAAACAATTTATGGGCCTCTATTTCCTTTTGTGACCCAATGACCTTGCAACCTTAGGTATTCTGAGCACTGAATGGATTTTTCTATTTGTATTTTGATTTGTAACATGAACTTTCTACTGTTCCTCCATATCACCTACAGTGACTTATTCTTGAACCAATCCAACTATGATTTTCCTTTTATCATTTATTCAGAGTATGATTTGGTCTACTGCTGTGATAACAGTGGAGGGAATGTATTCATTAGCTAACTGTCTTCAAGAGTGTGAAGGGTATATTTTTTTTAAACATAGTAAGAAAAAATTGTACCACTGTGAAATTCATCATCACTAGAACCTTCATTTATAAAAAAATCTATGGTAGAAGCCAGAAATTACAGATGACTATATTTTGTTCTGACTCTATGCTACATTTTTATACTAATGTAATATTCTTGACCAAGAGATAATTTTGAATTTAATACTATAAAATTTGAAAATGAACTAAATTTTACAAAAAAGGGAAAAGTAAATAATAGAATATTAATACTATTAATTCCACTTTAAGAACAAGTCAGATAGAAATAGAGCTGTATTAAAGTCCCATTACTGCATAAAGGCCTAAAAGAATCAATTCATTTTCAAACATTCACAGTTTTTTGGGGGTCATCATTAAAAAAAAGAAAAAGTGATAGGTAGGAAACCAAATATGTAATTTCTCTCCAGATACTTTTGGATCAAATCAGAAATCACTCTAGTGGGACTATAAAGTCTTACCATTCTGTTATGATGTTAGATGCTTTAACTTTATTCAGCTCTTCTTGGATGGCCTGTTTGGCTCTTATTTCTGCATCCAGAGCTGACTGTAACTCCAGTCTGGCTGACATATCCAGTTTTGCAAAACGTCGCATTTTCCAGGGCATATCCTATGAAACAACATGAGTGTGCTTTTAGTTCTATTTTTACATTTAAGTTCAGTAATATAAGTGAATTCTGAAAGTACTTAAAATAACTATCTTGCCCTAATTACAGAATAAAAGAGATATATTTATTACTTGTGAAAATACATTTTCATTAAATTCAGAAATAACTGTAGACTCATTATAAATACATTTATTTTTTATGGTTATTACCTTTAATGGTTAGCCATACAAATGACAGCTAAGCAACTATGTATTATAATTTCTTAAACTGGAGGAACTTGGAATGATTTCTTATGAAAGACTTTCCAATAGGCAAAAACTAGAAAAACTGATATAATTATTCAGATTCATTACAGTGTTTTCTGAGCTTTACCCCCAACTAATATAATAAGCCTGAAGGCTAGATGGTAGAGCTTACTGTTGCTCGGGTACCCAAGCTGGAGTTTCTTAAAGCTTCCAATTCTTCAGTCATTTTAGAAGCTAAGGCTTGAAGATACCCTCGTGCATCCTTTTCATCACTGACCCTAGAATATATACAAAGAAAGAGATCAAGTACCAAAGTAAAACAGAAAACTTCAGTGAGAAGTATATCATTTTAAAGCATCATTAAGAAATAAGTGAAAAGTGAGAGAAATTTAAAGATGTTCTTAGTATCATTTTTTAAAGGTCTACCACAGTACTACTATCTGTCAACAAGCAGGAAATGCTTTACTAAACTGTTTGGGAGTCAGCACATATATCAGTAGTGATTAAGAACTTGATTCTTGAGTTAAGTAGACTTCGGTTCAATTTGTAGCTCACTGCTTATCAGTTGTATGACTTTACATAAGTTGTTTACCACCTCTGCTGCTAAGTCACTTCAGTCGTGTCCTACTCTGTGCAACCCTGTGGACAGCAGCCCTCCAGGCTGATTCCAGGCAAGAATACTCTCTACTATCTCAGTTAGAAGATGGGATAATAATAATACCACCTACCTCAAGGACTACTGTGATAACTAAATAAGAATACATGTGAATTTTCAGCCTAATGCCTAGAACATGAGTGTGTTCTCAGTCGCTCAGTTGTGTCTGACTCTTTGCAGCCCCATGGATTGTAGCCTGCCAGACTTCTCTGTCTGTGGAATTTTCTAGGCAAGAAAACTGGAGCAGGTTGCCATTTCCAGCTCCAGGGGATCTTCCTTATTCAGGGATCGAACCTGTGTCTCCTGCATCTCCTGCATTGCTGGGTGGATTCTTTACCATTGTGCCACCTGGGAAGCCCACCTAGAACATACTGTTTTATCACTACAAACTATTACTGCACATGAATGAAAATTAATGAATGAGGAGTGTTTCAAATAATATGAGTGAATTTAAACAAAGGAAAATAAATGTTTCATTACTGAAATCCTTAAAACATTTTCCTGGTTATTTTATACTAGTCTTCTCTCTCTTCTTCTTTTTTTTTTTTTCCTTTCTGGTTTTATTTTTTAATTTTTTATTGGATTTAATTTTTATTTTTTAGTTTGTTTTGCTTTACAATACTGTATTCATTTTGCCATACATTGACTTGAATCAGCCATGAGTGTGTATGAGCTCCCAATCCCGACCCGCTCTCCCCCTTCCCACCCCACCCCATCTCCCCGGATCATCCCCATGCATCAGTCTCAAGCATCCTGCATCCTGCATCAAACCTAGACCGTTGATTCGTTTCACTTATGATATCATACATGTTACAATGCCACTCTCCCAAATCATCCCACCCTCTCCCTCTCCCACAGAGTCCAAAAGGCTGTTCTATTAATACTATACACACTCACCATTATCTTTCTTTTCCACTCAAAACAAACTCTACTTCAATAGCCTTATTTACTAGAAATTAAATTCCCAAATTCATATTTCTAATCTTAACCTATAAGTCATCTTTTTTCTAAAGCATACTGGAAATCTCCACTCAAGATATCTGAGAATGACCTCAGGCTCACCAACAAACAAAAGAACAACTAAAACTGATATCATTCTCCCCCAAAGCTGTTTCTTCTGACCTTTCCCACTTCAATGATATCATCATTTTTCTTAATCTCTCCAACTCAGAATTTCAGAAATACTAATTCCTCCTCATTTCTTGCCCTTTATTTATATTTAAGTCCTATAGATCCTTCTTCCATAACGTCGTGTCCATTTGTTCAATTTTCCCAAAACTTTCAGGAGATACATCTGAAAAATGAATTTTGTGTGCCGTTCTGTCAACTCAATGCCTTTTTGTAGTATCATTTCAAAGAGAAAGAATGAAGTCTTCTGATGAATCTAGTGTGAGAAGAAAGGTCCCTGTTCCAATACAAGATGAGCAACAAAGTCTCCTTGCCCTAAAAGGTTTAAAAATTTTTTTTCATATGAAAGAGATCTTTCATAGGAAAAGGCAGAAGGAGCAGAGTAAGAGGACCATCAGAAATGCGTTCAAATGAAGTCTTATATACAGCGTGTTTGTTATATTTTTAAAATGTTAATTTGACCAATGGAAACATTTACAATTCTGCATATGACAAGTTTCCAAAATCTTGTGTTAGCATTTTTTAATACACCAGATTAAAAAACCAGAAACAGCTTGAGGCTTTTAACGTTTATAAGCTTGCAAAGAATATCATAGTTAACTTCCAAATAGTTGAGAATCCTGAGAACAGTGAGTATATCTTTTACTTTTAGCCTATTAGATATTTAATAATTTGTTATCTAATTTATTAGTCCAGTTCTAAATAACAGCTCTAATGCAGATTGACTCTTTGTATTCTTGATTTTTTCTGCATATTTCATTTGAATGTGAAATATGCAGAAAAATGTCATCTTCATCCTTTTCACTAACCCTTTCCAGACAGTCCATAATTATAGCTTCTTCCCTTTACTAGAACCACTTCCCATTCCATCTCAATTCATCATGCAATCACTTGAAAAGACCAGTGGTCTAGGACTGCAGGCTTTGGCTAAATCAGTTTTGTCTTCTACCAAGTCATTTTCACTAACATCTTAGTTACAAATTTGACTACATAATGATGGTGTTACAAATGAAGAGTCGTAATGTTTGATGTATAAGCAAGGCTAAAGATTATAGTGATTTTGCTTCAGAACTGCAGTTTATGACAAGGATATCAATTAAATATTAAATAACCATTAACCGTACTATTTGGAACATAACCAAACTTCCACAATTTGGGCATTTTCCTTCAGATATGCAGTGAATAGTCACATTCATAAGCTAACGCTGAGTTAACATAAGGGTTGTACAGATAAATCAGTATCAAAATACATGAGTCAACTGGGTAAGATTATTTAAAAAGACAGTGTTTATTCACTTACGATTTAAGAAGGTGAGTATTAATCTAGTATAAGCAGGGAAAAAATGCTTAGAGAACCCAATAAGAGCATGATAAACTAAAATTCTCTCCAAATTCTTGGTCTATAGATATATGAAGAAACCAGTAGTTGTTTATGTAAATAAAACATCAATAATATGCTGAAAAAGTCAGAAAGTTAAAAAGCATAAAAAGTTAAGCTACCTATTTTCATTAGAAACTACAATCCCTATTGGATTCAACTTTAAGTATTATAAAAATATACAGATTTTTACAAATACCAGAATAATCATTTAATGAGTTAATTAATATGAAAGTCACTAAGGTAATTATCCCAAATTAAATCCTATGGGCTTAAAGAACAGTTGATAAAACTAACTGTAACCATTTAATGTCTTTAAAATGCCAGATGTGAATTAGTCTGTTTTAATTACGAAAAAGGTGAAAGTATAACATCTTTAGCTTCTAAAATTTTCTCCAGGCTTTCTGTTTCCTAAAATAATCACAAATACAGGAATTTTGGTCTTAGGAATATTGATGGCTAGCAAATGAGTTTCTTCAGTTCTATAAGGACTAACTAACTCTCTTCAGAGAGAATAATATTTTCTTTCCTAGAAAGAAATATCAGCTTCTAATGAAACTGTAAAAGCTGATATGGAATATCTGACAGAGTTAAGGAAAAGTGGAAAAAACAGAAAACATAGAAGAAACACAGACAAATAATAAATATTCCTCCTGAAATTCATACCAATTTGACTATATGGCCAAAAATCAGCCACAAAACATTTCAAAGAGTACTCACCACTGAATTATTTCTGTGATCTGAGCCTCCCAATGCGCAACCGATTCCTTCTTATCTGCTAGATCTTTGACCTCTTCTTCTAACTGCTGGTTGCGTGCACTTAAATTCTCACACAAAGCGGTAAGCTGAAAGGCAGTTTCAAGATGCTTAAAGAAGTGTGACTTTTAGGAACAGGAATTCAAGGTGCCTCAGATACCTCTTGTTAAATCTCATAAGTCAAAAATGCTTATCTTCCTGATTTCCTGCTGTGATGCACCCTCTGGTCACTGAATTTGGAAACATCTGAATTCTCCTGCCTTTGCTTTCCCTTCACTCCCTATATTAATTGGTTCCCTTTGTGAACATTTTCCATTTGTCGGGAAGAACTCCCCAATTCTGCTGGTAACAACATCTCTCATTTTTTTTTGTCTTAAAATATCTCTATGTCATCTTTTTTTTTAAAAAAAGAAAACTTATAAGTAGTTTCAAGTATATATAAAAACGAACAGAATAGTATAAACAAATTCCCATGACCCCCTCATTAGCAACTTCAACAGTTATCACCTCAATGTCAGTCTTATTTCATTTGTACACCTGTCTTCTTACCCCCTCTTCCAGTATTATTCTGCAGCAAATATCAGACATCATATAATTTTATCCATATATATTTTTGGTGTATCTCTAGAAAATAAGGCTCTCTATTCATAACTACAATATCATTATTATATTTAACAAACTTTCTTATATCATCATAAAGGCAGTCACTGTTCAAATTTCCAGTTGTCTCAAGATATCAAGACTTAACAGTCTGTTAAACTGAATCACACCAATAAGTAAACATAACATAATGCTTGCTCTGTCTTTTAACATAACATAATGGTTGCTCTATCTTTTAAGCCTCTCTTACTCAGATGTTCTGGAGTACTCCTCTTGGGCAGCTGTTAAAAGAATATCACAGTCTGAGGGGCTTAAACAAGAACCACTTCTTTTTCCCAGTTCTGAAGGCTGGGAGGTCCAAGATCAAGGCACCAGCAGATTCAGTGTCTGGCAAGGGCCCACTTCCTGGTTAATAGATGGCCATGGGATGAGGGAGTTCTGTGGGGTCTCTTGTTTAAGAGCACTAATCCTATTCATAAGGGCTCTACCCTGATTGCCTAATCATCTCCCAAAGGCTTTGTCTCCAAATAGCACTACATTGGTGACTAGGTTTCAACATCTGAGTGCTAGAGGAACACACTTAGGACACAGCGGCTTCCTTCCAACACTTTAAATTTTCATGTAATTTATTTGTTGAGAAAAGTAGGTTGTTTATCTTGTAGAGTTTTCTATACTCTGAATTTTTGCCTTCATTTGTGAAAGACATTTTCTGCTGTATAAAATATTTCACATTGGCAGTTATTTTCCTTCAGCATTCCTTTATTTCTGGGTTCTGTTTCTTTTCTGTTGGAAAGACAGCTTTAAGTTTAGCTGTTGTTCCTTTGAGTATAACATGTCTTTTTTCTCTTGCTGCTTCTTGGATTTTCTTTGGTTGCTTTGTTGTTGTTCAGCTGCTCAGTCATGTCCAACTCTTTGCAAGCCCATGGACTGCAGCATGCAGGGCTTTCTGGTCCTTTACTATCTCCTGGAGTTTGTTCAAACTCATGCCCATTGAGTCAATGATGCCATCCAACCATCTTATAATCTGTTGTCACCTTCTCCTGCTGCCTTCAATCTTTCCCAGCATCGGGGTCTTTTCCAATGAGTTGGCTCTTCCCATTAAGTGGCCAAAGTATTCGAGCTCCAGCTTCAGCATCAGTCCTTCCAATGAATATTCAGGGTTAATTTCCTTTAGGATTGACTGGTTTGATCTCCTTACTGTCCAGGGACTCTCAAGAGTCTTCTCCAGCACCACAGTTCAAAAGCATCAGTTCTTCATCAATCAACCTTCTATATGGTCCAACTCTCACATCNGTGATGGGACCAGATGCCATGATCTTCGTTTTCCGAATGTTGAGCTTTAAGCCAACTTTTTCACTCTCCGCTTTCATTTTCATTAAGAGGCTTTTAGTGTCTAGGTTTAGTTGCTGGTTTTTGCAATTCTTCTGTAGTGTGCCTGATAGGGATTTAATTTCCCTTTAGGGTCTGTGACATTTCTTGAATTTGTAGCTAAATATTTCTCATAGGTTTTGGAAAATGGTGGGCTATTAACTTTGCAAATATTGCTTCTGCCACAATTGTTCTCCTCTCCTCCCGGGAAAGCAAATATTTTCTGTCAAATTTTGTCATCACATCCCCTATGTCGGCAAAGATATATACCTCTTTTATATATTTCTGTGCTTTAAAATGTATTGATATATCTGTACTTCAGCATGGAAAATTTATTTACCCTTTCCTTTCTTTGCTTCTTTCCAATCTACTGTTAAAATTTTCTGTTAGGTGTTTCAATTATTTTATTTTTTACTCTTAAAGATTTATTTGACTCTTTGTATAGGTTCCAGGTATCTGGTGAAATTCTATATGTCTTCTATTTTCTTGAATATACCATACAATTATTTTAAAATTCAACTGAGAAAATTCCAGTACTGGGAATTGTGTAGGTCTGTTTAAACTGACTGGTTTTCCTCTCATTTTTTATTTTCTGACATAGTATTTGGTTGCTGTTATATTTTTATGTCTCGGTTTTATTAGGTTGTTTCTCTTGGAATGCACAGTAATTTCTTACTGCATGCCATGCACACTGAATGAAAATTTTAAAGATAATCTGAGACTCTATGTAATATCTTCCTCCAGAGACCGTTTACTTATACTTCTGGCAGGCAACTAAACAAAGACAGATGAAGGACTGAATTACTTAAAGGCTGGGTTTCAGTCACTGAGTGGGCTCATCTCTTTTGGTTCATGCTTATTAAGAAAATGGAGTCTTTTCAATGACCTTAATTGAAAGCTTGAATTGATTATCAAGGATCCTGCACTGATATTTAGTTTTTAATCTCTCCAAACTCGTGATAATACTGTGGAATACTGTGCTCAACTTCCTGGATTCTCAGCGATAGCTTTCATATCAGCAAATCCTTAAGATGAAAAGTGGCACTGAATGCTGGGCTCATCTCTCAGTTCTACTCATTTCTGTAGGATCTGGGTCAGTAAAGTCTAGGCTGCCTTCCTATTTTTCCAACACCTTCTTGCAGATGAATACTGTAGGCAGTATTACTACTGTATTAAAAGAAATTATTTTTTTAAATCCATCCAGCTTTACAGTTCTTGGTGAGGTGGTAGTGGTAGGTATGATGTAAGCTAATCTGTCACAGAAGCAAAACTTCTTGCTTTATTAAGTGTTTAAAAATCCATAATAAAATATTTGCATATAATTTTTACTCCATGGCTATACTTTTCCAATAAATGGTCTCACTCTGGCATTAGCTATCACTATTCCTTCTCTTTTTCTGGTATGTTTGTAGAGATATTGTGCTAGTTTATTTTTGACACTCAGTTTGAAGGAGGTGAATTTATCCTAGAAGAATTATTAACAGGTTTGTGAAGATGAGAGGCCATGGGATGGTTAAATTTATGTCAACTTGACTGGGTCATAGGGTGCCTTACATATTCTCCTGGTATCTTTGAGGTTGTCTCTGGGTGAGATTAACATTTGAATTAATTGACTGAATAAAGCAGATTACCCTTCCTAATGTGAGTGGACCCTATTCAATCAGTTGAAGGCCTGAAAAGAAGAAAAGGCTGACTCTAGTAATTAAGACGGATAGGCAATGGTGACCCACTCCAGTACTCTTGCCTGGAAAATCCCATGGGTGGAGGAGCCTGATAGGCTGCAGTCCATGGGGTCACTAAGAGTCGGACACGACTGAGTGACTTCACTTTCATTCTTCACTTTCATGTATTGGAGAAGGAAATGGCAACCCACTCCAGTGTTCTTGCCTGGAGAATCCCAGGGACGGGGGAGCCTGGTGGGCTGCCATCTATGGGGCTGCACAGAGTCGGACAAGACTGAAGCGACTTAGCAGCAGCAGCAGCAGCAGTGATTAAGAGGGAACCCCTCCTGCCTGATTGTCTTCAAGCTGCTTTCACTTGTCTTTGGTCTGTTACTGAAACAGTGGCTCTTTCTAGCTTTTGGACTAGAATTACGTCACTGGTTATCTTGGTTCTTAAGCCCTTTGGACTTGGACTAAACTGTCTCTCCAGCTTACAAACTGTAGATCTTGGAACACAACTTAGCAACTAAACAACAATTATAAACAAGTGAGCCAATTCCTTACAGCAAACATTTTTATACATAATACGTGTGTGTGATTATCTGAGTGTATGTATATAAGGGTGTGTATGTATATATAATCTCTTATTGATTCTTTTTTTTTTTTGAAATACAGTTGACTTACAGTGTTGTGTAGTTTCTGATGAAATCACATCAGCAGTATGATTCAGATAAATCTATATCTATCTATAGAGCAAGAACCTTTCCATATTCTATTCCATTGTAGCTTATTACAAGATATTGATATTCCCTGTCCTATACAGTAGAATCTTGCTGTTTGTATATTTTATATATAGTAGCTTGTATCTGTTAATCCCAAACTCCAAATTTATCCTTCCCCCTGTCCTTTTCCCTTTGGTAACCCTAAGTTTGCTTTCAATGTCTACGAGTGACTTTTGTTTTGTAAATAAGTTCATTTGCACCATTTTTTATGATTTCACATATAAGTGATATTAAATGGTATTTGTCTTTCTCTGTATGGCTTAACTTCAGTTAGTACATAATCTCTAAGTTCATTCATGTTGTGGCAAATGACATTATTTCATTCTGTTTAATGGCTGAGTAGTATTCTAGGAAAAAAGAATGAAATAATGTCATTTGCCACAACATGGATGGACTTAAAGATGAACATTAAGTGAAGTAAGACAGACAGAGAAAGGCAAATATCATATGATGTCAATTATACGTGGAATCTTAAAAAACGATACAAATGAACTTATTTACAAATTTTCTAATGGCTGAGTAGTATTCCATTCCCTTTCATGGATCACAGCCTTGTTGTGGTGAAGGGGTTTGCACAGCTCAAAGAAGCTATGAGCCATGCTGTGCAGGGCCACCCAAGATGGGCATAATGAAGAGTTTTGACAAAACGTGGTCCACTGGAGGAGGAATGGCAAACCACTCCAGTATTCGTGCCTAGAGAACCCCATGAACTGTATGAAAAGGCAAAAAGATATAGGGGAATTACTAATAGGTCCAGAAAGAATGAAGTGGATGTGCCAAAGCAGGAACAATGCTCAGCTGTGAATGTGTCTGCTGGTCAAAGTAAAGCCCAATGCTGTAAAGAACAATATTAGATAGAAATCTGTAATGTTAGGTCTGTAAATCAAGGTAAATTGAACATAGTCAAGTAGGAGATGGCAAGACTGAACACAGATAGCTTAACAATCAGTGAACTAAAATGAACAGGAATGGGTGAATTTAATTAAGATGAACATTATATCTACTCCTGTGGCAAGGATCCCATAGAAGAAATGGAGTAGCCCTCATAATCAACAAGAGTCCAAAATGCAGTACTCGGGTGCAGTCTCAAGGCAAAGCATTCAACATCACAGTAATCCAATTCTATGCCCCTACATCCAATGCCAAAGAAGCTGAAGTTGAACAATTCTATGAAGACCTAGAAGACCTCCTAGAACTAACACCAAAAAAAAAAAAAAAAAATGCCCTATTCATTAGGAGATTAGAATGCAAAAGTAGGAAGTCAAGAGATACCTGCAGTAACTGGCAAGTTTAACCTTAGAGTACAAAATGAAGCAGGGCAAAGGCTAACAGAATTCTGCCAAGAGAACGCACTGGTCACAGAAAACACCAGCCAGACATCCTGGAGTGTGAAGTCAAGTGGGCCTTAGAAAACATTATTATGAACAAAGCTAGTGGAGGTGATGGAATTCCAGTGAGGTATTTAAAATCCTAAAAATGATGCTGTTAAAGTGCTGCACTCAATATGTCATCACATTTGGAAAACTCAGCAATGGCCACAGGATTGGAAAAGGTCAGTTTTCATACCAATCCCAAAGGAAGGCAATGACAAAGGATGTTCAAACCACCATACAATGGTACTCATTTCCTAGGCTAGCAAAGTAATTCGCAAAATCCTTCAGCAGTATGTGAACCAAGAACTTTCAGATGTATAAGCTGAGTTTTGAAGAGGCAGAGGAACTAGAGATCAAACTGCTGACATTCACTGGATCACAAAGAAAGCAGGTGAATTTCAGAAAAATATCTACTTCTGTTTCATTGATTACTCTAAAGCCTGTGACTGTGTGGATCACAACAGACTGCGGGAAATTCTTAGAGAGATGGCTGTAATAGACCACTTTACCTGTCTCGAGACACCTGTATGTGCATCAGGAAGCAACAGTTAGAGGTAGACACGGCACAACACACTGGTTCCAAATTGGAAAAGGAGTAAAAGGCTATATATTGTCACCCTTCTTATTTATGCATGTACTTCTGTGCATCGTACATTACGTGAAATGCCAGGCTGGATGAACCACAAGCTGGAATCAAGACTGCTGGGAGAAATATCAACAACCTCAGATATGCAAATGATACCACTCTAATAGCAAAAAGTGAAGAGGAACTAAAGAGACTCTTATGAGGCCGAAAGAGGAGAGTGAAAAAGCTGGCTTGAAACTCAACAGTAAAAAACTATTATGGCCTCTGGTCCTATCACTTCATGGCAAACAGAAGGGGAAAAAGTAGAAGTAGTGACATATTTTATTTTCTTGGGCTCCAATTTCACTGTGGACAGTGACTGGAGCCATGAAGTTAAAAGATGCTTGCTCCTTGGACGGAAAGTTATGACTAACCTAAACAGCGTATTAAAAAGCAGAGACATCACCTTGCTGACAAAGGTCCATATAGTTAAAGCTATGGTTTTTCCAGTAATCATGTACGGATGTGAAAGTTGGACCATAAAGAAGACTGAGCACTGAAGAACTGATGCTTTTGAATTGTGCTACTAGAGAAGACTCTTGAGAGTCCCTTGGACTGCAAGGAGATCAAACCAGTTAATCCTAAAGGAAATCAACCCTGAATATTCATTGTAAGGACTGGTGTTGAAACTGAAGCTCCAATACTTTGGCCACATGATATGAAGAGCCAACTCACTGAAAAAGACCCTGATGCTGGGAAAGATTGAGGGCAAAGGGGAAGTGGGTGGCAGAGGATGAGATGGTTAAATAGCATCACCAATTCAATGGACTTAAATGTGAGCAAACTCTGCGAGATAGCAGAGAATAGAGGAGCATGGCATGCTGCAGTCCATGGGGTTGCAAAGAGCTGAACAGGACTTAGTGGCTAAAGAACAACAAAGTATTCAATTTCATATATATCAATATATACCACATCTTCTTTAACTATTCATTTGTTGATGGACATTTAGGTTGCTTCCATATCTTGGCTACTGTGAATAGCACTGCTATGAACACTGAGGTGCATTACCTTTTCAAATTTGAGTTTCTCCAGATTGTATGCTAATTCTATTTTTAGTTTTTTAAGAAACCTCCATCCCGTTTCCCATAGTGCCTGCAACTACCTACATTCCCACTAACACAGTAGGAAGGTCCCCTTTCACCACATCCTCTCCAGCATTTATTCTTTGTAGACTCTTGGATGATGGTCATTCTGACTGGTGTGAGGTGGTATCTCATTGTAGTTTTCACTTGAATCTTCTCTAATAATTAGTGGTGTTGGGCATCTTTTCATGTGTAATATTTTCTTTGGAGAAATGTCTATTTAGGTCATCTGACCATTTTTTGATTGGGTTTGTTTTTGTTATTGAGTTATATAAGCTGTTTGTATATTTTGGAAATTTAAGCCCTTGCTGGTTGTATCATTTGCAAATATTTCTTTCCCAGTCCACAAGTTGTCTTTTCATTTTATTTATGGTTTTCTTTGCTGTGCAAAAGCTTTTAAGTTTAATTAGGACCATTTGCTTGTTTTTGCTTTTATTTCTATTGCTTTGGGAGACAGACCTAAGAAACTACTGCTATGATTTACATCATAGAATATTTTTCCTATGTTCTCTTCTAGGAATTTTATAGTATCATGTCTCACATTTTTTTTTTTTTTCCCATTTAATTTCCTTGGCACTTTTGCTGAAAATCAATCAACTATAAATATGACATCTTATTTTTGGACTCTACTCTCTTTCGTTGTATCAAGGTTGTTGTTCAGTTGCTCAGTTGTGTCTGACTCTTTGCTACCCCATGGACAGCAGCACAACAGGCTTCCCTGTCCTTCACCATCACCCAGAGCTTGCTTAAACTCATGTCCATTGATGCGGTGATGCCATCCAACCATCTCATCCTCTGTCGTCCCCTTCTCCTTTTGCCCTCAATTCTTCACAGCATAAGGGTCTTTTCCAATTGGTTGGCTCTGCAGCAGGTGGCCAAAGTACTGGAGCTTCAGTTTCAGCATCAGTCCTTCCAATGAATATTCAGAGTTGATTTCTTTAGTAATCTTTTGATTACTGTAGATTTACAGTAAGTTTCAAACTTTGGTAGTATAAACTCTTCAACTTTTATACCCACTCCCTGAAATATTTTTGATCTTTTTGTATACCCACATACATTTAAGAATAAGCTTGTCACTTCTAACAAAAAAGCCTATATAATCTTTATACGGATTTCCTTGAATCTACAGATTAGAGAACTGCAGTCCTAACAATATACAGTATCTCTCTCCATTTGTTTAGACATTCTTTAATTTAACTCAGCAATGTTTTCCATTTGTCTTCCTTTAGTTAACTCTGGGAACTCTGAAACTACTATTTTCGGTAACTGTGTCCACTATGAAACTTTTTGTTTTTGAGAGGATGCCTCAATCTCTTGATGTTAACATAGCCAGAGGCATACCAGCTGTTTTTGAGGATGTGTTTTGCAGATGTAGTGTCTTCACTAATTCCCACAGCACATCACTTTTTGATCACCATTGCTTTTGACAGCCCATCCAAATGATCTGTGGTTGGGGTTTCAGCTGGAGATTTGCAAGAAGAGGAGGAAATACAGATTTTTGCACTGTCATGTTACAAAAGTTACAAGTAGTCTTAAATAGATTTGTTTAATATTTGTCAGAAAAAGCTAATTTTTTCATTCTTACTAAACAAAAGCATGGGCTCTGGAGCCAGACTACCTGTGTTCTAATCCCATTCTGCCATTCCCTAGTTGTGAGATTAGTAGAGCAGCTTAACCTCCCTTTTGCCTCAGTATCTGTAAAATGCTAAGAAAAATAGAGTATACCTGACAGATTTATTGTGAGGATTAAATGATTTATATAAAGTAAATTAAGAGGGTAAAAAGTAAACTTTACCTAAGTATTAGCTCATTTTGCATCTATGAGAATAAGATTTTACTATTTGTGAACTGACATATTTGGTTTATGATAATTATAAGATTACATGGGATATGGAAGAGTGCTCATATTTTAAGTGAAAAGGCAGATTAGAAAATAAAATGTATATATGACTGAAATTATGTAATAATATGTGTACCAACCAACAGAACCTGGAAAGGAACATATAAAAGTAAAATAGCTGTTTCAGGTTGATGAAATCATAGGTAACTTCTATGTTGACTATCTTCCACACTTTGTGTAAGTTTGATTTTATGCAAAATAATTATTTAAAAACAAGATAAAAATGGCAGTCTTTTCTCACTGGAAACCATTTACTTCCACTTCTTGGCATAGATGGAGATTTTACTTGCAATAAGTTACTTTTAATAGAGACTTTGAATACAGACTTCTGAAAATATCAATAATTTAATATTTTTCTATTTAATTTTTAATTTTTATTTTTGAAGTTAAAAAACCTGACTGTGAGAATCTATTAGTTATCTAAGTTTCAAAATTAATAGACTATTTGCTTTTTGGTTTCTATATCTGAAGTTGTGTGAGAAGGAATTTGGTTCTCTTCCATCTGGGACAGCAGGTGTAGCAATGGCAAAGGTATTCTTTGGTTATTTCTCTTGGGGAAACTATTCAAAGTAATCAAACAAACAAAAAATAAATAAACGGAAAGAAAGAGTGAAAATATGCAGTGGGCTGAGTAAGAAGCAGAAAGACAAGTAAAGCTGAATACAAGCAACAAAAATAGAGAAGAGGTTCAAACAGAAGAAGACCTAGATCCTCCCCTAATTCTCAAGGAATAAATATTTCCTTGTTATCACTTGTCATCGAATACTCTCCAACCATTATGATTTGCTGTCAAAGTTCTACTCACACTCTCTTTCATATCTTTCAATTTAGCAAGACAAGGTAATGCTCTATTTTTTTATAAAATTAGGAGATAGGTTTTTATCTTTCAGATCTCATCAAAATCAAAAGAGTATTGTTTAAAAATTATTTCTAAAGATGTGTTTCTGGTAAGCTCACCAGAACATTATGGTTAATCATGAAATAAAGCCAAGGGGTGAATACAAAATTTGATCTGTATTCAATCTGATTATATCACAATTCAATTTTTCTTCAACTATAATACCATCTTTTATTAGGTAATTTGCTTAGAAATTCTATATGAAGCGGCCTTCTAGACTTCAATTATATTGCTTACCTCAAGATAACTTTTACCAGAATCTTAAAATTCTGTCTTGTAGACAAAAATGATGCTCAACTTTGCAGTCATATAATACAAGTCCATTCAATAGCAATTATGTGACTTATTTGGATCAAGTTTAAATAATACTAGTTTTTTAAGATATATCTATTTTATTTTTGGTTGCACTGTGTCTTCATTGCTATGTGCAGGCTTTCTCTAGTTGCAGGGAACGGGGGTTCTCTTCATGTGGTACACAGGCTTCACATTGCAGTGACTTCTCTAGTTGTGGAGCTGGGGTTGTAAGTGCGCGGGCTTCAGTAACTGTGACTTGGTGGCCCTGGAGCACACAGGCTGCAGCAGCTGTGACTCACGGACTCCAGAGCGTGGGCTCATTAGCTGTGGTGTACACACTTAGCTGCTCCGCAGCATGTGGAATATTCCCGGACCAGGGATCAAACCTGTGTCCCCTGCGCTGGCAGGTGGATTCTTATCCACTGAACCACCAGGGAAGCCTTATTAGTTTTATTTTAGTGGAAATAACTAACAGCTCTTCAATAATGTTCACACAGTATTCATAGTCTAAAATAATTTATACTACTTAGTATTTGGTCATTTTCCAGTGTTTGTATGCATCAGCTTTGCAAGCACAAAATAAACTAACAGAGTTCTTTCTCAAGTGGATTGCAACCAAACAAGTCAAGTCATTTTTAAATGCTTAGAAAGTTGAATAATCACAGGAAAAATAGTGAGAGAAATGAAACTAAATATGAAATATGTTGGAAATTAAGATAGAATGAAGAGTCTCTTTTTTGTGTGATTATTTAGCCATTGTCTTTCAATCTGTTGTTGAAATGACTAATTAAACATAATACTTTGGAAAATATTAGAACTCATTATAAAGGACAATTATCCAAACCTTATTTATAAGTAAGTACAACCATTAAAATTGCAGATTAACATTAGGATTTTCACAGATGTTAACAAATCACATAAGAAATGCAGAATGATGGCAATTTAAGAAATCTGAGATACTAAGTGGAAAAAGATTCCTTTAAGTATTTGAAATTTTGTTCATAAATCTAGTTGTTGTAATCTAGGTTTAGTCTATGGTTCAGCCCTTTGTTTGTGCTATAGGGTTTAGACAGAGTTGGTTTCTCTGGCTTCTTACATACCAATGGTATTATTTCTAGCTATTATCAGTTCTCCATCATGAATAAGATCAGAATTGTCAAAATTTCTCTAGTTTGGCTTAATTGTTCCTGTACTTGCCAAAAGCAGGCCCTAACTCAGCTAGCTATGACATTATAAGTGATGAATCTGAAAGAAAAGAGTAAAAGAGATGGAAAGTGAAATAAAGAACAAGGGCTCAAAAAATATTGGGACAAAGAACAAGACAAGGTAAGCCAAGTCCTTTCTCCAGAAGACTCCTGTAAAGATTGGTAAAATGAAAAATTGGCTGTACACAGAAGCAATCTTTGATATAAGGAGAAATATTAAATAAAAAATGTGTATCAAATATAAAATTATATCTACAACTACTATGGCAGTACTGAATATCTAGCATGTGGCAATAAACATAAATGAGACTCAATCACTCACCTTATCAAGCTCACTTGTCAGTTTTTTATTTTCTTCAGTTAGTAACACTTTTTCTCGTTCATACTGTTGCTTGAACTCATTTTCAAATTCTTCCCTTTCACTTTGACTAATACAATTCAAAATATGCAAGAAAAAAAGGAGTTGAATTAAAAGTAAAATAATGGTATTGTATCATATGCTCTATTCTAAAAAACCACTATATCTCAATTGTTCCAAAGCCCAACCCTTTCCCTTAAAATGAAGAAATCTCAATCATTTCCTTTTAATTAATAAATAGATTTGTCTGCTTAATAACATTTATTTTGTTGTTCATTTGAAAATCTGAGGAAGACATCCTGATTATGCTCACCTTATTTGGCTAGGAAGTATGGGAACATGAGGAAGCAAGGGGAAAAGGAAGATACAGGGTCACAGTATGATTCTACACTCAGGTCTAGATTGCATAGAAAATTCAAGAAAACTCAAATTATACTACCAACAGCTCTCTCAATACACTCAGGCCATCCTTCCCTAATTCCTTCTTTCCTTCTTCCCTACGTACCTATCAATCTACATGTATATACATATAACACATTTAATGCTATAAAACTTGTTTAGTTCTGGGGGACAGAACTGATTAACCCTTAGAGGTAAACAAACTTTTTAAAAACCTCCCTTTCACTTTCATGCATTAGAGAAGGAAATGGCAACCCACTCCAGTGTTCTTGCCTGGAGAATCCCAGGGACGGGAAGCCTGGTGGGCTTCTGTCTATGGGGGTCACACAGAGTTGGATACGACGGAAGTGACTTAGTAGCAGCAGCAGCAGCAAGGGAGACAGGGGAATCAGTTTTTGAATACTGAATTGAAGTGTAGAGAGGAGTCTTATCTCTATTGCATTTTGATGGAGAAAGTTGGTTAGCAGCAAATAAATTTCAAAGTGAAGTAGTTCTGGGTAATTCTATAATTGCTTCCAAGTCAACAAAGAACAAAAATAATGTAATCTTAAAAATCTTAAAAATCCCTTTATCACTAAATTATTGGATATAAATTTAATTATAATTAAATTATTAACTTCTAGGAAAATAACCATTTTGTGTCCAAGCAAATGTGTCACTTTATTATCTACAATCAAAATGTGAAATTCAGTTATGTTTAGAATCTTTCTAGACTCAGAATCAACAAAAACAACAACTGAGGGTGCTGAGGGTCTACTATGATGGTGGTGGTTTAGTCGCTCAGTTGTGTCTGACTCTTGCAACTGCATGGACTGTAACCCACCAGACTTCTCCATCCATGGAATTTCCCAGGCAAGAATACTAGAGTGGGTTGCCATTTCCTTCTCCAGGGGATCTTCCCAACCTGGGGAGTGAACCCAGGTCTCCTGCTTTGCAGGCAGTCCCTTGCATTGCAGGCAGATTCTTTACCAACTTAGCCACTTCCCTGGTCTTCCTGTTCACTGGTAACCACCTTGAAATCTTGAGAGACTGCCATATTCACTTAACTCATTGCCTAATTTTTCCTCCCTGTGCCAAAATCTGGCTTCTGCTGCCATCACCTTAAAAAAAAAGGCTGTCTCAAACCTATTGTTCCAGCTGTTATTATATCCAATCTGCTGGCTACTTTTGACTGTCCCCACTTCCCTCTCCTGAAATGCAGTCTTCTCCTGGCTTCAGTGATGCCCATTCTTCTGATTTCTGCCTACATTTTGACTTTATAGCTGTCTTTGTGAGCCCCCACCATCTCCTCTTTCCTCCACATAAATGCCAATACTCTCAGGTATTCTGTCTCAGGTGCTCAACTTTTCTTTACACGTTCTTCCTGAGCTATTGCATCTATTATATTACCTGATTTCAATTATCATCTACTATGCTGAATTTACATCTGAATCTACATTGGAGATGAATTAGAACTAATTAAACTACTTCAATCTACATTGGAGAAGGAAATGGCAACCCACTCCAGTATTCTGGCCTGGAGAATCCCATGGACAAAGGAGCCTAGCAGGCTACAGTCCATGGGTTTGCAAGAGTTGGACACGACTTAGCGAATAAACCACCATGACACTGGAAGCTTTCCTGGGTTTCAAATTGTCAACTTGATATCTCCTCAAAACTGTCTCCTAAGCACCTCCAATTCAACATGCCCAACTCTAATAACAGATAATCAAGTTACCACCAACCCCACCTTCCTTTCCCTATAATCATATATTCGACTTACTCTTCTCTTACTATAGGAAAAAACATTGCTAAGGTCAACCTCTTTGCTTATGTGCGTGTTCAAGTACAGTTTTCCCCTCTCTGTCTGAATCATCTACTGGGTACTTTCTATCAGATTACAAGCATGGTGTTATTTTTGAGATAAATTTCTCCTCCAATTATTATTTCAGCTTTTACTATTTCTTGTTCTTGCAATAAAAGACTTCCAGTAATAACAGTGTTATCTATACCCTGTCTCCAAACACTCTCCTTCAAGTCTTCAGATCCATTATGGGTTCTTTGGCCACTGAAATTGTTCTTATCAAAGTCACCAATGACCTTCATATTTGATTTAGACCTCATCTAATTTGACATGTAGACAGATTTGATACACATTCATCCTAATATCCAATCTAGGCACCAAATTTGCCTGGTCTTCTTCCTACCATTCTTCCCGGCTCTTTCTTATCCACTTTGCTGTTTCTTCCTCATTTCCCAGCTTCTAAAGATTGGAGCTCCAGGGTATAGTCCTAGGACTTCTTTTTCATCCATATTCATTCACTAAGTGATCTCATATAGTCTTACTCCTTTTGATATCATGTGTGATAGATACCCCCAGGATTTATTTCCAGCCCTGAAATCCAGACTTGTTTATGTGATGACCTATTTGACATTTCCACCTGTATGTCTAAAAAGCATCTCACACATAATTTGTATAAAATGAGCTTCTGATATTCTCATCCCAAACTTACTTCTTTTGTAGTCTTCCTCTCTAAATGGTAACTATATTCTCTTAATTGCCCCAAACTGTAGTATCACCCTTGAGTTTTCCTCTTTCTCTCTAATCCATATCTAGTCCATCAGCAACTATCATTATCTTTACCTTTTCTGCCACCAACCTAGGCTCAAGCTACCATCATCTTTTGCCTAGATTACTGCAATAGCCTTCTAAATGGTTTCCCTGCCTTTTCTCTTATCTAGTTCAGACTTTTCTTAAACTAGTCATCAGAGTAACCCTTTTAAAACACAAGTCAGTTTTTGTCCATTTTCCACTCACTATCCTGCAATGATTCCCTGCCATGGTTTTAAAAGGGAAAGTGAAAGTCGCTTAGTCGTGTCTGACTCTTTGCGACCCCACAGACTATACGGTCCATGGTATTCTCCAGGCCAGGAACTGGAGTCGGTAGCCTTTCCCTTCTCCAGAGGATCTTCCCAACCAGGGACTGAACCCAGGTCTCTCACATTGCAGGCAGATTCCTTACCAGCTGAGTCACAAGGGAAGCCTGCCATGGTTTTACTGTGAGTAAGTAATTGTAAGTCACTGNATTCTCCAGGCCAGGAACTGGAGTCGGTAGCCTTTCCCTTCTCCAGAGGATCTTCCCAACCAGGGACTGAACCCAGGTCTCTCACATTGCAGGCAGATTCCTTACCAGCTGAGTCACAAGGGAAGCCTGCCATGGTTTTACTGTGAGTAAGTAATTGTAAGTCACTGAAAATGACTTATAAAACCTTGCATGATCTGCCCCCATTACCTCTCATACATATCTCTCACTATTCTTTCCCCTTAACTCTATTTTATCTACATTGGCCTTGTTTTTAGTATTATTATTTTAATAGACTTTGTTTTTTCGAGTGGTTTTAAATTCATAGCAATACTAAAAGGAAAGTACAGAGATTGCCCATATATTCAGAGTGGTGTGTTTGTTACTATTAATGTATCTACATTAGACACATCATTATTACTAAAACTTTACAATTTATATTAGGTTGTATAGTGACATATATAGAGTAGTTTCACTGTCCGAGAAATCCTCTGTACCCTGCATATTCATCCCACCCTCCTTCCAACCTCTGCAACCATTGATCTTTTTACCATCTCAACAGACTTATTCTTAATGTAAAATGTTCTTCTCATATATACGTAAGGACCCACTTTCTTTGGTCCTTACTGAGAAATCACCTTCTCAGTATAATTTTTCCTGGCTATCATGTGTATGTGTGTGTACAATTTAATTCTCACCCTAATGCTTCACAGTTCCCATCCTCCGCCTTACTTTTTGTTCTTGGACTTAATAATTATCTAACATATTCTGTATTTTACTTATTTTGTTTATATTTTATTTATAGTCTTTCACCATAACTAAAAGAAAGCTCCATAAGAACAGAGAATTTTTGTCTGTTCACTGCTATGTCCCCAGGGCCTACAACAGTGCTTTCACATAGCAGGTTCTAAAAAAATTTGTTGAATGAATGGACCAAACTGAATTAAACTCAAGCTGCCAATATAAGTTGAGAATGACAGTAACATACATTTAGTTCCCTAAAACCTAGAAACTTGAGTATCACTGATAATTTCTTTTGCTTCTCATTTCTCATATCTGGTCATTATGTCCTCCAGGTTCTGTCTTCTCAGTAGACTTTCTGAGTTCATATGCCTTTCTCCATCTTCATTGTCATACCTAAGGTCCAGGGACCTCATCTCTCATGGATAGATTCCTGTCTACAGTCTGCTCCTTTTAATCTATACAGTAACAAGAGTGATCTTTCGAAAATATAATCATGATATTTTTCCTTCACTAGTCTTAGGAAAAAGTCTAAATTCCTTGCATTCTTTCATGATCTTGCCTCTATTTTCCTTTCCAGTTTCATTTCTTAACACTCATCTTTATTTTTGTGCCTCCACCATAAATGAACACCTTTCATTTTCTAAATGTGTCATTGCTGCCCTTTTCCTATAGATCTTGGCAAATTCTACTAAACTTTGCCTGGACACTCTTCCACAGCTATATATTTCTTATATCCTTGGTCTCAACTCAGAACTAATTTTTGTTCAAAAAACCCAGACACACCAAAGAAACATTTGAAAAAAAAGAAAGAAATAAACAGCAACAACAAAAACCCAAGCAGCAAAGTCACCTTTTGCGTCTCTTCTGCAAGTGTTCCTATACTTCCCATTTGCTTTCCTATGATGCTGTAATATAATCTATTTACCAATCTTGACTTTGCTCTTCTTGAGGACTAGACTGTATTTATTGCCTATGTTTCTTCGATCCTTGACACCAAACAGGTATTCAACAAATAATTATTAGAGGAGTAAATAACTTGATTCTTACCTCTCTCTCCTGTTTTTTTCCAATTTGTCTTTCAAAATCATAATTTCTTTGTTGAGAGCAAGTTGTTGGCCTTCTGAATCATGCAGCTCTTTCTTCAGATTTTTAATTTCATTTGCATGTATTCCTTCTCTCTTGGACAATTCTTCTTCGTAAAAGATACTT
Organism: Neotragus moschatus; assembly: GCA_006410615.1. Classification (NCBI taxonomy): domain Eukaryota; kingdom Metazoa; phylum Chordata; class Mammalia; order Artiodactyla; family Bovidae; genus Neotragus; species Neotragus moschatus. The sequence goes on from SJYA01002259.1 coordinate 31,074, forward strand.
TTCTTTTCCAAATCAGTCTTTAGTTTGGTTATTTCTTGCTGATGTTCTATGCTGCATACTCCTGGTGAGTAACTAATTTGTTTTTGCTATAGAAGTAATAATACAAGATTAGTTACTTTGTAAGAATAATAAAATATCAAATAATAATTATAATACAAAGGATTGTTCATGGAAACAAATATTACTTTTGCATATTATTATATAGACTAATACTTTATTAAGGCTGTTAACCTTTTGTCTGCCATATGTTACTAATATTTTTCTACGTGTGTATTCCTTTATTGTTGTATTTTAGTCTCCTTCACACCAGGATTAAATATTTATCTACATTTCTAATGGTACTTATATAATCATCTGTTTTACATTTAAATTTCTAATTTATATGTAACATTGTTCGTGTATGAGTTAGGGAAAAATCTAACTGGATCCAGTTTCCAATATGAAACTAATAAAATGTTATAAACACACTTGTGTCTTTAACAGATTAAACTGGGGGAGAGGTGGTAGAGCTAGAATGCACAAAAAGAAAAGGGAGAAGACTTCTGCAATGGTCCAAGGAGAAATGACAAAGGTCTAATCTAACATCTCTGTAGCCATTCTAGGAAAAAAAATGACACAATTCTTTGTATTTAGGTAGGGTAGTAAGAAGGAGAAATTTGGTTGAAAGCCATCTTTTTTAGAAATTAGGTCGAAATATACTCTTGGTATCAAAGAGAAAGGAAAAGGTAAAGTCCAATGGCTCTTTCAAGTAGTGCTCAAGGTAAGCAGAAGCATACAGTCAAAGGTTACGACAATAAGATTTCCTGAGTTTTGCACCTTTTCTATTTTGTTATATGCAACTTCCCGAGATGATCCACAATAAAACTTTTAGAATCCAAAGAACCTTTGAGACTGTACTTAGTGACAACAAGGAATCAAAATCTAGAGGGTAGTGCGTCCCTTTTTTGAAGTCTGTATTAAGGGTAGGGACATGTCCCAGGGTAGGGGGACATGCACTCATCTTCTTGAGAGAACACCAAAATCGCAACTAGCTGCCCAACAACCATCAACAGGAGAACGTTGGATCCACCAAAAAAAGATACGCCATGTTCAAAGGCAAAAGAGAAGCTACAGCAAGATGATAGAAGGGGGACGATAAAGAAGACGGAGCACTGAAGGACTGAAGCTTTTGAACTGTGGTGTGGGAGAAGACTCTTGAGAGTTCCCTAGATTGTANGGAGAACGTTGGATCCACCAAAAAAAGATACGCCATGTTCAAAGGCAAAAGAGAAGCTACAGCAAGATGATAGAAGGGGGACGATAAAGAAGACGGAGCACTGAAGGACTGAAGCTTTTGAACTGTGGTGTGGGAGAAGACTCTTGAGAGTTCCCTAGATTGTAAGGAGATCCAACCAGTCAATCCTAAAGGAAATCAACCCTGAATATTCATTGGAAGGACTGATGCTGAAGCTTCAATACTTGGGCCACTTGATGTGAAGAGCTGACTCATTAGAAAAGACCCTGATGTTGGGAAAAATTGAAGGAGGGAGGAGAAGGGAACGACAAAGGATAAGATGGTTGGATGGCATCACCAACTCAATGGACAAGAGTGAGTAAGCTTCAGGAGTTGGTGATGGACAGAGAGGCCTGACATGCTGCAGTCCATGGGGTCGCTAACAGTCAGACATGACTGAGCAAATGAACTGAGTGACTGCGGAGTGTTAATAATTTTGTTTCACATCTAAGTCTGTGATCTATTTTAAGTGAATTTAGTGAAGAGTGTAAGTTCTATTTATAAATTATTATTATTATTATTATTTTTGGTATGCGCTATTTGGTTGTTCTAAACCATTTGTTAAAAAGAACATCTTTACTCCACTGTATTCCCTTGGTTTACTTTGTCCACAAAGGTCTGTCTAGTCAAGGCTATGGTTTTTCTAGTAGTCATGTACGGATGTGAGAGTTGGACTATAAAGCAAGTTGAGTGCAGAGGAATTGATGCTTTTGAACTGTGGTGTTGGAGAAGACTCTTGAGAGACCCTTGGATTGCAAGGAGATCCAACCAGTCCATCCTAAAGGAGATCAGTCCTGGGTGTTCATTGGAAGGACTGATGTTGAAGCTGAAACTCCAATACTTTGGCCATCTGATGTGAAGAGCTGACTCATTTGAAAAGACCCTGATGCTGGGAAAGATTGAGGACAGCAGGAGAAGGGGGTGACAGAGGATGAGATGGTTGGATGGCATCCATCACCAACTCAATGGACATGGGTTTGGGTAGACTCTGGCAGTTGGTGATGGACAGGGTGGCCTGGCATGCTGCGGTTCATGGGGTCACAAAGAGTCAGACACAACTGAGCGACTGAACTAACTGAACTTTTCATAGATGCTGTCCTATATATTTTCTTGTCAATACCATACTGTCTTGATTACTGCAGCTTGATATAAATCTTGAAGTCAATATTTCAACTGTGCTCTTTTCCTTCACTATTGTGTTGGCTATTTGGGGTCTTCTGCCTCTCCACTGAAGCTTCAGGCTTAATTGGTTGATATCCACCAAAGAACTTGCTGGAATTTGACTTACATTGCAATAAATCTATAATTGAAAGCAGGAAGAACTGACATCTTGATAATACTGAGTTCCTGTCCATGAACATGGAATATCTCTTCATTTAGGTAGTTCTTTATTTCATTAGAGCTTTATAGTTTTCCCCATACAGACCTTAAGCATATTTTGTTATACTTATATTTCAGTGTTTCATTTTTATAGGTGCTAATATTAATAGAATTTAGTTTTAAATTTCAAATTCTATTATTCATGGTTAGTATATAAAGAAGTGACCAACCTTTGCATATTAATCTTGTACCTACAAACTTGCTATAAATGCCTTATTAGTTTCAGGAGATTTTTGTTAATTTCTTTGATTCTCTACATAGACAATCATATCATCTGCTAACCAAGACAGTTTTATGTCATCCTTCCCAATCTGGATATTTTTTTCATTTTATTTTCTTGTCTTACTGCACTAGCTAGGACATACAGCATGATGCTGAAAAGGACTCGTGAGTGGAAAAATCTTTGTTTTGTTCTTGATCTTAGTGAAAATTTTCAAGCTTCTTTCATTAAATACCATGTTATCTTAGGTTTTTTGATAGATACTTTGTCAAGTTGAGTAGGGCCCCCCAATCCCTAGTTTACTGAGTTTTTATCATGAATGGGTACCAGAGTTTGTCAGATGCTTTTTCTGCAGCATCTGATATAGTCATGTGATTTTTTAAATCAAATCAATGATGCATTACATTAATTGATTTTTAAAGGTTGAAGCAGCTTTGCATACATATATGGGATAAAAGCCCATTTGGTTGTGGTGTTTAATTATTTTTATATATTGTTGGATTCAATTTGCTAATATTTTGTTGAGGACTCCTCCATCTATGTCTATGACGCATGTTAGTCTGTGGCTTTCTTTTCTTATACTTTGTCTGGTTTTGGTATTAGTATAATTCTGGTATCATAGAATGAGTTAGGAGGTATTTCCTCTAGTTCTATCTTCTGAAAGTGACTGTAGAGAATTGGTGTGATTTATTCCTAAAATGTCTCGTGTAATTCACCAGTGAACACATCTGGGCCTGATGCTTTCTGCTCTCGAGGGTTATTAATTATTGACTCAATTTCTTTAACAGGCAGAGCCTTTTCATATTATTTACTTCTTCTTAGTCTAGTTATGGCAGCTGTGTCTTTCAAAGAGTTGGTCCATTTCTGCTGGGTTATCAAATTTATAGGCAAATAATTAATTGTCCATTGTATTTCTTTATTAGCATTTTAATGTACATGAGTTGCACGGTGATGTCCTATCTTTCATTTCTGATATTAGTGTTCTCTCTCTCTTTTCTTTTTATCTTTCTATGTGTTTTATTTTACAACCAAAGTTTAAAAATATAGCAGAAAGCACAGCAGGCAAAACATAGATTAAACATATTCTTTGTAAAAAATTTACCACAGAAAAGAAAAAATTTTTAAGGTAATTATAAGTACACAAAATGATGTAAGTTATACTGATAGGTAATTCCCCTTCTTTTCAAGTTTCCAATGGAATTATTAAATTTATATAAGGTTTTCAAATTTCTGAAACAAAATCTGGTCAAAAACCATAAGAATAATACAATCAGACTCATCTCAATGCAAATTTAACATAAAAATTTTTTAATAAAATATTAACATTTGTAACCTACTGCTGTACTGAAATTCAACTATTATATGAGCAACTTATTCCCAGAATATAAGAATACTTCATGCTAGAAAACTTAATATGATTTCTCTCAAATATAGATAAAGGGACCCCTCCCCCCCCTTTTTTTTCTTAATTAGCCTGGCCAGAGGCTTATTGATTTCATTGATCTTTTGTGTTTTTGTGTTTTTTTTCTTTTACTTTAAAAGTAGGTTTTTATTGCCCACTTGAAATTTTTATTCCAATTAATCAATTTTAACTAGACAATAATTTCTTTATAATATTGTGGTGGTTTTTTGCCAGATGTCAACAAGAATCTAATAAGCTTTGGTTTCAATTCTTTACTGTTTTCAATTTGATAGATTTTTACTCTAATTTTTATTATTTTTCTTCTGTTTACTTTAGATCTAACTTGCTCTTCTTTTTCTAGTATCCTAAGGTAGAAGCTAAGATGATTAATCTTAGATCTTTCTTCTTTTCTAATATATGCATTCAATGCTACAAATTTCCCTCTAAGTACTGCTTCTACTACATCTGACAAAGTTTGATAAGTTGTGCTTTCATTTTCATTTAGTACAAAATATTTTTAAGTTTCTCATGAGATATTTTCTTCGACTCGATTTATTTATAAGGGTGGTGCCTTATTCCCAAGTATTTTGGAATTTTCCAGCTATCTTTTCGTTATTGACATCTAGTCTAATTCCACTGTGGGTCTGAGAGCAGACAATGTATGATTCCTATTCTTTTAAAATATGTTAAGGATTTGTTATGGTATGGCTTAGAATGTGGTCCATCTTGGTGGATATCTCATGTAAGCTTGAGAAGAATGTGTATTCTGCTGTTGTTGTCGCTCAGTCATGTCCAACTCTGCGATCCCATGGACTGTAGCCCACCAGGCTCCTCTGTCCATGGGATTCTTCAGGTAAGAGTACTGGAGTGGGTTGCCATTTCCTCCTCCAGGGGATCTTTCCAAACCAGGGATCAAACCCGGGTCTCCCACGTTGCAGGCAGACGCTTTACCTTCTGAGCCACAAGGGATGTCCCATCAGTTCAGTTCAGTCGCTCAGTCGTGTCCGACTCTTTGCGACCCCATGAACTGCAGCACGCCAGGCCTCCCTGTCCATCACCAACTCCCAGAGTTCACTCAGACTCACGTCCATCGAGTCAGTGATGCCATCCAGCCATCTCATCCTCTGTCGTCCCCTTCTCCTCCTGCCCCCAATCCCTCCCAGCGTCAGAGTCTTTTCCAATGAGTCAACTCTTCGCATGAGGTGGCCAAAGTACTGGAGTTTCAGCTTCAGCATCATTCCCTCCAAAGAAATCCCAGGGCTGGTCTCCTTCAGAATGGACTGGTGGGAAGCCCCATAGATGTCCTTACACCCATATGATTGATGGTGATGTTGAATTCAGCTACGTACTTACTGATTTTCTACCTTCTGGATCTGTCCATTTCTGATAGAGGGGTGCTAAAGTTCCCAAGTATGACAGTGAATCTATCTCTTTCTAAAGTTCTGCACTTCTGTCAGTTTTTACTTCATGCATTTTGATGCATATTGCTACACACGTACACATTAAGTAACCCAGGTCTTCTTGGTGACAAACAATGCCTTTCTTTACTTCTGAAAACTTTCCCCACTCCGAATTTCACCCTGTCTGAAATTAATATAGCTACTCCCACTTTCTTTTGATTAGCATTATCATAGTTTCATTAAAGTCTTTATCTTATCCATCAGAGTTGTTTTCAATTCCTGGGCTGACCATTTCAACAACCCTGAGTCTGGTTCTGATGTTTGCTCTAGTCTATGCTTTTTTGACTTTCAGTGTAATTTTTTATTGTTAGGTCACCATGCTATATTGAGTAAAAGGGACTGCTGTAAATAGGCTCTTAGTAATGTAGTGGAAGTTGTATGGAGAGGGGAAGTGTTCTGTAACCCTAAGATTAGATATCAGTATGTTATTGAGTCTGGGCTTCTGGCCTGTGAACTTAAGACAACCTTGTCAGCTATTCTCCCCCATTTACCTGTTTGGACACGGTGACTACAGTGGGCTGCTGCTGCTGCTGCTGCTAAGTCGCTTCAGTCGTGTCCGATTCTGTGCGACCCCATAGACACTGGAATGGGTTATTTCCCTTCTCTCAAGTTAGTTAGGTCTGATAAAACCTTAGCAAGTTAGGTTCTAGTTGAAGACACACCTTGTTAACAAGGACAGACTGCTCTGGTACATTTGATAACTGCTACCCCTATTGTTAGTACAAGGGGTATTTTCCTCTGACACTCACTGTGAAAACCTGGCAGAGCTCTAGGATGTAAAGCTGATGAAACTGTGACTTGTCTGTGCTGAGCCACCAGCAATTTTTCCAAATACAGTTCATGATTCCCTGCACTGCACTGCTTTCCTACTAGGGTTCCTGCTCTCCTAAGTTGTGATTCTTTTGATTCTTTTGATGTGCATGTCACTCTCTCCAACTTGCAGGGCAGGAGTTCATTCTGTGATACTACTTTTCTTACATAGTATCGGACTTTATGTTTTGGGGCTTCAAAATCANGGGAGTTGGTGATGGACAGAGAGGCCTGGCGTGCTGCAATTCATGGGGTTGCAAAGAGTCGGACATGACTGAGGGACTGAACTGAACTTTTCTTACAAGTCTAAGAACTGTTGATTTTTCAATTTGTTCAGCCTTTTACTTGGTATTAGAATGAAGTGGTGGTTCCAAAGTTCTTACATGCTAGATTGGAAACTGGCAGTACTCTCTAAAGTTTTAAAATATAGGATCCTATGATCTGCAAATAGTTTTACTTCTTCCTTCCCAGGTTGGATGACTTCTATCTCTTTTTCTTGTCTAATACCTCTGGCTAGAACCACTAGCATAATGTTAAATTGGAATGGTGAAAAAGGGCATCTGTGTCTCATTCCTAATCTAAGGGAAAATTTTTTTTTAATCATTCATCATTGAGTATGATGTCAGCTGTGGGTTTCTCATAAATGCCTTTTCTCACATTAAGTACATTCCATTCTATTCTTGCTTTTCTGAGAGTTTTTATCAGGAAAGAGTGTTGCATTTTGTGAAATTAAGATGACCATGTGGTTCCCCTGCCCACTTTGTTTCTTTTAATGTGATTTATTATATTGATTTATTTTCTTACATTTAACCACTCTTGCATTCCTGGGATAAACCCCACTTTGCCATGGTTTATAAGGTTTTTAATATGACTTTGGATTTGGTATATTGGTATCTTGTTGAGAATTCATGTATCTATATTCATTAGGAATACTGGTCTGTAATTTTCTTCTTACATTATTCATGTGGTTTTGGGATTGCAGCAGTGTTGGCCTTAGGGAATGAATTAGGAAGTATTCCTTATTCTTATATTTTGTGGAAGAGTTTAAGAGGAATTGATATTAATTCTTCCTTAAAAGTCTGGTTCAGTTCACTAGCGAACTTATCTGATCCTGGGCTTTTCTTTGACAGGAGGTTTCTTATTACCACTTCATTCTTTTTGCCTGTTATAAGTCTGTTGAGACTTTATATTTTATCTCGCATTTAGATGGTCTGCATGCTTCTCGACCTATCCATTTCATCTGGATTACTTTGCTGGCACAGAGTTGTTTAGAGAATTCTCTTATAAGCCTTTTGCTTTTTGATGACAGGTAGCAACATCCACTGTCACTTCTGATGTTAGTTACTTGCTCCGTCCCTTCCTCCCTCTCTGTCAAGTCTACCTAAAGGTTTGTCAGTTTTGCTGATCTGTCAAAGAATCAACTTTGGTTTCATTCTCTTTATTATCCTCTTTTCGTTTTACTGAGCTCTGCTCGACTCTTTTTTCCCTTCCCTCTGCTAGCTTTGTTTCCTTTGCTTTTCGTTTCCTAGTTCTGTAAGATATAAAGTTAGGATACTGATTTGAGATTCTTATTTTTTAATAGAAGCATTTACAGCTACACATTTGCCTCTGAGCACTGCCTCTGCTGCATCCTATGTGGTATTTTCATTTGATTAGCCTGCAGGTATTTTCTAATTTTCCTTGTGATTTCTTCACTTGACCCAGGGGTTGGTTAAGAGTGCCTTGCTTAACTGGCACATATTTTAACATTCCAGTTTTCCTTATGATACTGATTTCTAGCTTCATTCTATGGTGAAATTGGAGTAGATACTTTGTGTGATTTCAGTCTTTTTTACATTTATTGAGATTTATTTTGTGGCCTAATATCTGGTCTATCCTAGACAATGTCTCAATCGCCCTTGAGAAGAATATGTATTCTGCTGTTGTTGGGAGGAGGGTTCTATATATGTGTTGTTAGTTACAGTTGGTTATATTGTTGATCAAGATATCTGTATCCTTATTTATCTTCTGTCCATTTTTGGAAGTGGGGTGCTACAGTTTCTAACATTTACTCAAGAACTTTCTCTCTCTTTAATTCTATTGAAAAGTATTCTCAGTGCAGTAAAGATTCCTATAACCTTTTAAAGGGGCTAAAGTAAGTTTCAAAATTTACATGTATATACCTTTAAATCAAGACGTTCACACTTTTAGAATATCTTAAAGAAATTTTTTAAAGATTTAGTCTAGTCAAGGCTATGGTTTTTCCAGTAGTCATGTATGGATATGAGAGTTGGACTGTGAAGAAGGCTGAGCACTGAAGAATTGATGCTTTTGAACTGTGGTGTTGGAGAAGACTCTTGAGAGTCCCTTGGACTGCAAGGAGATCCAACCAGTCCATTCTGAAGGAGATTAACCCTGGGATTTCTTTGGAGGGAATGATGCTAAAGCTGAAACTCCAGTACTTTGGCCACCTCATGTGAAGAGTTGACTCACTGGAAAAGACTTTGATGCTGGGAGGGATTTCGGTCAGGAGGAGAAGGGGACGACAGAGGATGAGATGGCTGGATGGCATCACTGACTCGATGGACGTGAATCTGAGTGAACTCCGGGAGTTGGTGATGGACAGGGAGGCCTGGCGTGCTGCGATCCATGGGGTCGCAAAGAGTCGGACACGACTGAGTGACTGAACTGAACTGAACTATCCTAAAATATAATGATAATATCCTAAAATTATGATAATAATCATAGCTAACAATTACCAAGCCTTTACTTTGTGCCAGGCCATGGGCTAAGTATTTTGAATGTGTTAACTAATTTATTGGGTAGTTTTATTATTACCACAAAATTTTAAAAGATACAAGAGATTATGAGTGCTTGATCAGTAGGTTAATATATGTAATTGGAAGTCTTCAATGCAGCAGTGATTAGTAAAGGAAAAAGAAAAAGGGAAACAAGCAGATAGAATGGTACTGAGAATTAGAAAACCTGGGTTTAAATTGTACTCTGTCGTTTAAGACTGTAAATCCTAAACTCTTCTGAGTTTCACTTTCCTCAAATGCAAATCATCTCTAAGATTTCTTCTGATTTGCACCTTCTGATTCTGGTTTTTAACAAAAGCATCTAAAATAGTGCTGGAAACAAAGCCGTCCCTGACTGAAAGTTATTTAAGATGGTAATGCAATGTCTTCAAATACACTAATTGCCTTCTATAAGTCTAGATTTTTACGGAAGAAACATTTCTAATTTAGAAAGCTAAACAAGACCAGGGAATCACAATTAATCAAAACAAAACTAGACAAACCAATCCCCAAAGCAAGAAAAAAAATCTAGTTCATACTTGTATTTAAAGCAGAGAAAACATATTTGCAACCACTATTATTCAGTTTTCAAAGAAAAAGCAAGTTCTGGCCAATTCTACCACATCATTCATTTACTGATTTAACACACTTATTAAACAAGTATTAAATATTTGGTCCTGTGCCAGGATAATAATATACCAGCCTATGTTTTCAATAAACTTAAATCATAGTTTAGATGGGGAGACATTTTGTGAATAAGTAATTATAATAAGAGCTATTGTAAATTTATTAACAAAATTCTAAAGCACCACAGAAAAAGGAATACTTAAACTTCCTCAAATGACATTCAACTTAATTCTTGTATTTGTTGGATGAATAAGATACTAGACTAGGCATGCAAGGAGTGTGTGGAGGTGGTGGCTGGCAGACAATGCTGAAGAAAGGGGATATGCAAAGGTCAGAGTCAGGAAAAGGCAGATATCATATTCAGATTATAATTTAGTGTTATAGAAATACGATATCCATTTGATCCTAATTCTCTCACTTTGACATACATAATAACATTATTATAGCTATTAGTAACTGAGCACATGCGATGAAGCAGCTTACATACATACATATATATATATATATATA
>SJYA01002259.1:41549-208390 GCA_006410615.1 Neotragus moschatus
GAGATCCAACCAGTCCATTCTGAAGGAGATTAACCCTGGGATTTCTTTGGAGGGAATGATGCTAAAGCTGAAACTCCAGTACTTTGGCCACCTCATGTGAAGAGTTGACTCACTGGAAAAGACTTTGATGCTGGGAGGGATTTCGGTCAGGAGGAGAAGGGGACGACAGAGGATGAGATGGCTGGATGGCATCACTGACTCGATGGACGTGAATCTGAGTGAACTCCGGGAGTTGGTGATGGACAGGGAGGCCTGGCGTGCTGCGATCCATGGGGTCGCAAAGAGTCGGACACGACTGAGTGACTGAACTGAACTGAACTATCCTAAAATATAATGATAATATCCTAAAATTATGATAATAATCATAGCTAACAATTACCAAGCCTTTACTTTGTGCCAGGCCATGGGCTAAGTATTTTGAATGTGTTAACTAATTTATTGGGTAGTTTTATTATTACCACAAAATTTTAAAAGATACAAGAGATTATGAGTGCTTGATCAGTAGGTTAATATATGTAATTGGAAGTCTTCAATGCAGCAGTGATTAGTAAAGGAAAAAGAAAAAGGGAAACAAGCAGATAGAATGGTACTGAGAATTAGAAAACCTGGGTTTAAATTGTACTCTGTCGTTTAAGACTGTAAATCCTAAACTCTTCTGAGTTTCACTTTCCTCAAATGCAAATCATCTCTAAGATTTCTTCTGATTTGCACCTTCTGATTCTGGTTTTTAACAAAAGCATCTAAAATAGTGCTGGAAACAAAGCCGTCCCTGACTGAAAGTTATTTAAGATGGTAATGCAATGTCTTCAAATACACTAATTGCCTTCTATAAGTCTAGATTTTTACGGAAGAAACATTTCTAATTTAGAAAGCTAAACAAGACCAGGGAATCACAATTAATCAAAACAAAACTAGACAAACCAATCCCCAAAGCAAGAAAAAAAATCTAGTTCATACTTGTATTTAAAGCAGAGAAAACATATTTGCAACCACTATTATTCAGTTTTCAAAGAAAAAGCAAGTTCTGGCCAATTCTACCACATCATTCATTTACTGATTTAACACACTTATTAAACAAGTATTAAATATTTGGTCCTGTGCCAGGATAATAATATACCAGCCTATGTTTTCAATAAACTTAAATCATAGTTTAGATGGGGAGACATTTTGTGAATAAGTAATTATAATAAGAGCTATTGTAAATTTATTAACAAAATTCTAAAGCACCACAGAATAAGGAATACTTAAACTTCCTCAAATGACATTCAACTTAATTCTTGTATTTGTTGGATGAATAAGATACTAGACTAGGCATGCAAGGAGTGTGTGGAGGTGGTGGCTGGCAGACAATGCTGAAGAAAGGGGATATGCAAAGGTCAGAGTCAGGAAAAGGCAGATATCATATTCAGATTATAATTTAGTGTTATAGAAATACGATATCCATTTGATCCTAATTCTCTCACTTTGACATACATAATAACATTATTATAGCTATTAGTAACTGAGCACATGCGATGAAGCAGCTTACATACATACATATATATATATATATATATATATATATACTCCTTGTGTAAAACCAATGATATAGGGTTTTACAAATGAGAAAATTAAAGTCCAAAGAGATTAAATGTTTTGTCCAGCATTAAACAGCAAGTAACTGATGAGGCCAGGCTTTAAAACCAGATAATCCAGCTCTAGAACTGGCACAAGGATTTCCTTTCCTAAGCACTTCTGTTGAGATGTTTCAGTTCAGTTGAACTGTTCAATTGTGTCTGACTGTGACCCCATGGGCTGCAGCATGCCAGGCTTTACTGTCCATCACCAACTCTCAGAGCCTACTCAAACTCATGTCCATCAAGTTGGTGATGCCATCCAACCATCTCATCCTCTGGCATCCCCTTCTCCCATCTTCAATCTTTCCCAGCATCAGGGTCTTTCCCAAGGAGTCAGTTCTTCACATCAGGTGGCCAAAGTATTAGAGTTTCAGCTTTAGCATCAGTCCTTCCAATGAATTTTCAGGACTGATTTCCTTCAGGGTGGACTGGTTGGATTTCCTTGCTGTCCAAGAGACTCTCAAGAGTCTTCTCCAACACCACAGTGTTCAAAAGCATCAGTTCTTCTGCGCTAGCTTTCTTTATAGTCCAACTCTCACATCCATACATGACCAATGGAAAAACCATAGCTTTGACTAGATGGACCTTTGTTGGTAAAGTAATGTCTCTGCTTTTTAACATGCTATCTAGGTTGGTCACAGCTTTTTTTCCAAGGGGCAAGCATCTTTTAATTTCATGGCTGTAATCACCATCTGCAGTGATTTTTGGAGCACAAAAACAAAGTCTCTCATTGTTTTCATTGTTTCCCCATATATTTGCCAAGAAGCAACAGGACTGNATGTCTCTGCTTTTTAACATGCTATCTAGGTTGGTCACAGTTTTTTTTCCAAGGGGCAAGCATCTTTTAATTTCATGGCTGTAATCACTATCTGCAGTGATTTTTGGAGCACAAAAACAAAGTCTCTCACTGTTTTCATTGTTTCCCCATATATTTGCCAAGAAGCAACAGGACTGCATGCCATGATCTTAGTTATCTGAATGTTGGGCTTTAAGCCAAGTACTTCACTGTCCTCTTTCACTTTCATCAAGAGGCTCTTTAGTTCTTCTTTACTTTCATAAGGGTGAAATTTCACCACTTTCATATGGTGAAAATCCCATAAGGGTGGTGTTATCTGCATATCTGAGGCTACTGATATTTCTCCTGGCAATCTTGATTCCAGCTTATGCTTCATCCAGATCTGCATCGCGCATGATGTACTCTGCATGTAAGTTAAATAAGCAGGGTGACAATATACAGCCTTGACATACCCCTTTCCCTATTTGGAACCATTCTGTTGTTCCATGTCCAGTTCTAACTGTTGCTTGTTGACTTGCATACAGATTTCTCAGGAGGCAGGTCAGGTGGTCTGGGATCACCATCTCTTTAAGAATTTTTCATAGTTTGTTGTGATCTACACAGTCAAAGCCTTTGGTATAGTCAATAAAGCAAAAATAGATGTTTTTCTGGAACTCTCATGCTTTTCTGATGATCCAGTGCATGTTAGCAATTTGATCTCTGGTTCCTCTGCCTTTTCTAAATCCAGCTTGACCGTCTGGAAGTTCATGGTTCACATATGGTTAAAGTCTGGCTTAGAGAATTTTGAGCATTATTTTGCTAGCATGTGAGATGAGTGCAATTGTGCAGTAGTTTGAACATTCCTTGGCATGGCCTTTCTTTGGGATTAGAATGAAAACTGACCTTTTCCAGTCCTGTGGCCACTGCTGAATTTTCCAAATTTGCTGGCATATTGAGTGAAGCACTATCACAGCATCATCTTTTAGGATTTGCAATAGCTCAACTGGAATTCCATCACCTTCACTATTTTTGTTTGTAGTGATGCTTTCTAAGGCCCACTTGACTTCACATTCCAGGATGTCTGGCTCTAGGTAAATGATCACACTGTCATGGTTATCTGGGTCGTGAAGATGTTTTTTTGTATCATTCTTCTGTGTATTCTTGCCACCTCCTAATATCTTCTGCTTCTGTTAGGTCCATACTGTTTCTGTCCTTTCTTGTGCTCATCTTTCCATGAAATGTTCCCTTGATATCTCTAATTTTCTTAAAGAGATCTCTAGTCTTTTCCATTCTATTGTTTTCCTCCATTTCTTTGCACTGATTGCTAAGGAAGGCTTTCTTATCTCTCCTTGCTGTTCTCGGAAGTCTACATTCAGTTGGGTATATCTTTCCTCTTTTCCTTTGCCTTTAGCTTCTCTTTTCTCAGCTATTTGTAAGGCCTCATCAGACAACCATTTTGCCTTTTTACATTTCTTTTTCTTGGGGATGGTCTTGATCACTGCCTCTTGTATGTCACAAACCTCTGTCCATGGTTCTTCAGGCACTCTGTCTATCAGATATAATCCCTTGAATCTATTTGTCACTTCCACTGTATGCTCTTAAGGTATCTGATTTAGGTCATGCCTGAATGGTCTAGTGGTTTTCCCTTCTTTCTTCAATTTAAGTCTGAATTTGGCAATAAGGAGTTCATGATCTGAGTCTCAGTCAGCTCCTGGTCTTGTTTTTGCTGACTGTAAAGAGCTTCTCTGTCTTTGGCTGCAAACAATATAATCAATCTGATTTCGGTATTGACCATTTGGTGACGTTCATGTGCAGACAAGACAAAGGGTCTAAGATGTCTAACCATGCCTCCCATGAGATTACCAGTGTATCTCATCCAGGTATGCAGACCTTCATAAATATTTTAACTCCTTCCTAACAGACTTCTCCACTAAACAGTCTTCCCTTTCCTTGCAGCATGATTATGAAGTCTACACCAGCTTCCTACTGATGAGAATTAAGAATACTACGTTTGAAGGATAGCTCGTTTTTACTCCATACCAAAAGGAACACATGACTAGTAATCCCGTTAAGCATAAAGGGGAGAAAATTAATTCAACTTGATAAATGTGAAATCAAAAGTTACCTTCAGTCCCTCTAGTTCATTCTCCAGTTGCTTAGAATAGTGCTCACTCTGTTCACGCAATTTCCTGTCTTTAGATGCTTCAGCAGCCACAGCTTCTGTACGAACTTCCAGCTTTTAAAGGAAAATGAAAAAAGTTGATTTCATGATTATAATTGTTTCTCTAATAAAATGTTTTTCCCACGAGAATTTACCTTGCAATAAGGAGATAACTCAAATGTTGAAATTCATATTAAATAGCATTACCAAACTAAAAAAACCACTTTTTTCAAAAATTAAATGAAATATATATTATTTCACTAGTCTGAAAAAGCAGCTTTAATCACTACCCCATGGCCACTACAAAATTTGCCTGACTACTAACCTCTTTTTTGGCTCTTTCTGTTCTGCGCAGTTCTTGCCTTAAGCTTTCAACTTTTTGCATCACCAGGTCCACCTCTTCTTCCTTATCTCGGACATGGCGAGCAAGTTTCTGTTTTTGGGTGTGCAACTCTGTTAGCCGCTCATTGATCTCCATGAACTCCTGCATGGCCAGTTTCCTCTGACAGTGTGCGTCTTTCAGTTCTTTGGATTGGTTTTTTAATCGCTCACTAGCCTGGACTAGTTCCTACAGTTTTGTAAAAAGAATATAAGTTACCAATTCTGCAACCTAGGGACCAAATTTGGCCATCAAATTAGCTATCATGAAGCCAAGAAGAGCCAAAATTATTCACCTTGGAATAAAATTAAAAGAAATGAATTACTTTTGAACAGATACTAGTAGCATGGTGCTCTGTTTGTATTCTGAATTTCTTATGCTAACATTCTAACTGCAAAGATTTAACCTGATTTACCTTAGTTTCAATAAATAAATAAATGGTACAGAAATAAAAGATACGATGGTCAAAATAAAGATTTTGTGAAATGTAATGGCTATCTGTAAGGTTTAAAAAATTATATCAAATGATTACAAATGATAAAGACAAGGGTTATATTTGATGTGGGAACTAACTCTTGGGCCAGCAGCAAAGAGAAAAGCTAAACTCTCTAATTAAACTGAGAAACTTAAACGGGGCTAAAATAGACTTGGGTCAGTAGAATCACCTGCCTCCCAGCAAAAAGAAATGCAAATCTTCTTTGAGGAAAAGAGTCTCAATGAAATCTAGGGTATTTTTTTTTAAGAGCATACACATATGAGCTCACAACCATAGATTACCCAAATACCCAAAGGACAAACAGCTATAAGCAAACATTACAAACAATAAAAATAAGCCCCGATGTATTTGGATATTAGAATTATCAGATACTAATATACTGCTATATATAAAATGAAGAAATGAAAGGAAATTATAAAAATGGGAAAATGACAAAAGACTAAAATGATCAGGCAAAAAGACTACTGAAGTTGTTTATAAAACAATTTTAAAAAGCATTTAGGAGTGAAAAAAATAAGAGGTTATAATCACAAATCTAGAAGAAATCGAAAAAGGTAAAAGGATGCAATGAAACATTTTATGCCAATAAACTTTTCAACTTGTGAAGTGAACAAATTCCTATAAAACTAAATTTATCAAAACTGTTTCAAGAAGAAATAGAATGCCTGAATAGTTCTATAACAATTAAAGTAACCAAACCAATAGCTAACAAAATTTCCTCATCCCCCCCCAGCATGAAAGAAATCTCTAGGCTCAGATGGTTTTACAGATGATTCCCAGTGTTTCAAGGAACAAAATGTTTCTCTTATACAAATTTTTCTAGAGAACAGAAACAGAGGCAGTGCTACTCAGCGAATTCTATGAGACCAGTATAATCTTTATATATAAAATTTTTTTTAAAGATGGTTTTCTTATTAAAGAAAACAAATTTAAAAATCCTGAAAAAATGACATTAGCAAATAAGTTCAATATTAGCAAATAAAGTGGATAAACATGAACTCTGGAACTCAACTCCCTGTGTTGAAATTCCAGTTTCCCCACTTTCTAGCTCTATGATCTTGAACAAATGTACTTAGCTTCTTTGTGTGGGATCTCGCTATTTACATAAATACTGTAACTACTGCTGCTGCTGCTGCTAAGTCGCTTCAGTCGTGTCCGACTCTGTGCAACCCCACAGACGGCAGCCCACCAGGCTCCCCCATCCCTGGGATTCTCCAGGCAAGAAGACTAGAGTGGGTTGCCATTTCCTTCTCCAATGCATGAAAGTGAAAAGTAAAAGTAAAGTTGCTCAGTCGTGTCCGACTCTTAGCGACCCCACGGACTGCACCCCACCAGGCTCCTCGGCCCATGGGATTTTCTCGGCAAGAGTACTGGAGTGAGTTGTCATTACTACTAATACCTAAATCATAGGGTTCTGTAAAAGATTAAATGATCTAATGTATATTAAAGCACTTAAAACAGTACTATTAAAACAGATACAACATAACTGCTACCTGTATTATCATATTAATATTTAGCAGACAATATATGGGTAATATAGTTTTAACCCAGAAAAGCAAACATGTTTTAACATTAGAAAAAGTCTATAAACATAAGTCAGAAAACCAATTGATTAAAGGAGAACAATTATATAATTCCATCAATGGGTATTAACAAATTCCTAGAAATCTGTTGCAGTACTATGCAAAAAAAGCACATTTAATAAATTCAATACCCATTTTTATCAAAATGATTAGCAAAATAAGAAGATAACTTTCACCAAAAACTTAGAGAAAATATTATTATTAATGATAAAATAGTAAAGGTATTTTTGTGAAATCAGGAGTAAGACAGGGATGGCTGCTATCATCACCTCTATTGAATGTCGTATTTGAGGTCCTAGCTTATACAGTAAGACAAGGAAAGAAAAAACAGTAAACAAATGAACAAAATTGTCATTATTTTATAAAACTTTATAAAGAATCTCAAATATATTACTACAATGAGAGTTTAGGAATGTTGCTAGGACAGAATCAGTAAGAAAGTAAAATTTTAAATGTACAATTTACTGGGAACTTCAACGGCGGCTCAGATAGTGAAGACTCTGCTTATAATGCAGGAGACCCAAGTTTGATCCCTGCGTCAGGAAGATTCCTGGAGAAGGGCATGGCAACCCAATCCAGCATTCTTGCCTGGAAAATCCCATGGACAGGGGAGCTTGATGGAGTACAGTCCATGGGGTCACAAAGAGTTGGACATGATGGAGCAACTAACACTTTCTTTTCACAATTTAATATGTGAAAACTTAGGATAATAAATTTAAAGAGAGGCAAACAAGATCCTCATAGAATTTTATGGAGAAACATTTTAAAATACTTTAAACATACACAGATCCACAACATTTATGGATAAAATAATTTTATGTTTTTGTACAGTTAGGCCTTTCTAAGCAAATTTTATTGAAACTTAGGACATGAGCAAGTCTTTATGACTAATTTAGACAGTGAGAAAACTACAAAGAGATTTAACTCCTGGACTTAGGTGTTTACATTTCAAGGAGGGGCTGAGAGAGAGATAAGAGCTAGAACCAAGGAGATACCCTCTTTATAGAGCTGGAGAGTCGGACTTATCTTTTCACTGGAGTGACTCATTTATATTTCAAAGCATCCTAGATTCTTCTCTTTAGGTTTCCAAGGAGACCCTCAGAAAGGTGGGTAGAGATAGAGGGCAAACAGGAAGCATCTGCCTCTCTCCTCTGTATAAACACCCTCATTCAGTTTTTTGGGACTCCTTCTCCTTGAGTCTTCTTTCTGAATACAAACGATAATAATCCTGCCTTGCTCTTAAAATCCTGTGAGCATCTAGAGTGATATTAATAAATAATGGATAAGAACTTAAAGACTCAATATTATGTCAATTCTCCTGAAATTGCTCTATATAGATTTAATGCAATTTTAAACAAAATCCCATCACAGTCTTCAAGGACTACAGAGTTGAATAAGTGGAAATGTAATATTCAAGAGAGGTGATACTATACATCACTGAGGGAAGGAGGGCCTATTTAATAAATGAACAGCTGGCTAGCTATATGGGAAAAAGTAAAATTGGATCCTTACCTCGTATGATACACAAAAATAAATTTCTGATGCATTAAAAACTTAAATATGAAGACCAAACTTATAAAAGGTCAAGATAAAAATTCAGAATTGTTTTTTACCTCAGACTTCTTACATAAGCCAGCAAATGCAATAATCATAAAAATAAAGATTGATGAATTTGACTACTTTAAAAACTTTTTGCTATTCAAAGGCTCCTATAAAGAAAATGAAAAGATAAGCCACTAGCTGGGAGACATCTGTAACATATATAATCGACAGAAGATTAGCATGCCAGAGAATTTCAAGAGTTCTTACAGACCAATAAGGAAAAGACAAACAACCCAACAGAAAAATGTATGAAGGATATTAAGAGGTATTCACAAAATAAGAAATATAAATGATAAAAGGACATGTGTGGAGCTACTCGACCTCGTTAGTAATTAAAGAATGCAAATTAAGGCCATACTAAAATATCATTTTAGACCTAAAATGTCAATTTAGATGAGGTTTTTCCAAAATAACATTTCTAATTATATGAAGCAATGCTGAATATAAAAATTCCTATGCACTACTGGTGGAGTATAAATTGGTACAACCAGTGGAAAATGATTTGACATTATCATAAAAAAGAGAATATTCACATTCACCCAATTATTCTATTTGTGTTTGTGTGTCTGTCTGTGTGTGTATCTGGATATATGTTCAAGCATGTTCACAGCAGCATCATTTATAGTAGTTATCAATTATAAGCAACCTAAATGTCTGCAAACAAAAAATTAGATAAGTAAATTGTGGGTTTTGAAATAATGGTGTACATAGCAACTAAGTGAATGATCAACAGTTATATTGATGAATTATACTATTTTATAAGCTTAAAAACAAGCAACACTAATATACTGGTTTGAGATACACTAATATATGATAAAATTTTTTTAACTAAAAGAATGATTAACATAAAATTCAAAACATTGTCAGGGAAGTGGAGAGAAAGTGAAGGAAATGACTACCCAGGGCTATGCCATAAAATAGGTAATGGTCTATTTCTTAAGTTAGATGTTTGGTTCATCTATTATTTATATCAAAACTTATATAATGTTACATAACATTATAACTTTATGTATATTTATATATATAATGTTACATTTATTTTGTATATGCCTCAAATGAAAAAAATCTTAAAAAGAATATCTGCTGCCTATAGGGTATCAGGAAGAAGGAAATGGCAATCCACTCCAGTACTCTTGTCTGGAAAATCCCATGGATGGAGGAGCCTGGTAGGCTGCAGTCCATGGGGTGGCAAAGAGTCAGACATGACTGAGCGACTTCACTTTCGCTTTTCACTTTTATGCACTGGAGAAGGAAATGGCAGTCCACTCCAGTGTTCTTGCCTGGAGAATCCCAGAGACAGTGGGCCCCGTCTATGGGGTCGCACAGAGTCGGACACGACTGAAGCGACTTGGCAGCAGCAGCAGCATAGTGTATCAGACAAATCATTTAAAGTTCTTTATCAATATCAAATTCCTTTTAGCAATACCCTCTTCTCAGAATACATTAAAGGATTTTTAATATCAAAACTTATTAAAAACTGACAAAGTAACCATAAATCTAGATATCAGATGCTCATCCTTATTATGTTAACTAAGTTTGGCTGAGTAATCCTACCTTTAAATACATAATAATAACCACTAATAAAATAATATTATTAAAACAAATAGGACCTCTGCTATAAATTACAATTATTATTAAACTGACCATAAAAATATGTGAATTTGTACCAAACACTGTTTGAAAGTGATTCAAGAAATACATAAAAATATACTAATGTAATTTCCTTTGACCTTCATAGGTTCCTCTGTTAATCTTTTTGATTAGCTTCATCAGTAAAAGGTTATTTGTTTTATTTTTAATTATCTCCATTTCTTTATGGGCAGCAAGACTTATGTCTTCCCCAGAAGTACTTCCTCTATATTATAAATGAATTATATACAACATCATTGAATACAATTTATACTATGTCATAAGCCACTCATTTCTTTTTTGTGTTGGCTAGTATTAGTTTCAACATTTTAAAGTTTGTTAATGAAAGGAAAAATACACACAGTGTGTCATTTTAGTATATTTCTCTAGTGTTCAAATATATACTCTATTGGATTGTGTTACAGTGTTCTAGCTATTAATAAATTTTGTAATGTTTATAGTAATATTTATATGTTCACAAAGTTCTTATAAGAATAATTTTAGCTTATTCATCCATGCTTTGAAAGATAAATTGACACCTAAAAAATGATTAAAGAATTAAACAAATCTTTTGTCACAATCTTTTAGGAATGTTCATATTAGCAAGTCGCAGTGAAAATACACCTATATTTTTCATTTTTCCATAGACACTAAATCAATTTTTGCTATTCTCTCACTTCCTCATTATATTTCTTTTTCAGTAACATTTACTTTTAATCAAGTCCTTTGATTATTAACTTTCCAAAAGAACAATAGATTCTGCACTTTGAAGCCTCAGGAATATAAAGGTTTCTTTGCAATTGCCACTCATAAAATGTCATACACCAAAATATTTCTTAAATTTGTAAACCAACATTTTACAGATAAAATATAATCATTGTATTTCATTATGAATGCTTTCAGTATACAAAGTAAACGAGATTAAGAATTCAGAAAAGCCTTTAACAATCTGTCTCTATATTTTTACCTTATTTAATTCTTCCCTTTCTTGTTGTAATGTCTTGATTTGTTTTTCATAAGCCTTGATTTGTCTAAAAGCATCATCTAACTCTCGCCTCACAGAATTAGCTTCTTCAAGTTGCTGTTCCAAGTGACTTGATTCTAAAAATAGGAGACAATGTTTCATTTACTATTTGCATAAAGACAAATACTCAACACCAACCATTTACAATNTTTACCTTATTTAATTCTTCCCTTTCTTGTTGTAATGTCTTGATTTGTTTTTCATAAGCCTTGATTTGTCTAAAAGCATCATCTAACTCTCGCCTCACAGAATTAGCTTCTTCAAGTTGCTGTTCCAAGTGACTTGATTCTAAAAATAGGAGACAATGTTTCATTTACTATTTGCATAAAGACAAACACTCAACACCAACCATTTACAATAAATCTTCAAAAACTATCACTGAGTTGCTTTAAACCAAGTAAATTAAGTATCTTGAAACTGGTATTTAGCTTACTGGCACCACATGTCACTGACTAATGACAATTAAATGCTTATCAGTTCACTGTAAAGATGGTGAATAGGTAATGCCAGTGTGAAGAGTAAATTTCATGTGCAAAGATTTTGCACAAAATTTATGTGCAAAAATATCTTACATATTTATTAGAAAAAAGGCCATACTTTCAAAAACTAGTAACTTCAGAACCAATTAAAAACTTAAAACTAACAAATAAGAACACAATCAATCAAACAAAACAGGTACGTTTTCCTCTACTATTAGTTAGCATTCTTCTGTTGATAATCCTCAAATTACTGTATGATGCTCCAAATCACCCTGCTTGGTTTCACTAGTGGTGAAAGAATAAACTCTGATTTCTACAAGTAAATATCTGAAATAGGCTCAGGGAGTTGTGTCACTCACCTAAAGTGACATTGCTAAATGAGGATCACAGGCAACTACAGCCCACCAATCTTACATCAACTCTCCAACTAAAAAGGTAATGCGATTATAAATATTTAACCATTATCAGTGCAAATGAGTTATTTTAAAAATAAAATGCTTACATAAAATATAAACATATGCTTACATAAAATTTAATTAAGTTGATATAAAATATCCCTGGCATTAAAAGTTAGCAAATCAAAGAATTAAAGCCAGTGAAAACAGAAATCTAAGCACATTCATTGTTAATTTTGTTATAGATATTTTCTATTCTTTACAACCTTGTTACTTTGAGTGTCAACTCCATACAAGTAGTGTTAGAATCCTCTGGGAGCCTATTAGAAATGCAGTATCTCAGACCCCACATCAAACATAATGAATCAGAATCTATATTTAACAAGATTCTTAGGTGGCTCATTTGCAAATTAAAGGTCAGAAACAAGTGCACAAAGCATTGCACATTGTTGAATTTGATGTTTTCAATAAATGAAAAAGTGTTTATAATACATTAATCCTGTTGAGCATTTTATTTGCATAGAAAGTCCTAAAGTCAAGAAGTCAGCTAAATGTATTCACAAATTACAAACTAACTGTTTCCAGATTCCTTAGATTTATTAAAAGCTTATCTATATTAGGTATTATGAAGTCTAAATACATTTATACATAGCACAGGTTTTAGCAATTTTGAAAATATCTGCAAAGTTACATTTAATTATTTTCATTTTGTCTTAATAGTATATAGCAAGAAATATTTTCTTTGAAGAACAATAGAAAATATCAATGGATGTTTAGCCTTAAAGATCACAGATTTATATTCAGAAAATTACATTTTATCATTTTTTCAAATTTCAGCAGTTCATGTGGGAACTTTTTGTTTATACTAATTACTTCCAAACATTCTTTTTTGTAATTTTAAGTTTTCAGCATTTTTAGAATTTAAACACTTTCTGAAGTAGGTATCAATTTAGTTATTTCCAATAACTTGGAGTCACAATTTACTATGTGACAGCTGATTTCTGTCATTTTTGGGGTCATTTTAATCAAATGTTAGGGACAAGCTATATCAATCTAGAGTAGAAACATGGTACATTCAGTAATGCCTTCTGAGAATGCTCACTTCTTTCCTCTACCTTGAAAAACTCTTCCCTAGCACGCTAAAATCTTTCGCATATTATTGAGTCATTCATTTATCAAAACTGCTCGTTAGAAACAACAACAAAAAAAATCAGTATTTCATAAAATGTCTGTATCATATAACCTTTACAGCAAACTGTATTAAATGTGACCATTTAAATACTCTTTAAGGATATTTTTATTGTTTTATTTCAGTACAGGTTAAATTTTAGTTTTATCCCAGCCATTTCATGTTAGAAGTTTTACAATGAAGTTGTTAAGGAGATATACAAAATACATGTCAGGTTTTCATGATTCCTATTTCAGATACTTCAGAAATGCCTAAAGAATTAAAAATATTCACTTAAATATCAGGTAAATTATGAGAAGTACACAAGGAAATGTACTGGATAAAGAAGTTAGCAAAGACAAACCTACCCAATTATTTATAAAATCCTCTAATATGGAGAGAAGTATAGTACCTGTAATTTGGAATACACAGAATTTTATATTGCCCCAAAGGGGGGGAAAAAATCAAGAAAAGTCCAGAATATACTGAACTTTGGCCAACCATTGTAAAACAGCTCAGGCAGAAGGACCTTCACTTGCACTACAACAAAGAGCTCATTCAATTAAAATTTTGACAGAAATCCTTAAAGATTAACAAAAATATCTATTAAATATATGTCACTTTGATTTAGGCAAAACATTTAGATGGAATTATTTAAAATCAGTTTTAGTGAATAAAGAGAAAGCAATACTAGGAAAGAGATTAGCTCATACCAACCAAAAGGTTCTTAACTCACTGCTGCGAGTAGAATCCTGAAACTCAGCATGTATTTGTGTGTTTGTGTGTGTGTGTGAGAGAGAGTGACACACAGAGAGAAAGAAGGAGAAAATGGAAACAGGGAGCCAGAGGAAGGGCAAAGATGTTTCAGAGTTGGAGACCCAGACAGCAGTACACTAGCAGGGGCAGCGGCACATACCACCGACTTTGAGGCAATAAAAAGAATGGGACATAGAGCACATTATAGGTCACAACAGAGGTTTTACTTAGAAAACATACCTTTGTTTTTCATGTGAAAATATGAATTTTTATTTGTCTGTATATAGTCAATATATATTGTGTGTCTGTTATATGGTATCAGGAAACTGTCCTACTTCAGAGTATGGCATGCGNCCCCCCCCCCCACCCCCCCACCTCCCACGTGCTGGCATGCTCCTCCACTCTCTTCTCTTAGTCTTTGGGTCGGCATGCCCTCACGCTTCGAGGATGGATTCTCCTGCTATCTTCTGAATAAAATAGATCTGTAACACTGTCTAAGAGCTATAATACGGTTTGTCCAAGACCCGAGAGCTGTGCACACCGAGGGCTTTAATGTCCGTCGCTCCAAATCTTTGTTGTGGGCGAGACAGAACCAAGGAACATACGCTCACTCGGCTGACAGTTAGGACTAAGTTTAGGGCTTCCCTGGTGGCTCAGACGGTAAAGTGTCTGCCTGCAATGCCAGAGGCCCGGGTCCCTGGATCGGGAAGATCCCCTGGAGAGGAAATGGCAACCCACTCCTGTACTCTTGCCTGGAAGATTCCATGGACGGAGGAGACTTGTAGGCTACAGTCCATGGGGTCGCAAAGAGTTGGACACGACTGAGCAACTTCACTTCACTTCACTCCACTCAATAATTAGTTTATATATAAATGGATTACACCCTCCCATAAAGACTCACGTGACTGAATGGATAAAAAAACCAACACCTAACTACCTGCTGCCTATGAGACACACACAGGCTCAAAATGAAGGAATGGAAAAAGGTATTCCATGCAAATGGAAACCAAAAGAGAACAAGGGTAGCCACACTTTTGTCAGACAAAATGGAGGATAAGTCAAAAATAGTAATAAGAAACGAAAAAGGTTATTATATAATAATAAAGGGGTCAACTCATCAACAGGATACAATAATTATAAATTTTCATGACCCCAGTAGTAGTGCCTAAATATATTAGGCAAATACAATAGATCTGAAGGGAGAAATAGACAATACAATAATAGTAGGAGACTTCAATACTCTACTTTCAACCATGGATACACTAGACAGAAAATCAATGAGGAAACACTGGACATGGCTTATATTTTCAGACCACTAGGACCTAACCAAAAATTCCGACCAACAGCAGCACATACACAATCTTCTCAAACACATGGAACTTTTCTTCTTCAGGGTACATCAAGTTAGGTTACAAAACAAGTCTTAACAAATTTAGGAAGACTGAAATCATACCAAGGACTTTTTCCAACCACAAAGGTATATGATACTAGAAATTAGTAAAGAGAAAAACTGGAAAAATTCACAAAAATGTGGAAAGCAACACATTCCTGAGTAACCAGTGGGTCAACAAGAAATTAAAAGAGGAACTTCAAAAAAAAATTGGAAATAAATCAAAATATAAAAAATATATCAAAACGTATGGAATGCAGTAGAAGCAGTTCTAAGAAGGAAGTTCACAGCATTAAACAGAGCAAAACAGAACAAAACTCAAGGCACCTAGCTTTACAGTTTAAGCTACTAGAGTAAGAATATTGAATTAGTAATCAAAATTGTCCCAACAGAGAAAAATCTAGGACTTGATGACTTTACTGGTGAGTTCTACCGGACACTTTAATAAGAATCAATGTCAATTCTTCTTAAACTCTTTCAAAAAATAAAAGAGGGAGTACTCTCAAACTCATTTTACGAGGCCAGCAAGACAACAATTACGCTGATACCACAGCCAAAAGCAAAAATCAATAAATGAGACTACATCAAACTAGACAGCTTCTGCACAGCAAAGGAGACCATAAAATAAAAAAAATAATAAAAAGCAACATACAGGATGGGAGAAAATGTTTGCAAATCAAATATCTGACAAGGTGTCTGTGAAAATCAATAGAAGCCTCACTAAAATGGAGTTGGGAGGCCAGATGGGGGAAACTCAACACAGACCTCTCTACATCAATTACAGAAAGAACTGTCAATTATAGACCCCAAGAGAGGAAGCATCAATTACAGGCCCTAATAGGAAAGACAGTATATCACATCTCCTATAAAAAAAATCAACTACCCCAGGACCTTAGCCAATGAGAAACCATCATCACCCTAAACCCTCACTTTTCTCCAATGAACTTTCATTCAAAACAATCTTTCTCAACTTTCTCATTTTTCTCTATAAAGTAATGTTCCTCTACTTTGTTAGACTTGCCTATGGATTTTTCTGTGGCTTGCTTACCCTATTGCAATTCTCTGGTATTTCCAAATAAAACCATTATTTTTTATGGAAAAGTAACTGACTTTTATTTTTAAGGTCAAGAAGTTAATAGAGACAAATAATCCCGTCCAAAAAGGGGCAGAGGAGCTAGAAACATTTTTCTAAAAAAAAGACATACAGATAGCCAACATGAAAAGGTGTTCAACATCACCAATTATCAGGGAAATGTAAATTAAACCACAGTGAAAAATCATCTCACACCTGTCAGAATGGCTGTCATCTAAAAGATAAGAAATAAAAAGTGTTGGCAAAGATGTGGGGAAAAGGGAACCCTTTTGCAATACTGGTGGAAATGTAAATTGGAGCTCCCACTACAGTAAACAGTATGGAGAATCTTCAAAAAATTAAAAATGGAACTACCATACGATCCAGCAATACTACTTCTGGGTGTTCATCAGAATGAAACAAAAACACTGACTTAAAAAGATGTGTGCACTCTCATATTCATTACAGCATTATTTAAAGTAGCCAAGACACAGAAGCAAACTAAGTGCCCACTGATGGATGAAGTGATAAAATGTGTGTGTGTGTGTGTGTGTGTGTGTGTGTGTGTGTATAACAGAATATTTTTTAGTTATAAAAAAATAAAAGAAATTTTGCCATTTGCGACAATATGAATTGGACCTTGAGCACATTATGCTAACTGAAATAAATCAGACAGAGAAAGACAAATACGGTAAAATCTCACTTATAGTTGGAATCTAAAACAACATCAGCAAACTGAACTCACGGATAAAAAGAATATTGGTGGTTCTAAGAGATGGGGGTGCAGGGTATATTAAAGGAGGGAAGATGGTCAAAAGATACAAACTTCCAGTTATATAATAAACACTGGGGATGTAATATAAAACACTGTATTATTTACTGTCTACAGTAAATAATACCATACTGTATATTTCAAAGTTAATAACAGACTGCTGCTAAGTTGCTTCAGTCGTGCCCGACTCTGTGCGACCCCACAGACGGCAGCCCACCAGGCTCCGCCATCCCTGGGATTCTCCAGGCAAGAACACTGGAGTGGGTTGCCATTTCCTTCTCCAATGCATAAAAGTGAAAGTGAAGTTGCTCAGTTGTGCCCGACTCTTAGCAACCCCATGGACTGCAGTCTACCAGGCTCCTCCATCCATGGGATTTTCCAGGGAAGAGTACTGGAGTGGGTTGCAATTGCCTTCTCCTCTATTGATAAGATCTTATCTAACAGAATAGATCTTATCTCATTGGATAAAAAAATTGAGACTATGTATGGTGAGCAGTTCTTCTGGGTTCCCTTACCCTACTGCTCTCCATCTGGGTGCCCTGTCTCAATAAAATCTCTTGCTTTGTCAGCACGTCTCCTCGGACAATTCACTTCCTTCACTTCCGAGTGTTAGACAAGAGCCCAGTTTCGGGCCCTGGAAGGGGCCCGCCTTCCTACAACAAATGGCGACTTTGGTGGAGACTCTTCTTCACTGAGACTGACATCCTGACCACTCGGGGTACTCAGGGGCCAGCTTGTCTGCCAATGGACCAGACCCAGAGGCTGCAACTGGGACCCTTTTGTCCCTGGTCTCCTCCTGACGTGGACAACTGGCCAGAGTGCCCCAACCAGGCTTCCCTGGTGGTGCAGAGGTTAAAGCGTCTGTCTGCAATGTGGGAGACTGGGTTTGATCCCTGGGTTGGGGAGATCCCCTGGAGAAGGAAATGACAACCCATTCCAGTACACTTGCCTGGAGAATCCCATGGATGGAGGAGCTTGGTGGGCTACAGTCCATGGGTTGCAGAGTCGGATACCACTGAGCGACTTCACTTTCACTTTCTATGTTGATGGAAGTAAACTAAACTTACTAAGGTGAATATTTCACAACATATACAAATACTGAATTGTTATGTTGTGCATCTGAAACTAACATAATGTTACATGTCAATCATATTTCATTTAAAAAAAAAAAAGGAAAAGCAAACCAAAAATTCAGACAAAGGTAATATAAAAAAGGAGAAAAAACACAACAAAGATCAGTATCTCTCATGTATACAGATTAAAAAAATCCTTAACACAATACTGAAAATAGAATTAATTTATAAAAATAAATATACACCATAACCAGGGATGTATATATTCCAGGAATATAAAGTTGATTTAATATTTCAAAATCAACCAATTTAATTCACCATAGTAAAAGGTTAACTAAGGGAAAAAACACATGCTTATATCAATCAATGCAAAAAATATATTTGACAAAGTTCAATATCCATTCATGAAAAACCCTTAGAAATGTAGAAACAGAGGAGAGTTTTCATAATATAAAAAGCTTGATAAAGAGTATCTATAAAAATCCTACAGCTGATATTACACTTAAGGGTGAAATACTTAATGCTTTCCTCCTAAGACTGGAAAGACAACCAGGATGCCTGTTCTCACCAATCTTCTGCAACAAAGTGCTACAAGTCCTTGCCAGTAAAATAAGAAAAGGAAAAGCACCCAGATCAGAAAGAGGAAAAGAAAATTGTTCATATTTGCAGCTGCATAATGGTCAGCAAAGAAAACCCCAAGGAATCTTAACAAAACCGAAAAACCCTCCTAGAACATATTAGTGAGATACGCTGTGCTATGCTTAGTTGCTCAGTCGTGTCCCACTCTTCCCAACCCCATGGACTGCAGCCCGCCAGGCTCCTCCATGGGGATTCTCCAGGTAAGAATATTGGAGCGGGTCGCTGTGCCCTCCTCCAGGGGATCTTCCCAACCCAGGGACTGAACGCAGATCTCCCGAACTGCAGGCGGATTCTTTACCATCTGAGCCATCAGGGAAGCCCATTAGTGAGACAGCCTATGTAAACAAGTTTTCCAAATTCGTATCACCTCTTTGAAGATACTTTAGTAACCATATTATCTCGTGTCTGTGTTCCACTGCTTTTTTTTTAGTTCCATAAAACTCAAATATACTAAGTGCTACATAATGTTTTGGTGTTGACAGCGAAGTAAATTTTTCTATTTATCACATTTCAAATCTTACTCATTTTTAGAAAGATAAACCTACAGAATTTGATGAAGATATCTTTCTTAAAAGAGTTACTTAAAAAAATAGAACAGCATAAATTATGTTCAAATTTTAAGTCTCCTTGTGTCTTAATATCGTATTTTAAGTAGTCCTTTTTATAAAAGACACTGTCAGATTCCTTCTTTTCTTTACTTGTTTTGGCCTAAAACCACTTTTCTAGAGAGGTCTGACTTTCCTAGCTAAAACAGTACCTTTTTTCTTTCCTCTACTCTCTCTCTGCCCCTATACTTACTGAGATCATGTGATGCCTTTAAATCCTGCAAAAGGTTCACTCACAGAACAAACCAAAGACTGAACAGTCAGTAAAAGTCCATTGATCAGGCAATGAGCCCTCCTCACCTCTTTATTTCTCTATTCTCATCTCCACCTATTCCACCTGCTTGCTTACTCTGCTCTAGCCACCCTGTCTTCTTACGTTTAATTTGAACTCACAAGGCATATTTTTGACTGTAGGGATTTTACACTGGTTGAGCTGTCTTCTTGGAATTATGTGTTTCCCAGTTAACTGTATGGTTAATCCCCTTTAACTTTTTCAATATTTTGCTCACGTGGACTACCCTATTTAAAACAATAGAACTTCTCATCTTAGACTTGTGACCCACGCTCCATATTCTCCTCTATTTGTAAGCGCTCATTAGCTTCCAGCCTATCATATCATTCACAAAGGTGCATAGTTACTGTTTCACGTCTCGTGTTTGCCCTCCACTCCAGGGAGAATTTTTATTGGTGTGTTTCGTACTGCATCCCAAGAACATGAAAGAATGCCTAGTACATGAATATTTATTGAATGGAATAAATGATGAATAGATATAATAGGCATATCAACAATTATCATAATTAATTTCAATTAACTTCAGCAATACACCGAAAAAGTGAACTACTCATTTAAATGCTTTGCCAGACAAGTTTCAACTAATTATTCCAAACTAATAGGTCCTCCCAAAAAGTCATGTTTTTTCACTTAAATCTGGGTAAGATGCTCCTCTTTGTGCAGTCTCCATGTACCTATGCTTATTTTATCTTCTGACCTTTGCCCATGTACTGCAAAAAACTATATCTTTTTCCAAGACCAAAACATGAGCCTCTTGACAGCAGAGCCATTTTTGTTTGCTTTTCTCTCACTGGCATATAGTTCACATCACATAACACATAACAGGTACTCAATAAATGTTTTTTTTTGTGTGAATAAAACACTTTAAAATATCTACTAAACTGAATTAATAATGAATCATAGGTATTTACCTCTTACTTGTTTCCTTAGTTTTTCAATTTCTTCTTTTAAGCTTTTTATTTCTAAATCTTTGCTTGCTGTTAGTGGACCATCAGCAGTTGAATATTGCAGAGCCTGGACAGTCTGCGTTGACTCTTTAAAAAAAGAAAGAATGAGAAATATACCCACATTCTAAAATTGAAAAACTAATGCCAATATATTTCTTTCTAGGGAAATCCTCATTTAATTCAACTAATCAAACAAAGCATCTACCCACTGACAAAAAAAAAGCATGTAAATAGATTAAAATTAAGTCACAGAACTCCACTAGAGTTATAATGTCACTAGAATTATAACTATCTACCTTCTAATATGTGTGGTCTTCAGTTTTAAATACTGTTGGTACACTCTGTCAGTGAGTCAACTACTCAGTTCCCTTTCATCCTAGCATAAACTGTCATCAAAATGTATGTCAGATGATATATGAAAAACTGAGTCTGGTGTATGAAGAGAGGTTTAAAGATGTTAATACAAAATATGCAGAAGAGCTGGCCTTCCAAATGTCATGTATGAAAATGGAGGCCCACCTACAGAAGACTGGGCTCATCACTTAGCTAAAATAGGGATAATTATTTTAACTTGCCGTTCTAATTGAAAGACAAAAAGTACTGAAGAAGCATTAAATCTAGTAAGGCATATGTCCAGACACCATCAAAAGAGGCAGAAAAAAAGAAATGGTCCTAAAATAGTTCTGCCAGCTTATGGAAAGATCCCAAATAGTAAATTTCTACCTCACCATAATTTTTTGTTAGCACAAATCATTATTGATTGCTTTAGATTACGAATCTTATGCATACATTGCTTTATGTAACCTATTACTTATATACATATATTACTTATTTATATAGATTTAAAACTCCAAGGGACTGTAGCCTTCAGAAGATAGAGATTTTCTAATTTATATTCATCATCTGTATAGAGAACAGTATCATTATATTCACATGATGGTGGTCAATATTTGTTAATTTGAATTAAAGGTGCAAGATATACCATATTGTGCATTCAACCATGACCTTTCACATCCAGTATTTATTACACATTTCTTTTTCTTTGGGTTCAAAACCATGTTAAAAATTGGTACATTCTGTATTTATTATTTTTAAAAAACATCTTTTCTTTTTTTTAAGACATCGAAGTTGAGAGTAGAAAATGGGGAGGCATAAAAATATCCACTGGACATGAGTCGCTTTTTTCTTTCTCCAACCCCCACACTGCAAGGTATGGAGGTGCAGGAGGTATCCTTGTTCCTCTTTGCCACCTCTGTCCTTCCTATAAATTCCAGATCTTCTAAAATGCCCATTACCTCTTTATCATAGTTACCCACTATCCTTTTCATTACAACTCTTTTTATTATTATCTTTAGTGACTTTAACAACAAAAGAGACAAGCTATCCAGCTGGCTTCACAGGCACACAAATCTGCTATGCAGCCACTGTTAGGGCTGTTTGCTGCCAAGTCGCTTCAGTCGTGTCCGACTCTGTGTGACCCCATAGATGGCAGCCCACCAAGCTCCCCCGTCCCTGGGATTCTCCAGGCAAAACATTGGAGTGGGTTGCCATTTCCTTCTCCAATGCATGAAAGGGAAAAGTGAAAGTGATAGGGCTGTTTACCCAGCAGCTATTCCTCTCTCCAGGTGTTTAAATTAGCGGTCAGGACTTTGAAACAACTATTATTAATATATTAAAACAAATGAAAAAGTAAACAATGGGGAATTTCAATGGAGCACTGAAAACTGTAAGAATAAAGCAAATGGATATTCCTGAACTAAAAGAGACAATATCTGAAATTAAGACTCATTGAATGGATTTCATACCAGAACAGATAAAGCAGATGACAAGACAAATGAACCTAAAGGCAAGTCAGTAGAGAATTAAGCACAAAAAACCCTAAGAATGGAAGAAATAAGACTTAGAATAAAAGGTATAAGGGACAGAGTCTAAGATATACATAACTGGAGTCCCAGAAAGAGAGGAGATTGTGAATGGGGCAAAAGAAATATTCAGAGATTATGAACAGAATTTTCTAAAATTGATGAAAGATATCAATCAAGTATTCAGAAGCTCAGTGAATCCCAAACACGATTTACATTAATACAAAGAAACTGTACCAGGTAGATCATAGCCATCCTGCTTGAAATTGAAGTTAAGGAGAAATACTTAAAAACAGCTGGAGTATAATCAAGAAACCAAGACTAACAGCTGACTTCTCAAATATACTGGAAATCAGAAAACAATGGCATGAAATCTATAGAGCATTGAAAGAAAACACCTTCCAAGCTAGAATTCGAAACCAGCAAATATTCTTCAAAAATGAAGGCAAAATAAAGGCCTCTCAGACAAACAAAATCTGAGTGATTTAGTCACAACACATGTAATCATAAGAAACACTAAAGGAAATTTTTCAGACTAAAAAAAAACGGTTCTGGATGGATACATGGATCACTAGGAGAAAATAAAGAATACAAAAACAGTAAATATGTGGGTAAATATTTTAAAAATAAATGAGTAGTAAATATTTAAAGCAAGAATAAAATCAAAGTATTGAAAGGTTTACAACACAGAAACAGGTAAACTATAAAACAACAACATAAAGAGCTATTATAACGGTCTGATACTGTTTGTGAAGTGGTAAAATAAAACTTATTTAAAAGACATGTAAAGATCTAATGGAAAAAAAGGGGGCTGAATATTGACTGAATATTCAATATTCAAAGAGTAAATATATGAAAAGATACTCAACCTTATTACCTACAAGGAAAATACAAATTTAAAATCATAGCAAAACTCCAATATACAGATACCAGAATGGTTAAAATTTTGAAAAGCTGACAATATCTAGTTCTGATGGGAATATACAGTAAGTGAAACTCATACATTATTGGTGAAACTACT
The DNA here is from genome assembly GCA_006410615.1 of Neotragus moschatus. Taxonomy (NCBI): domain Eukaryota; kingdom Metazoa; phylum Chordata; class Mammalia; order Artiodactyla; family Bovidae; genus Neotragus; species Neotragus moschatus. Next base: position 65,286 of record SJYA01002259.1, read on the forward strand.
GATGCAATTAATCACTTTTGAAAACTCTTTGCAATACTTTCTAAAGCTGAAAATACACTATCCCATAACCCAGAAATAGGTAGATATCCAAGAGAAATAAGCACATATGACCATCAAAAGAAATACATAACAACATTCACAGAAACCATGTTTATAATAGTCAGTATCTGGAAATAACTCAAATGTTCAACAACAACAGCTTGGATGAAATGGTCTGAATATCTGTGTCCCCCCCCCCCAAATTCCTATATTAAAATCCTACTCAAAAATGATGTAATAAGGAGGTGGGGCTTTGGGAGGTGTTTAAGTTATCGTTACAAGAGTGGAGCCCTCAAAAATGGGATTCAGTTCAGTCGCTCAGTCGTGTCCGACTCTTTGTGATCCCATGAATCGCAGCATGCCAGGCCTCCCTGTCCGTCACCAACTCCCTGAGTTCACTCAGACTCACGCCCATCGAGTCAGTGATGCCATCCAGCCATCTCATCCTCTGTCATCCCCTTCTCCTCCTGCCCCCAATCCCTCCCAGCATCAGAGTCTTTTCCAATGAGTCGACTCTTCGCATGAGGTGGCCAAAGTACTGGAGTTTCAGCTTCAACATCAGTCCTTCCAAAGAAATCCCAGGGCTGATCTCCTTCAGAATGGACTGGCTGGATCTCCTTGCAGTCCAAGGGACTCTCAAGAGTCTTCTCCAACACCACAGTTCAAAAGCATCAATTCTTCGGCGCTCAGCCTTCTTCACAGTCCAACTCTCACATCCATACATGACTACTGGAAAAACCATAGCCTTGACTAGACGGACCTTAGTCGGCAAAGTAATATCTCTGCTTTTGAATATGCTGTCTAGGTTGGTCATAACTTTTCTTCCAAAGAGTAAGCATCTTTTGATTTCATGCCTTACCAAAAAGAACCCAGGGCTCCCTAGCCATTTCACTCAGGTGAGGACAGAGCAAGCAGGCACTGGCTATAAACCCACCCTTGGCCATGCTGGCACTTTGATCTTGGACTTCAGCCTCCAGACCTCAGAGAAATAAATTTCTGTTGTTTATAAGCCATCCAATCTGTTTTATTTTTTAATAAAAGCCAGAAAAATCCAGACAATGGATGATTTGTTTTAGTATTTATGTACAGTGTAATACTGGACTAAGCAGCAGTTTTAAAAAAGGACAAACTACTGATTTACATATAACATGGAAATCTGTGTTATCAAAAAAATAAACACAAATGACAATATACTGTATGAACATGCATACTGTATGAATGTAGATACTGTGTGGCTTCAAGAAAAGGTAAAATTAATGCTGAAAAATTCTGAATACTGTTTACTTCAGAGTTGTAGGTTACAAACTGGGAAGAGAGCATGATGGAACTTTACGCTATGCAAGAAATGTTCTATATGCTAATTGGGGTGGAGGTTACATAAAGGTACACTAATATAAACATTTATAGGGAGTATACCTTAGAATACTTGTCCACTTTATGCGTATCACCGTCTAAAAGTCAAAACTGAGTGACATCAGTATCACATCCCTGTGAGTCATTCTTTTTTCCTCTCCACGTCAATGTACAATTAATTGGATATCCACAACTGAACAGAAGTGCTTCTGCACTGCACCCACATCTGAAAGTGGGTCGACTGGACCTTGGAGGAGGCTGCAGATCCAAGGTACACGCAGCAGTGACCTCTCTAGCAGAGGAGGTAGAAAGTGAAAGTGATGAGTGAGAACCAAGTGGGCTGTGATGAGGGCTACAGCTGGAGGATTTCTGAAGGGGACGGGGAGGGTAAGAAAGGAAAGAAGGCAGGCAAAGAGAAATGAAGGAATGCATTTCCTGCTGTCTGTCCACAAATCTCTGAGTTCTTCCACCAAAAAGGTCCAGGTACCAAGCATACACTTCCTAGACTCTGCCAACAGCTTTTACCATGCACACACTCCAAACTTCAGCTGTGAGTCAGCTCTGGGAAGAGAAAGCCAAAATTTGTGCTATAGCGCCACCTTTTGGAAAGCAAAAGAAAGGCTTCTGATTGCCCCTGCTGAAGGAAAGTGAAAGTGAGTGAGTCAATCGTGACTGACTCTTGGTGACCCCATGGAGTCACATGCAGCCACAGCGTCCTCTTTCTGAGAAGGCAATGGCAACCCACTCCAGTACTCTTGCCTGCAAAATCCCATGGACGGAGGAGTCTGGTAGGCTGCACTCCATGGGGTCGCAAAGAGTCGGACACGACTGAGCGACTTCACTCACTTTTCACTTTCATGCATTGGAAAAGGAAATGGCAACCCCCTCCAGGTTTCTTGCCTGGGGAATCCCAGGGACGGCGGAGCCTGGTGGGCTGCAGTCTATGGGATGGCACAGAGTCAGACATGACTGAAGCGACTTAGCAGGGCAGGACTGTATAGTCCATGGAATTCTCCAGACCAGAATACTGGAGTAGGTAGCCTTTCCCTTAACCTTACCTAAATAGGAAAGGTGTTTGCTTCTTCAGTGTTATGGCAGTGATACACTTCATGAAACACTATGAAAACCCACGTAATACAGTATCCAAAAAAGAAAATGATAGTTTTCTAGGCAACTGTCTCAAAGATACAGAATACTGCAATCTGATAAAGAATTCAAAACAATTATGAAGAAATTCAACAAGTTACAAGAAAACATAGAAAGGCAACTCAGTGAAGTCAGGAATAATTAATGAATAGAAAGAGCACTTACTAGAGAGACTGATATTACAAAAAATAACAAAACAAGAATTCTGCAGCTGGAGAACTCAATAAGTGAGAGGAATACTGCACTAGAAAGCACTGGGAGTAGAACAGATCAGATGGAAGAAAGAATAAGCCATATGGGGGACAGTAATTGAGAAATAATTTGGATGTGAGGGGAGTGAGAACTAAGTGAAGAAACCCGACAAGACTTATCAGACTCCATTTAAAAAGTAAAAATAAGAATAATGGGTATACCAGAAGGAGAAGAGATGGAGACAGGGGCAGAGTTTATTTGATGAAATAATAGCTGAGAACTTCCCAAACCTGGAGAAAGAACTGGACATACAATTCTATGAAGCTAATAGAACACCTTGCTGTCCCAATGCAAAAAGATCTTTTCCAACACATTTTAGAATGAAAACTGTCAAAAGTCAATACTAAAGAAATAATTTTAAAGGCAGCAGAGGGAAAAAGAAAGTATCCTACAAAAGAATCTCCATTAGGTAATAAGCTGATTTCTCAGCAGAAACTCTACAGGCCAGGAGAGAGCAGAATAACATACTCAAAGTATTGAAAGATAAAAGCTCCTAGTCAAGAATACTCTACCTGGAAAAGTTATTCTTCAGATATGAAAGAGAAATAAAGGTTTTCCTAGGCAAATAAAAGCTGAGAGTTTACCACCACTAGAAATGCTGAAAGGAGTTCTTCAAGCCGAAACAAAAAGGATGAAAGTACACAAGACTCTGATCAAGGTAACAAATACAGTCAGAATTAGAAAACTGTAACTGTATTTTAGAATAGTATGTTAAACAATTAATTATAGCATAAATGTTAAAGGAAAAGAGCATTAAAACTTTCTATAGCTACTACCATTTGGTAGCAAATTCACAGCATAAAAAGTGATCATTTGTGACATCAAATATAATAGCTGTAAACTGATGAAACCTCTGTAGGTGAGTGAAGATGGGTTGCTATCAGCAGAAAAAGGACTAGTTTATCAATTAGTTATTTTATGTAAATGTCATGGTAAAGACAAAGCAAAAATTCAGAGGAGAGATATCACATAAAAAAGGGAACTATGAGCAAATCACCATTGTAAATCATCAACTTACAAAGGTAGACAAGAAAAGAAGAAGAAAAAAACCCAATGGAGATACAAAATAACCAGAAGGCAAAAGATCAATAGTAGTAATACGTCCTTACATACCAATAATCACCCTAAATGGATTGAATGGATTGAATTTACCAAATGAAAGGCACAAAGTGGATGACTGGGAAAAAAAGTCAAGTTCCAACTATATGCTGCCTACAAGAGACTCACTTCAGCTCTAGCAACAAAAATAAGCTCAAAGTGAAGGGATGGAAGATAATATTTGAGAAAGCAAAACAAAATGAGTGTAGCTATACTTAAATCAGACAAAATGTACTTCAGCCAAAAAACGGTAACAAAGAGACAAAGAAGGTCATTATAATGATAAAGGGGTCAATACATCAAGAAGATGTAACAACTGTAAATATACAGGCTCCAAACAGCAGAGCACCAAAATATATTAAATACTAACAAACCCTAGGAGAGAAACAGACAATAGAATAATAGTAGGGGACTTCAGTATGCCACTCTCAGCAATGATAAATTGTACAAACAGAAAATCAACAAAGAAATGTTGGAAATGAACCATCTTAGAAAAATAGATTTAACAAACATATATAGAACATGGCATATAACAGCAGCAGAATATACATTCTTCTCAAGTGCACACAGATCATTCTCCAGAACAGATTGTATGACAGGACAAAAAACATATCTCTACAAACTTAAAAAGACTGCAATCACACCAATTATCTTTGCTGGTAAGAAAATAGAAATTGATAAAAAGAGGAAAGTGAGAAGATCTACAAACATGTGGAAACTAAACAACATACTTCTGAACAACCAATGGGTGAAAGAAGAAATCAAGAGAAAAAAAAAAATCTAAAAACTAATGAAATTGGAAATATGACATTATCAAATTTGTGGGATGCAGCAAAACAGTTCTGAGAGGAAAGTTTATTGCCAAAAAATGCATATATTAAAAAATTAGAAATATCTCAAATAACCTAACTTTACATCTCAAGGAATTAAATAAGAATAAATTAAGCCCTTGGATGGATGGCATCACTGACTTGATGGACATGAGTCTGAGCAATCTCCAGGAGTTGGTGATGGACAGCCTGGTGTGCTGCAGTCCACGAGGTCGCAAAGAGTCAGACACGACTGAACTGAATTGAAAGTTAGCAGAAGGAAGGAAATATAAAGTTCAGAGGTGAAATGAATGAAATAGACAAGAAAAACAACAAGAAGGATCAATCAAATTAAAAGCTGGTTGTTTGAAAAGACAAAAGTGACAAAACTTTCATCTAGACTAAGAAAGGAGAGAAAAGATTCAAATAGAATTAGAAATGAAAGAGGAGACATTACACAGGATGCTATAGAAATACAGAGGCTCATAAGAGGCTGCTGCTGCTGCTAAATCGCTTCAGTCGTATCCAACTGTGCGACCCCATAGATGGCAGCCCACCAGGCTCCCCCATCCCTGGGATTCTCCAGGCTGGATGACTGTATGCCAAAAAATTACATAACATAGAAGAAGTAAACAGATTTCTAGAAACAAAACTGACCAAGACTGACTGAATCATGAAAATCTAGAAAATCTGAACATTCTAATAATGAGTAAAGAGATTGAATCAATAATCAGAAACCTCCCAGAAAGAAAATCTCAGGACCAGATGGTTTCATTGATGAATTTTACCAGTCACTTTAAGAAGAATTAACATCAATCCTCCTCTTTTCCAAAATATTGAGGAGGAGGGAACACCTCCAAACTCATTCTACGAAGCCAGCATTACCTTGACACCAAAACCAGATGAGACCACAAGAAAGCCACAGTTGTCCCTTTAGCAACACCACTTTGTACTGCACAGGCCTATGTAGACCCAAATTTTTTTCAGTAAATATGTACTACATGATCCCCAGTTGGTTGAATTTGCAGATGCAGAACCATGGTTACAGAGGAACAATTGTAAAGTTATACACAGATTTTTGACTGTACAGGGCTTGTGCCACACACCCCTGTGTTGTTCAAGGGCCAACTATATTAACCAGTATCTCTGAAGAATATAGATGTAAAGTTTTTCAGTAAAATATTAGCAAACCAAATTCAAGAATACATTAAAAGGATTATACACCATGATCACATGAGATTTTTCCCTGGCATGCAAGAATGGCTCAACACACACAAAACAATAAATGTAATGCATCACATCAATAAACTGAAATATAAAAATCACATGATCACTTCAATAGATGCAGAAAAAGCATCTTAAAAAAATATAACCTCCTTTCATGATGAAAACCCTTAAAAGGTTGGGTATAGAAGGAACATAACTCAACACAGTAAAGGCCATATACAATAAACCCATAGATAATATTATACTCAATGGAGAAAAACTAAAAGATTTTCCTCTAAGATCCAGAATAAGAAAAGGATGGCCATTCTCATTCTTATTCAATATATAATACTAAAATTCCTAGCTATAACAATTAAGCAAGGAAAAAAAAGGCACTGAAATTATAAAGAAGTAAAATTGTCAGTATTTGTCAATGTGATTTTATAGGTATAAATCTCAAAAAGGCAACCAAAAAAAACTGTTGGAACTAATCAACTATTTTGGTAAAGTGTAGGATACAAAATTAACATATAGGAATTAGCTGCATTCCTTTACACTAATAATGAATATTTGAAAAAGAAATAAAACTATCCCATTCATAATAGCATCAAAAGCAAGAAACTACTCAGGAATAAACTTAACTAAGGATGTGAAAGATATGTACAATAAAAATGATAAGACTTTGCTAAAAGAAACTGAAGAAGATACAAACAGAAAGCATCCCATGTTCATGGATCAGAAGAATTAACACTGGTAAAATATACATACTACCAAACCCGTCTACAGAATCAACACAACTTGCATCAAAATACCAAAGGCATTCTTCAAAAAGTAGAAGAAACAATCCTAAATGTTTGTGGAACCATGAAAAACACTAAATATTGAAAGCAATTTTGAGAAAAAAGAATAAACCTGGAAGTACCTTGATTTCAAACTATATTACAAAGCCATAATGTTAAAAATAGTAGTTTACTGGCACAAAACAGACACAGAGACCAATGGAGTAGAGAGCCCAGAGTTAAATCCCAGTACATACAGTCAAGTGATACTTGACAACGGAGTCAAGAACCTAAGGCGGAAAAGACAGTCTCTTCAACAAGTGGTGCTGGGAAAACCACAGAAACACATGCAGAACACTTAAACTGGACTTCTAACTCATACTACTCACAAAAATTAACTCAAAATGTTTCAAAGACTTCCATAAGATCCAATACCATATGTTTCACAGATGAAAATGTAGTAAAAAAAAAAAAAAAAAGCTCCTTAACAGTGGCCTTGGCAATGATTTTTTTGGATATGATATAAAAAATACAACAAAAGAAAAAAATCAGTAGACTACATCAAACTCAAGAGCGTCTGTATAGCAAAAAAAGACAAAAAAAGACAGAATGGCTGAAAATTTTTGCAACTGTACATTGGATAAAGGGTTAAATATTCAAAAGATATATTGAACTCATACAACTTTATAACAAAGAAGCAAGCTATCTGACTTCTAAAAGGGCAGAAAAACTAAACAGACATTTCTGCAAAGAGAACATTATAAATGAGCAACAAGGCACATGAAAAGATGCTTAACATCACTGACCATCGGAGAAATGCAAACCAAAACCACAAAGAGATATCACCTCACACCTGTTAGAATATCTAAGAAGAGACAACATGTGTGGGCGAGGATGTGGTGAAAAGGGAACCCTTATAGACTCTGGAAAACTATATGGAGGATCCTCAAAAATTCAAAAATAAATCTACCTTAAAGATACAGCAATTCCATTTCTGGGTATACACATAAAGAAAAAGAAAATAGATGTTTCAAAGGTCTGAGTTCAGGAAAAATCAGCAAATGAGACTGGAAACAGTTGGTTTATTAAGAAGAAGAAAACCAGGAGATAAAGTGTTCTGAAAGCCAAGAAAAAGTGCTATCAGGAGAAGGATATGATCAACTGGGTCAAATTCTGATAGGCTAGAAGATGAAGACCGGGAAACAATCATTGGATTTTGCAACACAGGCTAGAGAAATGAACTAAGGAAAAAAAGCAGGATTGCTGGGCAGCATCAAGATCTTAGTCAATTTGAGATTACTTTTCAAGAATTTCAAGTGGGATTAGCTGGCATGTTGTGTGTAAGCAACTTTTAGCCACATAGTTAAATGCCAAGTATTTAAACATGGCTGGGGTTCTGCCAAAGGAGTGTGACTAACAGCAAGAGGAGCAATAGATTTAAGAGTGTATGTAAGGATATAATTAAGATTGACCAAGAATGAGACCTGAGGGTATAAGGGGAATACAGAAAGGGTGATAGAATTATAGGTAACAGTGGAATTGAAGGACAACACATAAGACACCAGAAAGAGTTAACTAGAAAATTATGAGCAGGAATATACAGAAGGTTTGCTTGAAATTGAGATTAATAAAGAATTTTAGACACTGTAATCTAATATATATCTTACTACCACCAGAAGGAGTGGTAGAGATAGGGTGGAGAACAAGCTCACTAAAAGTGAAAAGTCAACAAAGAAGTCAGAATGTTAAAAGGTTCACTAACGTGCATTTTAAAATCACCAAATACTACAACAGGAGCAACACTGTAGAGAATGACAGTTCGCTAGAAGCTAGAATTTTTAAGGACTGAGGAAATATGGTAGGGAGTCTTGTATAAAGTGTCACTATAGGATGAGAAGGGCTCCGTTTTCATTAGCAGTATTGAATACTACTTTCCTCTCCCCAGAGGTATTTATTTCCACAGATTTATATACATAAATATGTACTTGTGGGAAACAAACGCTATTTTGTTGTTTACTGTTAGTTTTGTGAGTTTATGTAAGTGGTATTAAAATGTATGCGCTTCCCTGGTGGCTCAGACGGTAAAGAATCTGCCTGCAATGAGGAAGACCTGGGTTCGATCCCTGGGTTGGGAAGATCCCCTAGAGGAGGGCATGGCAACCCACTCGTTTTCTTGTCTGGAGAATCCCCATGGACAAAGGAGCCTGGTGGGCTACAGCCCATAAGGTTGGAAAGAGTCGGACATGACTGAGCAACTAAGCACAGCAACACAGCATTATACTGTATTTACACTGTATTCTGCATAAATTTCATTTTTCCATTTAATAAAAAAAGTTCTTTTCAAGATAAAAACAATCACTTACAATAAACAGTTTCTACACTGTGAGTCCAATACAAAAAAGGAAAACATTATCTTTAAAATATATTTACCTTGAAGCTTTCTACTAAGTTCAAGTTTTTCCTGCTCAAGGCGCTTAATTCTTCTTTCATAAGCTTCAGTTGCTAAGTTGTTATCTAGAGTCCTCTGCACATTAACATCGAGATCCAATGGCGTGGGACCAGCTGTAACTCTTAAACAGCTCCGATCAGAAAGAACACTGGAAAAAAAAAGGGGGGAGGAAATATGGGTTCACACTGAAATAACAAGTCTGAAGAGAAAAGATAATCTTTTGAAACTGTTCATTTAAAACATGGATCTGAACATTTAGTTATAGCTAGCCATCTGGAGTGATTACAAAATACTTTTTTTTTTTTTTCCCCCAAAATCACCATAAACAACCTTTTGGAAGCCGGGGCTGTGCCACATGGCTTTCAGGATCTTAGTTTCCCAACCAGGGGTCAAACCCAGGCTACTTGCAGCAGAAGCACCAAGTCCTAAGTCCACCAGAGAATTCCTTAGAAGCATTTTTGAAAATAAAAACTTAAATAGTCCCAATTATCTTGAATTTATTCTAGTAACCATAAATTATAAAATGAAGCTTGCTGAAGGGTTACTGGTAGCTTAAAACAATGTGACCACCTAAGTGAAACAGCAATCAAAAGCATCAACCACAGTCTTCTGTGGAATTATAAATGCTTTCATAAGCTACTTATATAAAATGCTTTATAAGCAAAGATACACTGCTCAACACAAGGAATATAGCCAATATTTTATAATTACTATAAATGGAGTATAACTTTAACTAGTGTGAATTAGTATATTATATATCTGTAACTTGTATATCACCTGTACACTTTGATTAAAAATTTTTAAGTGAAATGTTTTAACTCAATACAATTTAATTAAAAACATTTGAAGTGTTGGACATTCAGCAGTGAACAGAACAGACAAAATGTGCCCATATAGAGGCTTTAATTCCAGTGGCAGAAACAAAAATAAACAAACACGGAAAATACTCAGTACATGGCAGTTAATAGGCTAAGAAGAAAACAAAAAACAGGAAAGGAAGGCAACTTCATTTCCCCTTTCTGCCTTTTGAAATGAAGTATTGAGGGGGAGTAAATTAAAATGTAGATAAAGTGGTCAGGAAATTCATCGCTCGGAAAGTAACCTTGAAAAAGTCCAGAAAAAATAAGTGGCCCTGTCAAGGAAATATGAGAGGAAAGACATTCCCGGCAAATGGAACAGAAGTACAAACACACCACCAAATGTACTTCAATAAAATAAACTTAATACAAGAAAAAAAGAAGTGCGGAAGTCCTGAGGCAGGAGTTCTCTGGCATGTTCACAGGCCAGAAAGCAGACCTGTGGGGCTGCAAAGTGAGCAAGGGCAAGAATAGTAAGGACATAAAATGAGAAAGATAAAGTGAGCCTTGTTGGGTCTCATAAGAACTTCGTCTGGAGTTAAGATATGAAGCCATTGGAGGTAGGGGCAGTGAGGATTGGTCCTGCACAGGTGAGTGACATACTCTGACTTACCGTTTAGCAGAATCAATCAGATAGGTACAGAGAAATATAAGCAATGACATTTTGAACATCTGAAGTAGGTGATTAAGAGAGATTTTAAGTAGAAGAGAGGCTTCAGCTGGAAATATACATTTTAGAAGTCAGCAGCAAATACCACCTAGGGGAGCATCAGAGAGTATAAACGGAAAAGATTCAAAGACAAGCCACAAGCCACAGGAAATTAGGAGGGATGTGGAGGATGCAAGGGAGTGGCCAGAAAGACAAGGAGAAATGAGGCAAGTGTTCTGGGAAGTGTTGTAATGGGAAGGAGCTATGGCAAGGAGATGAGACTAGGCAAATAAGGATGACTAAACCAAAGAAATGACCATCAAACTTAGCACCAGGGAGGCCAGCGGTGACATCGATAAAAATCAGTTTGTGTCAAGCGACGGGAGCACAAACTTGACTGGAATGGTACCAAGAAAGAAGAGGATGAGAAAAACGGACAAAGTCAGGGTAACAGTTGGAAGTAATTTTGCTGTATTGAAGAGCATAAAAATGGTTGGTAGCAGGTAAAGAAAGCTGGATTAAGAGAGATTTTTTTATTTTGCTCTAAGATGAAAGAAAAACCTACATTTTGTTAGCTGATGGAAATGATCTGTTATGCAAATTACACAAAGGGGAAATTTCACGATGTAACAGGAATGCACTAGAGTAGGCAAGAAGGAACAGAAGCGATGGGCGCTAGGTAGGGAGCTCACATAGTCATTCACATAAAGAAGAGTATATGGGTCTAGAGATGACGCGGCTTGTGGAAGCTGTCTGCTGATCGCTCCAATCCCTCTGTGAAAGGGGAAGTGAGGTCATCAGGTGAGAGAAAGAATGACAGAGGTTTCAGAGGCAAAGAATAAAGTAGGAAAGAGTTACCTAGGAGAGTGAAGAGTGAATACACTAGGGTAATACAGTATATTTGCCGGGAAGCAGTAAGGGGCACTTGGGATTGGTAATCATGAACTTAAAGTGAGATCAGTAAGAGTACTCAGATATTTTTCTCTCGACAATCTGAACTGCACAGGTACAGGCAGAAAACTGAGTTGTAATAAGGAATGGTAACTTAGCAAAACCAATGTCACAGAGTGAGATAGTCAGGAACTGAGAAGCACCCAAGGAGTGACTGTAATCATTCTCACTGAAAGTTAAGGAATGGTAAGGAGGAAACTGGAGAAGGCAATGACACCCCACTCCAGTACTCTTGCCTGGAAAATCCCATGGGTGGAGGAGCCTGGCAGGCTGCAGTCCATGGGGTTGCTAAGAGTTGGACATAACTGAGCGACTTCACTTTCACTTTTCACTTTCACGCATTGGAGAAGGAAATGGCAACCCACTCCAGTATTCTTGCCTAGAGAATCCCAGGGATGGGGGAGCCTGGTGGGCTGCCATCTATGGGGTCGCACAGAGTCGGACACAACTGAAGCGACTTAGCAGCAGCAGCAGCAAGGAGGAAACAGGGCTTCCCTTGTGGCTTCAGCTGGTAAAGAATCCGCCTGCAATGCATGAGACCTGTGTTTGATCCCTGGGTTGGGAAGACACCTGAAGAAGGGAAAGGCTACCCACTCCAGTATTCTGGCCTGAAGAATTCCATGGACTGTATAGTCCATGGGGTCACAAAGAGTTGGACATGACTGAGCGACTTTCACAAGAAGATACAAGTAGAATGAGGGTCAGTGGAAAGAGGGCTAAGATCGATAGGTTGAAAGACTGATGTTTGGAACCTAGAAAATATTCCTTCAATAGCCTAAGGCTCTTCTAATTCCTGTTCCATTGCTAACAGATTCTGAGCTCTGTCTGTGTTCTATCTATTCTTTCTCTCCCCAAAATGAGTTAAGATTCTTATATTAATATGTTTTATTTACTTTGTAATGTCTAACTTTTCCTAGAAGCAGCTTCAACTTATTAAATCTTTTTTTTTTACTTACAAGGCTCTCTTATGCATTATAGTTTTAAAACCTCAATTCATTTTTAATTTGCTTTAAATTATCCAAATCACATTAACTTTTCAAACTTACCAGCTACTAGTATATGTAAAACCAACAAACGGCAGATGGTGACCAGAAAAGGCAGTGTGTGTTGGTGGGGGCATCGTTTCCTAAAGGAGGAAGAAACATCTGGTAAAACATGAATAACTATAAACTGTAGACTGGTGGCTATAAAAATTCACTGTCAACAATTTACAAACACTGATAAGTTTGGTCTAGACATTTAGTGATAAAAAATTTAGACCAGAAACACTGCTACTGTAGAATTGTAGTAAAAAGAAAAGAAAGATTTAAAGTCTGATGGATACTGAGAGTACAATCATTATTCATGTGTTCCATATATGTGAATTTGCCTAGTTGTTAAATTTTATTTGTAATCCCAAACCAATATTCACACTTTTTTGGTTATTTTCAGATATTTTCAGAGCAAAGAAAAATTTGCACTGCCCTACACACATGTTCCCAGCCAGAGCGGAACAAGGAGGTGCTCTGACCTCTTGTTTCAGGTCTCATTCAGTAAGCAAGTGGTCTTTTTCAAGGTCTACATGTACCTTGATAACTGTTGAAGTGATAAATGGTAAGGTGGCCTATAAAATTACTTTATAACCATATATTTTTTTTTAAAGCAGAGAGACAGAACTTTAAACAATCATACTTACAGAATTCTTTAAGCAATCATCATCCACATCAAAATTCGACGTATCTGTTGGGCTACTAACTTCTGGAATATAAGGTGCTTCACAGTTTCTAATATTATCCCAATCAATTCCATTGAAAAATGGGTGCTTCTTAAAGTCTTCTATTCCATTTTGACCAAGTCGATGTTCTCTGCTACATATGAGTCTTCGAATAAGATCCTTAGCATTTTCAGACACATCACTCACTTGAGGGGGAAACTGAAACCTCTCCTAAATAGAGAATAATAGAAACAAAATATAAATCACTAATTTCCTAAGTAGGTTGATGCTAACACTGACCTTCTTAAAAATATATATACTTTTAAAAATATCTAATAAATATGTACTGGTACAAAGTATTGACACTAAAGGAGATTCAAGAATAAATTTAAAAGGATCATTTTCCTAAAAGAACTTTTCATATGTAACTTAGTCATACATGTACTACAGAAGGAATAAGTTAAATGTAAAAACACCTTAAATGCTGTCAAAATAAAAAGAATTCACTAAATGTAATAGAATTTACATAATCAATAGTATATGTGATAACGATTATATTGATTATGATAACGATTATATTATGATATAATCAATACTATGATATTGATTATATGATAACATTCATATAAGTCACACACTAATGATTAATACTGAACATTTGTAAAGAATGTAACATGTACTACTAGAAGTATGTTACTTGTTCAGCTCATTTAATCCTCAGAGCCACTGTATTACACTAATTTTATAGAAAAGGAAACAAAGAAACAGTTAAAACAGTTAAAACAATTGCTCAAAGTCACATAATCAATGGTAGAGCTAGGATTTGAACTGAAACTGTCTGATTTCAGAATCTGTGCTCTCAACAACCATGTTACAGTACAATGACTTCTATCAGAAATGCTTTACATGCTATTGACAACTTTGGAGCTTTTTCTTGTTTTCGAACTCTTGATAACTATTAGTGGATTATCTTTGCAGCCAGACAGAAAAGCATCAACTTCATAAAACATATATATATATATAAATATAAAATATATATATTTGGGGCTTCCCTGGTGGCTCAGTAGTAAAGAATCTGCTTGCGATGCAAGAGACCTGGGTTCAGTTCCTGGGTCAGGAAGATCCCCTCGAGAAGGAAATGACAACCCACTCCAGTAGTCCTGGCTGGGAAATCCCATGGACAGAGGAGCCTGGCGGGTTACACTCCATGGGGTCACAAAATAATTGGACACAACTTAGCAACTAACAACAACTATATATAGCAATTAATTATAATTGTACTGTTGGAGAAGACTCTTGAGAGTCCCTTGGACTGCAAGGAGATCCAACCAGTCCATTCTGAAGGAGATGGGCCCTGGGATTTCTTTGGAAGGAATGATGTTAAAGCTGAAGCTCCAGTACTTTGTCCACCTCATGTGAAGAGTTGACTCACTGGAAAAGACCCTGATGCTGGGTGGGATTGGGGGCAGGAGGAGAAGGGGATGACAAACGATGAGATGGCTGGATGGTGTCACTGACTCGACGGGTGTGAGTCTGAGTGAACTCCGGGAGTTGGTGATGGACAGGGAGGCCTGGCGTGCTGTGATTCATGGGGTCGCAAAGAGTCGGACACGACTGAGCGACTGAACTGAACTGAACTGATAATTGTACTACCACAACAAATCAAAAAGAACAGATTACCACTCCCTTTATGGGATATTCCTATTCATATTCTAGGTTTTTGCAATTGCTCATAAACTTCTGAGACTGATAATCAGAGTCTCCCTCTTCTCATACAATCTATTTCATTTGGTATTAAATGGATTAAAATTTTATTCTTTCCTGCTATGCATCTGGACTGTTTCCAATGTTCGATGATCATAAATAATACTGGGATAAGTATTCTTACAATATAGCTTTGTTCTATGAATATTTCCTTATGGTAGATTCTTAGTATTGAAGGTGCTCAACCAAAAGTTTTAACCATTTCTTCCTAAGGTTGTTGATGAATACTTACAGACTTCTTGACAGAAAGATTATATCAATTTACACCCCTATCAATGATGTCTAACACTGTTCTTCTCGGTGGATCATTTATAGTAAAGAGTACTATTTTCTTTTCATCTTTGCCAATTTGACAGGGAGAAAAAGTATACCTTTATTATTTTAAGTTGGATTTTATCTATTATTATTAAGATTGAGAATTTTAAATGCACTCTAGTCATGATTACACTTATAGTAGTAATGATAAATTGTCTGCTCATGATCTTTGTTACTCTACTGGAGAGATCATTTAATTGTCTACTTATTAGCATCTCTGATAAATTACAAGATGAGGATTAACAATTTTATGCATAATTTATAGATTAAAAAAATAATTTATGGATTTTGATTACTCATGTCGGTCATGTTCCCTACTAGCATAGAAATTAGATTATTTATTGTTTTTGGAAAAATATTCTGTTTTTAAATATCACATTTTAATTTTATTATATGTATTATTTGCCACACTAATGTGAAAAATAGTAAAATATACTAACTTTGTGATTCATGATTTTTCCATATGTTTCCACCAGAGATTCTGCATAAAATGGTGTTTCTCCATAAAGCATTTCATACATACAGACCCCCAAAGACCACCAGTCACACTCAGGTCCATATCTGCCTTTTCCATCTTCCATGGCTTGAAGGATTTCAGGAGAGATATAATCTGGAGTTCCAACAGCCACTGAGGATTGGACCTGAAGAAGTTCACATTGTTAGTAATCAACCATAATATATTAGAAATAAATAATTATTTTAATTAGAAATGTTTATATTTACATAGAAATACAATAAGCTCTATTTCATAACGACTTCAATTTTGTCATTATCTGAATTTAGTCTCCTTGTGCATGTAAGTTAAAATATATATAATCACCACACCAACAAGTTCTCCAGATTTTTAACACTATAGAATGTTCATTATAGCTGTTACTTAGTTGACTACACTTAGAGTAAAAATATATCATTTGAACACCACAGCCACAAGCCACAAATTGAATATTTATTTTAGAACATTCTTATTATTGATATTATCTGTCCAACTTTGCCATATATTAAGTGGAACTTTGAAAATTCTACAATTAATTATGTGGGGAAAGAGAAAAAAACCTGGCTACTATTATAAGCAGCTTGGAGATTATTTTAAAACATTTTAAAGATAATCTAACTAAATAAATGTTAATAAGGTCCTGCAAACTATTTATTTATTTAAAAAATTATAAAAGGGGAAAAATATTCTTCAAAACACTGAGTCTAAGCAGAGAACATACAATTATGGCAAGGTAGCTATATCTTAGAAAATAATAGCTAAAAACAGATCCTGGGCACATATCTTTTAAGGTATTCCAAAATAAAAGAAAACTAGTTTTTTATATGTTTTTAGAGAGCATACCAAGAAATGAACATTCTCAAGATAAAATAATGGTTAATACTCTGAATTTCCTAAAGTACATTCTTAATTATTAGAACAGACTTCTTTTCTAAATGTATAAATGAGCCTTTAAATAAAGAGACATTCTTAGATATTTATAATCAAGAAATGATTGGAAACCAGGGCAATAAGCATTAGAGCAGAAGTGCAGTTGGGAAATTGTTTTCATTTTCTAGGTACTTGACTTTTAACATATACATAAGGTCAAAAGGAAAGATCCTGCACTTACTTGAGATTTGAAGTAAAAGCCTGCCCCCATATAATCTTTATCCTAAAAGGTGTGCATGTGAATGCGTGTGTTAGTCAGCCATTCGCTTAGTTGTGTCTGACTCTTTGTGACCCCAAGAATTGTAGCCCGCCAGACTACTCTGCCCATGGAATTCTCCTGGCACAAATACTGGAGTGGGTAGCCATTCCCTTCCCCAGACCTAAAGGGTATACTGTAAGTAAAAACGTGAATTACAAAATCTGCCATTCAGCAGAGAAAGACAGTGACATACGTGAAAAAAAATCTACTCCTTTAGAAATTCGTAACTTTTAGGTCACATAGTCCCACCACTAGGGATTCTAATGCACAAGACTTCTGTGGTTCAGAAATTCTCAAGCCAAGAAACTGGCAAAATACTGGCATCAGGTTAGGTGCACCTAGAAAGCTCCTCATAACAGATTGAAAACTAGCTGGAGGATACATGCTCAAACTTGGCCTCATATAATTCTCACACATAGAAATTCACTAAAAGATGAGTTCAGAATCCAATAATACAACTAAGTGAGGAAACATTCCATTTATGAGCAAAAGCCAGAAATCCAAACAACACAATCAGACCTCAAAAAATTATCAGTTACACTTCATAAAATGTTTAAAATTATTAGATGTTAAAAAATCTAAAGCATAAGAAAAAGCTGAAAAAAGTAAAGTCCTAAAGTGGAAAAAACTAGTTGTTGAAATAAGAGATATGAAGAAATAAAATCAGATCCACATCCGTACACTTTGTTAAACTACAGAGCACCAAAGGTAAGAGATTTTAAAAACCTATGAAATAAAGAGATTTTCTACCCAAGAAATGATAATTAGACTGACAGCTAAATTATTAATGCTAATGTAGCTATTAGAAGAAAATGGAATTGTATTTTTCAAAGTGATGAAACAAAGCAATGGTCACTATTATATTCCCTAGCCACCTAAATTATAAAACGGAAATGTAGATTAAATAAAGATATTTTCATACAAAGAGTGAGTGAACTACCATATATAGACTCTTTTAGTTAAACGGGAGTACTAAAGGATATACTTCAGAATCAAGAAACATAATCCAGAGGAAAGAATGTGCCACTAGAAGCAACTGTGAACAAAGATATTAGTAAACTTTAACATGCACTTAAATGGTGATTAACTGGATAAAATAACGATGAAGAAAAGGAGAAACAGGGCAATAAAGAGTGAGAAGATGAGCAGGAGCAACAGCAATAGGAGACGGGGGAGGAGGAGGAAGGAATAACTACGCAAAAGATGAAAAACAATATGGAACTAAAATACCAGAAAACAACAAGTTACTAAGGGAGTGATTAGCATTAAAATGCTCTGAGTTTTTGGTTTTCTATTTTTTATTTCTTATTGATTTCTTAAGTATTATTTTTAATTATGGTAAAATACCCATGACATAAAACTTACCATCGTAACCATTTCAAGTGTATAGTTCGGTGGCATTAAGTACATTTACACTGCTGTGCAACCGTCACCACCATCCATTTCTAAAACTCTTTTCATCTTACAAAACTGAAAATCTATTAAATAATAACTCCCCCATCCCCTTCTCCTCCCAGACCCTAGCAACCACCAGTATACCTGCTATGAATCTGACCACTCTAGGTACTTTATACAACTGAAACTGTACAATAATGCATTCGTTTGTGTCTGGTGTATATCACTTGGCATGTTTCTTAAAAGGTCTATCCATGTTGTAGGATGGATCAGGATGTTCTTTCAAAGTTGAATAACGTTCCAATGTATGGATACACCACATTTTTTTTCCCCATTCATCCAATAGCGGAAACCTGAGTTGCTTACATCCCTTGACTTTTGTGAATAATGGTGCTGTGAACATGGGTGAACAAATACCTCTTTGAGACTCTGTTTTACCTTCTGTGGAATATGTACACAAATGTGAAACTGCTAGATCATATGGTAATTTTATTTTTAGCTTTTTGAAGAAATGTTATACTATTTTCCACAGTGGCTATAGCATTTTACATCTCCATCAGAAGTGCACAAAGATTCCAATTTTCCCACAACTTTACCAAAATTGTTATTATTTTTTTTTTATAGTAGCCATCCTAATGGTATGAAGCAGTATCTCATTGTGGTTTTGATGTGCATTTCCGTATTGACTAGTGATGCGGAGTCATTTGTCTCTCTTCTTAGGAGAAACATCACTTCAAATCCTTTGTGTACTTTGAACTGGGTTGTTAGTCTGTTATTGAATTGCAGGAATTCTTTATACATTCTGGATAATAACCTCTTGTCAGACATACAATTTGCAACTATTTTCTCCCACTGTATAGGCTGCCATTTCACTAGAACAACTGTATCTTTTGATGCACAGAAGTATTTAATGATGATGTAGTCTACTCATCTATTTTTGTTGTTGCATATTGTTTTCTGTCATATCCAAGAAATCACTGCCAAATCCAATATCATAAAACTTCTCCCTCTGCCCCTTAAATGTAAGTTTTAACTCTTACATTTAGGATTGTGATCCATTTCGAGCTAAATTTTGTATATAAGATAAACTAAGTTTTTTTCTTCAATTAGGAATATGGGGATAACTAGATTTTACATAAATGATAAATGCTTAAATTTTTAAGATAAACATTATAATATTTGAAATAGAATGTATAACTTCCAAAAAGGAAAAAAAAAGAAAAACAAATTTGACCCAGCCAACAAAAAGCAGGAAAGGGGGTGGGAAGCACGATGTAAACAAACAAGCAAAACCTATAGTAAATAGTACAACATACTAGAAAGAAATATAGTCACTTGAGCGCAGGCGGCTGCGGAGCCGGCTCACTTGAGCGCAGGCGGCTGCGGAGCCGGCTCACTNTAACTGTTGCTTCCTGACCTGCATATAGGTTTCTCAAGAGGCAGGTCAGGTGGTCTGGTATTCCCATCTCTTTCAGAATTTTCCAGTTTATTGTGATCTACACAGTCAAAGGCTTTGGCATAGTCAATGAAGCAGAAATAGATGTTTTTCTGGAACTCTCTTGCTTAACTACCACTAAATGAGAAGAAAGATGCAAATGGATCCAGGAAACAGAGGATCCAATACTAGAAAGCAACATATTAAATTCCATGATGATGAGGAAAGGTAATTCTAGGATGACAGTTGTATAGGCCTATTGGACAGGGGGCCTACAGACTAGAATCAGAGTATGCAAGCCTCCAGACAAGAGAGTCACTAAGTTATTCATTGTGTCTGAGGAAGAAAGGAATTGCTCAGTCTCCTAAATGTAGTGGAGAGTTTGGGGATAAACTAGTGAGAAGGCTGAGTGCCAAAGAGTTGATGCTTTCAAACTGTGGTGCTGGAGAAGATTCTTGAGATTCCCTTAGACAACAAGGATATCAAAAACCTGTCAATCCTAAAGGAAACAACCCTGAATATTCAAGGGAAAGGACTGATGCTGCAGCCTCAATACTTTGGCCACATGATGTGAAGAGCCAACTCACTGGAAAAGACTGTAATATTGGGAAAGATTGAGGGCAAAAAGAGAAGGGGCCAATAGAGGATGAGATGGTTAGTAGCATCACCAACTCAATGGACATGAGCTTGAGTAAACTCAGGGAGATAGTAAAGGACAGGGAAGCCTGGCACTCTGCAGTCCATAGGGTTGCAAAGAGTTGGACACAACAACAAAAGTGAGATTTATACAGAAAACTAAGCAAAGCAAATGAGTCACTTACTCCAGGGAAAACAAAGAGCTGTTCAAGAAAAGAAATGTAATTAAAACAAATCAAATAGCATGGCACAGTCATAAATAATATTTGTATAAGTATTTCTTAAAAATTGAACAGGATTTAATGAAAGACTATGTGATGATTACAACACGGGGAAGATAGGATGTGTAAGGATTGGTTGTGATAGGTGTAAGAGATTTGAATCCTCATCTTTCATGGTGGGAAATTAGTAGATAATATCTAAAACTAAATAACAAGAGACAGTAGTATGAATACAATAATAAAAAAGAAATAAAAGAAACAAGAGAAGAAAGAGCTGGGATTTGTATGTGTCTGTCTGTATTAAGAGAGACTTGGAGGTGAGAAGGATCCAGGACAAAGGAATGCTGCTTTTGTGATAAGTCTTCCTAAAATACATAAACATCACTTGATAAAAATAAAATAAACAAGTAAAAAAGAAGATTCCTTCATTATAACTTTCTAAATGGAGTACCAACATGCTATTATGTCAAGAAAAACTATTTGGAGATGATTAATAAAAAATGAATGACTAGAAAGAATTTCTGACTCTACAGAATTTCAGGAATAAATCAGATCAAGGGAAACACATACAGACAGAAATAGCACTCAATGCATTCTGGAATGCACAGGAATTTGGAGAGCTGAACATCAGACTCCAGAGGAGTCCCAGCTTTGCATCTAAGGAGCTTATAACATGCAGGACTGGGGAAACACTACCTCTTCCCCTGGAATTCTGTTTCAATGTATCTCTCTCCTCTCCAGAATTATGGACCATGGCTTTATGGTGCCACAGCCTCCCTGACTTTAATCTGTGTTTTCTCAACTCAGCAAGACCACCATGCTATTTCTCTCCCTCTCATGTCACACCGGCACTGTCCACTTCCCACTCTATACGTCACACACGTGCAGTTACCTTAGAGCAGAATAATTACATGCACCGGATTTACAGTGTTTGTGTGATAGTACCATATCTTTTATTTCCACCTATATCATAAAACCCACATTACATTTATTTTTGTTTTTAATAATCAGATGTCTCTCATGTAAACTTAAAAAGAAAGATTAGTATAGTCTTTTTTCTTTATTCTTATCCTATAAATCTTATTTATCATATCTGATATTCTTTATCATACAGATCTAAGCATCCAAATGGAATTGTCTCCTTTGTAGTGGACATCCTTTAGCATCCAGGCCTCTTTCATTTATCTGCAAAGGTCTTCATTTTGAAGAGTATTTTTATTCGATATAGAATTCTTGGTTTAGAGACTTTCTTTTCTTTCAGGACTTTAAAGATATCATGCTGTGATTTCTCACGAAAGGTCAATGGTTATTCTTGCCAGTTTCCCACAGTATGTATGGTTTTCTCCTTCTAACTGCTTCCCTTTTTTTTTTTTAATCTTTAATTTTCAGTAGTTTAATTGTGATGTGGCCAGGCATGGTTCTTTTCATAACCTTGAAATATACCAGGATACTTAAATCTGTTTTTCATCATATGTAATAGCTTGAGCCATCAGTTTTACAAATGGTTTCTATGACTATCTCATCTTTTTCTAGGCTTCTAATTGTACACATCCCCCTTAATTTTGCTTCAATCTTTTTCTCTCTGTTCTTCAGATTGCTTGATCTCTCTCAATCTATCTTCAAATTCACTGGCTTTTTCTTTTTTTCATTTCTAACCCACCATTAACAACTTCTTATGAACGTTTTATTTCTATTAATATAATTATCGAATTCTAGAAAGATTCACTTGATTTATTTTTCTGCTGACATTCCTTGTCTATGTAATTACTAAGACAAATATCTTCCTTTGAACATATTTATGATAGTTTCATTAGTCTCTGTCTGGCAAATCCAACTTCTGTGCTACCCAGGTTTCTACTGACTACTTTTATTTTTAAATTCTGTATCACAATCACTTAAGTTACCCACTATTTATTTTTGGTCTAGTGATTTTTTATTGAATGCTGGTCACTGTCAATAAGACATTGTAGAGAATATGAATTCTTCTATCTTCCTCTGAAGAATATTAATTCTTCTTTAAGCAGTTAAAAAAAATACTAACTTGAATATGGGATGGCTTACAGTTTACTCTTTAAGGGCAGATTTATAAAAAAACTAAGATTCATCTCATGATTGCCAGGTGGCTGAGTATTAAAGAGTCTGCCTGCCAATGCAAGAGATGTGGGTTCAATCTCCAGGTCAGGAAGATCCCCTGGAAGAGGAAATGGCAACCCACTCCAGTATTCTTGCCTGGAGAATCCCATGGACAGAGGAGCCTGGTGGCTACAGTCCATGGGGTTACAGAAGAGTCAGACATGACTTAGCAACTGAACAACAACAACAAAGATTCATCTCAAGTCTCTTCATTTGGAAGACCACCTTCACACTCTGTTGATTTTACCAGGACTTGCATTTAGGCTGTTAGATAGGTTTAGGGTAAGACTTACATGTAACAAACATCTTAACTAGCTCTCCAGAGCTAAGAGTCCAATGTCCCCTAGCACTGTGTCTTCTCCAGCACTACTTGATTTCAAGTAATCTTTTGATTTTCAAATGGATAGAATTTACTATTTGGTAATTTCCAGATGTTCTTATAGAGTTGGCCCTCCATGTCTCCTGGTTACACATTTGCAGATTCAACCAATCAGGGATCAAAAATATTTTTTTAAAAAATTTCCAGAAAGTTCCAAAAGGCAAAACGAATTTGTTACATGCTGGCAGTTAAGTAGGTATTATAAGTAATTTAGAAAGAAAAGTGAAGTTGCTCAGTCGTGTCCAACTCTTTGCAACCCCATGGACTGTAGCCTGCCAGGCTCCTCCATCCAGGGGATTTTCCAGGCAAGAGTACTGGAGTGGGTTGCCAGTTTCTAAGTTATCTGCTTAGGGTAAATTCTCAAAAATCACATGACTGGTCCAGAATAATGGGATGTTTTTGTGGCCTTTGGAATGTATTATCTAAATTTCTTTTCAAAAAGTTCCTACTGATTAAAATGATATATATTTGGACATCTACTATACAACCAGGAAATTAAGATAAATATTACTACAACAAACATGGAATAAAATTGAGGCATGTAAACCATTAAGTAATTGAGAGAATATAATGGAGGGGTCTAGGGGATGACAGAGGATGAGATGATTGGATGGCATCACTGACTTGATGGATCTGAGTTTGAGCAAGCTCCGGGAGTTGGTGATGGACAAGGAAGCCTTGTGTGCTGCAGTCCATGGGGTCTCAAAGAATCAGACATGACTGAATGACTGAAATGAACTGAGGGTTAGCAGAAATAAAGCAAATGTAACATAAAACTTAGAGGATTTTCTGATAAAAAGCATTCACTTGTTATACACTGTCCCTCAGGAAAACTAGACAACTAGTAAAGAAAGAGAAAAGAAATGAAAGTGAAGGAGTCACATCTTTTCTTTTTCCTGCTGGGATTTATTTTCTTCAGTCCTCTGGAACTGTGAAAATAAGTTATGCTAAAGAAGAAACAAACAAGAGTCTCCAAAAAGGCATAGTATTATAAATCTTAAAATCATTAATATAAGCAGTAGAAAATGGTGCATGAATTTATAGACAAGCCCTATTATGAGTAAGCATACCTAAGTGGAGGGAAGTAAAGTACAGAAAGACAAATGGATAGAAGGATATTTGATAGATAATATAAAGAGAAGGATTCTAAAACAGATAAAGGAAACAAGGAGGAAGGGTGTAACAGTTTAAAATTTATCTCATGTACACCTGAGATGGAAAAAAATAAAAAATTAAAAAATTTTTAAAATAAATAAATAAATAAAAATAAAATTTATCTCTATTTACCGTTCCATCTTCCATCAGCTTCAGACACGAACCAAAATCTGCTAACCGAATATGTCCATTCATATCCATCAATATATTGTCAGGTTTGATGTCTCTAAAAAAAACACATTCAATTTTTAGTTGGAAAAAACAAAAACAATCAGTTATGTGGTAAGATGGAAAAGACTCTTAAAAATCCCCTGGACAGCAAGAAGATCAAATCAATTGATCCTAAAGGGAATCAACCCTGGATATTTATTTGAAGGACTGATGCTGAAGCTAGTCTAATACTTTAGCTACCTGACACAGGCAAAGAGCTAACACATTGGAAAAGACTGGGAAAGACTGAGGGCAGGAGGAGATGAGGGAGACAGAAGATGAGATGGTTGGATGGCAACACCGACTCAATGGACATGAGTTTTGGCAAACTCCAGGAGAAAACAGTGAAGGACAGGGAAGCCTGGTGTGCCCCAATTCATTGGGTGGCAAAGAGTCGGACACGACTTAGAGACTAAACAACAACAACTTGGCAAGATAACCATTTTTGTCTGAAAATCTCAACTTTTTTCAGAATTACTACTCTATGAACACATATTTCTTTAGTTACTTTATGGGTTCAAATCCTCTCTCTGGTTCGTATTAAAATGTTTTTAAATACATACAGTTTCAGTGTTCTGGAGATAAAAAGTGCTTGGCAAGTCTCAGGTTACATTAGTCTTACCCTGCTTCCTTTAGATTTGCAGTTTCCAATGTGACCATGGTAGGCCTACTTTCTGCATACAAAGAAGAGTCATAATCACTTGATTCTAACCCATGAAACTGAATAGGAAAAAATATACTTCCTAGACCCTGCACATAAATGTAGAGAAACACTCAGTTACTGCAATCACGACACAAAAATAACTGTTTCATAAAACTGATTTGGAAAACAACTGAAACAACGACTTACTAGTGACCTACATTATATAAAGCTATTTACAGATGTTAAGTCAAAGCCTTATAAGATATCCAAATCTAATTAATAACAGGCTCTATCACTCCAGTTTTGGCATTTGTCTTTACAGTGTTGCAAAACTCTGTGGCAGGTATCCCACTACAAGGGCAGAGCTGAGCAGTTCTGATAGACTATGGCCTTCCAAGCCTAAAATATTTCCTATCTAGCCCTTTATAGAAAAAGTTTTCTGACCCCTGTATTAGCTGATTGCTTAATATAGACAGGCAGATGGATAGACTAAAAAACAACAAACTGTATGGGAAACAGGCTTCATAATCCTCAATATTTGAATTTACAACCTTGACTGTCAAAAATGCTATATAAAGAAAAGATTTTCTGCTGTTTGGAAACACTAAAAAAGTACACTTTAGTGCTAGAAGGAACCTTAGATATTACTTAAACCATTTTCTGATGCGGGGAGAACTGTACTTTATTCTTTATTTTTAAAAACATTAAAGCTATATAATCATTATACATAACTGCTACTGGCAGATTTCTCAGATTTTAAAGAAGATAAAAGGAATTACAAAGACAGAATTTATAAATATCAATAATATTTTCAGTTATCTGGAAAATAATCTAATACTATATTTCTAAAATTTATCCATGTTGACACATATTTTAGATCATTATTTTAAATGCTATATGGAATATTTTCATACATGTAATTTACTTATCAAATCTCCAGATTATAGAATTTAAATTATTCCCAACAATTTTAGGTTGTTTTGGATTTTTATTTTGCTATTACACAAAATTCTAAGATGAATATTTTTTACAGATACCTCCTTGTACTCATATAGGAACATTTCCCCACACTATCTATCTAGAAGTGGAATTGCTATGAAAAGACAAGTATGTTTTTAACTTTACTAGCAGGATTACTATTAAGACTCTTTTTTGTGATGAATAGGGAGGCCTGGTGTGCTGCAGTCCACGGGGTTGCAAAAAGCTGGACAAGACTGAGCAACTGAACTGAACTGAATGGTCATCTTGGATTTTTCTTCAATAAAATGTTAATTAAAATCTTGTGCCTTTTTAAATATTGTATGTGTGCTGTTTTTGGTTTATCTTCAGGAATTTTGTTTCCTCAAATTTACCTACATGTGTCAGAAATCTGTTCTCCCAGCATGTGGGCTTGCTCTCCCATATTGTTTAATGGAGCTTTCTTATTCATAAAAAAGTATTTAATGATAATGTAGCCTTATAATTTACCATTTGTTTTTCTGTCTTTTTTCACTGTTTTCAGCTTTATGGGGACAGAATTGACAAGCAAAACTGCAATACATTTGTAAGTGTACAAATGATAATTCGATATACATAACATTGTGAAAGGATCTTCACCATTTAGTTACCACATTCATCATCTCATCGAATATATTTACTTCTTTTGTGTGCGAACACTTATGTTCTACTCTCTTAGCAAAAAGATATTATCAACTATCATCATCATGCTATACGTTAGCTCCTTGGATCTTGTACATCCTAAAACTTAAAAGTTTGTACCCTTTTACCAAGTTCTCCCTGTTTCCCATACCCTCAGTCCCTGTCAACCACCATTCTACTCTCAAAATTTGCCTTTTTTGTCCTCCCTTATCTTCTCCTCCCAAGAGTCATCAAGACAGTGTCCTATATTTTCTTTTAAAAGTTTTATTTTTCATTTCAAGTCTTTATTCTCCCTGGAATTAATTTATGTTTTGTGTGAGATAAAGGCCACACTATATTTCTTTTTGTCCCAATACCATTTATTGAATGACATCCTTTTTTACTGCTGATTCTTAATAGCACCTAGGTCATAAATCAAGTGCATCTATTTCAGGACTTCCCATGTAATTTCAATGAAAAGTCTTTGGAACAAAAGGGAGCCTATTAACAGGACAACAGGCATGAATTGGAACTGTCATAGGCAAACAGAGGTAGGGCCACCCTATCTATATGCCTACACTTAGACTAATATCACATTGTCTTTATGGTGACAGCTCTATATGACCTCTCTATACCAGTAGATCATGTTTTTAAACTGACATGGCTCTTCCAGATAAATGCTAGAATTAGCTTAGTAAGTTCTATGAAACATATTGAGATTTGGATGGGAATCACAATGACTTTGGGCTTCCGGGGTGGCGCAGTGGTAAAGAATCCACTCGTCAATGCAGGAGACACAGGTTCAATCCGGGAGACACAGGTTCAATCCCTGGGTCAGGAAGATCCCCTGGAAAAGGAAATGACAATCCACTCCCACATTCTTGCCTAGAAAATCCCATGGACAGGGGAGCCTAGCAGGCTACAGTCCATGGAGTTGCAAAGAGTCAGACACGACCTAGCAACTGAGCACAGCACAATTGCTTTAGAGTAATCTGAAGAGAAATGGTATCTTTGCAATAAGACTTTTCCTGTCCATGTATCAATTAACACTATAGACACATTATATCTTACTTAATGTATACAGACACATTCTATATTAATTACAAGTCTTCTTTTATGTCCTTCAATAATACTGAATACTTTTTCAGAGAGCTTACCCATCTTTTGTTATCAATAGTCTTATGTACTTATTGTAAATAAGACTTTCTTCATAGAAGGAATCTCAATTTGCTTCCAATTTTAATGGGAATGTTTCTAATATTTCACCATTAAATATGATCTTTGGTTTAGGTTTTTAGTAGAACCTCAATATTAAGAGAATTTCCTTCTATTCTCAAATTGCTAAAAGTATCAGGAATGGGTATTCAATTCTGTTGTCATTTTTGGTATTTTCTTTTATGGTTTTTCTTCTTTAACCTATTAATACAGTGTATTACACAAATAGATTTTTCTTCTTTTCATGGTCCTTTATTTTTTAAAATTTTTAAATGGGAGGAAGATTGCTTTACAATGAATATTGTGTTGGTTTCTGCTGTATGACAACACAAATCAGCCATAATTACAGTTATGTCTCCTCGCTCATGAGCCTCCCTCTGCTCAAATAGATTTTTTAATGTTGAAACTTCCTTGCATCCTGGGATAAAACCTACATGGTCGCACTTTTGTTTTTAATGTGCCATTAGTCACTGAGTCTAAAGTTCTATCATAAAGATACACTAGTAAATCATATGCCACTAAAAGAACATACTGACTACTACAATTTTAGAAGTGATTAAAAACTTTCAGAGATATTAAGTTTGTCTTAGCATTGAAAATATATAATATATATATAAATGAATTCAACTTTATTTAAAACCTTACCTTTACATTCATAAGTGACATTGTTTCATATAACATTCTCTTCTTGTACTATCCTTGTCAAGTTTTGTTGTTAAGGTTTTACTATATTCATAAATTAAGGTAAATGGCTTTTCAAATTTTCTAAAACAGTTTAAACAGGATTCAATTAAAAGTAAAGGACCACTCATCCATAAAACCATGTGGAGTAAAAGACTGTTAATAGCAGCTATATACATTAACAGTTCAAAACTGGAAAAAACTCAAATGTCAACCAGCAGGTAGGTAGATAAACTGTCAGAAAAACAAACTGTCAGTGGAAGCCTACTCAGCAAGAAGGAAAGATCAAATTGGATGAATCTCAAAAACCTTATGCTGATCAAAGGACATCAGACCAAAAAAATATATATGATGAATGACTCCATTTATAAGAAATTTCTTCTTAATTTGAATATAAGTCATTCCATTTATCATTAATTAAAGCTTCTGTAATCTGTAATTTTCTTTATCTCCAAGGAAAAGCATTATTTGACCTAAAAAGAACACTTGACTTAAAACATTTAACTTAAAAAGAACAATATTATTTAAAATTCTAAGTCAAAATTAATATTTATAATGATATATATTTTATGTATAACAATTACTTATATGTTATATATATATTATTTAATAATTATTCTATATTATTCTTCTTTATTAAGAATAAAAAAGCATCCCAAAACAATGACCATATTAAAGGGGAAATATTCTATAGGTCATTCTTATTTTAACATTTCATTAGAATATCAGTACCAGAGCACGATTATTATAAATATTATTCCTATAATAGTAAAATGTGGATATAATAACATTAGTTAACCTTCAAAGCAGCAGTTTTCAACTCTGGAAGGACAACAAAATCAACTAGAGAGGTTTGACCTACATATACTTCAGCCCTAGTCCAGAAACTACAATTGGATTATTGCATAGGGATTGATTACTGAGAGCTAACTACTCATTTAGGACACATGTCTCTCCTTTCATCAACATCATGTCAGTGTCTCCCATCTGGTTCCTTTTCATCATTTATACAGGTTGAGGATGTAGGCTCTCACATATGAATGCTTTTATTTCCTGGTCTTCCTCCTCCTCCTCTTTATATACCAATATAGAAAAAAATTAGCATACTGTATTAAAACATTACAACTAAAATGTTTATTAAAATTGTATCACAATTTTGTCAAATACATATTACATCAGTAATACAGAAAAGGAGACCGACACTGGTAAAATTGTCACAAACTGCCTCTTTACTAGTCATACATTTGAATATTTTATAGGAATATTAATTTGAAGCTTATTTTACAACTGAAAAAAGTTACTCATAACATTCTGTCAATAACTTTTCTCAAACTTATCTTTCCCAACAGTGGCTGCCCAAATTCTCATCTTTTTATTGATGCACATCCTTCAAGAAACCATCTAGATACAATTAACAAGAGGAGACAAGTGAAACTGACAACTCACACCTATAGTGCAACTCAAAGAAAGTCTACCATGAAATTAAAATCATTTCTAATTACAGAAATAAATATTCAAATCCAGCAGACCCAACTCTAATATGCATGTGGAAGCAAGACATAGGAAAGAGACTAAGGGAAAAAGAAGAAAAGAACAGGGAGCTCAGGGATGATAAAATGTAGATTAAACTACTACCCACTGTATCAGTGAAAGAAAAGCCCTAATAAGCATGATATGCGTGCACATGCTAAGTTGCTTCAGTCATGTCTGACTCTTTAAGAGCCTACAGACCATAGCCCACCAGGCTCCTCTGTCCATGGGGATTCTCCAGGCAAGAATACTGGGCTGGGTTGCCATGCCCTCCTCCAGGGGATCTTCCAGACCCAGGGATCAAAAGCACATCTCTTGTGTCTCCTGCACTGGCAGGTGGGTTCTTTACCACTAGCAATACCTGGGAAGCCCCTTATTAAGCATGGGGTAAGATGGAATAAAGGGGGAAAATGAGTAAAAGGTACATGAGATCTTTTTGAACTGAGTGCAATTTCCTGTGAATCTAAAATGGTGTCAAAATAAAAAGCTTCTTTCTTTAAGGCCCAACTCTGAAAATTACCTTGAGAAAATTTATAGGCTTATTATTTTATGCTCCTTATTGTTCTGTTATATATTAAGATAATCTTTTTAACACATATTTATATTGTACTTAAACAATGTATCTCTAAGGAGAAGAACCTAAAATTGTGTAACAGTCAATGGTATGTGATTTTCTTTCATCAGTGGATCTCCTATGACCTTGTCCCTTCCAGCTCAGTCATTTTTCACATTCCCTTTTTGCCCATGATCTTTGCCTCCACTCCTCGGGTTAAAATCCCAACTGGCCAATTGCCAACTCCTAAACTGCAGAATAACTGCTTTCTCTTCTGAGAACAGCCTTTGATGCTACAAGTACACCTCAGAAATATTGCAGGTTAGGTTCCAGACCATTGCAATCAAGCTTATCAGCAATAAAGCAAGTCACATGAAGTTTCTGGTTTCCCAGTGCATATAAAATTATGTTTGCACTATAATGTAGTCTAGTGAGTCTAGTATTATGTTGTATGCCTTAAAAAAAAAAAAAAAACAATGTACATACTTGAATTTAAAAATGCTTTATTACTTAAAAATGATAACCATCATCTTCCAATGCAAGGTTGCCATAAACCTTCAATCTACAAAAAGCATAGTGTATTTGATGTATAATAAAGCAAAGCACAGTTAAACGAGGTAGCTCTCCCTATATTCCCTCCACATGACCTCACTTGCTAAAGCTCTATAAAAACTGCCTTTCCTTCCCAAGGCAATGTCTAAGTCAGCTTGGGCTGCCATGATAAATACCATAAACTGGGTGGCTTAAACAAAAGAAATTTATTTTCTCACAGTGAAAGAGGTTGGGAAGTCCAAGATCAACGTCCAGCAGGGTTTGGCTTGCAGTTAGGACTATTTTCTTGGCATGCAGATGGCTGCCCTCCAGTTGTGTCCTCACACGGCCTTTCCTTGGTGTGCTCACAGACTGGGGGAGAGGGGAGCACACTCTGCTACCTTCTTTCACTAATCCCATCATGAGGACCCTATCTTAATGACAACATCTAACCTAATCACTTCCTAAAGACATACTGGTGACTAAGAGCTTCATCATATGAACTGGGGGTGCGGGGAACACATCCTCATTCCATAACAAGCAGTATATTCCTTGAAAGCGTCTCATGCCCTAGCACTATGAATAAAAGCTTATTTATGCTTAAATAAAAGTGGCTCAGTCGTGTCCCACCCTCTGCAATCCCATGTACTGTATGTAGCCTGGCAGGCTCCTCTGTCCATGGGATTCTCCAGGCAAGAATACTGGAGTGGGTAGCCTTTCCCTTCTCCAGGGGATCTTTCCAACCCAGGGATGGAACCCAGGTCTCCTGCAATGCAGGGGTATTCTTCACTCCCTGAGCCATCAGGGAAGCCCAAGTATACTGCAGTGAATAGACTATTCTTTCTACAGGGGATCTTCCTGACCCAGGAATTGAGCCTGGGTCTCCTGCATTGCAGGCAGATTCTTTACCAGCTGCAGGGAAGCCCTAACATTTACCTAATCAATGTTCTTCTACAGTTTTTATTAATCACTTAATCAGCGAACAACTGAATAATCACTATGTACCACAGATTGTGCTTGGTGCTAGGGTTACCGAATATATATCTCAGATTAACCAAAGTATTTCTACCGCTAAAGTTAAATAATGAGAAATAGGTAGAAAACAGCAAGTTAATGGCCCAAATTTATCTATTTTAAAATACCACATAATTATTTACATAAGATGCTAATGAGTAATCAAATAGTTTGACAGACTTTTCTTTTTAATAAGTATATGATGATACTATTTATATACATACAATAGTCATATTTGTTGATAACATAATGGTTCCTACTTTATATAATAAAGTAAGATACATCAATATTTCATGATGTTCCACAAAGTTCACTTAACACCTATCAGAACTCTGTGTTGGTTTCAAATACCATGAAGCAGAAGTGAGACCAACTGAGCCAAAACCCAGCATGTTCTATTTCACAATGAAATCAGCCACCAATCTCCAAGAAAATGGCTAGCCATATTCTGCATTCTTCTGGCTGAAGTTTCTTCAAATAACTCTCAAACAGATGGTACTACTGAAACAATATAAAATTACTTTAAAATGTATTTATACACTATTATGTTGTCTAGGCACTTCTGTCTTCATCAGAATCCATTTCAAAACTTACACTTACTCACTTAACTGTTTTTGATAAACCCAAAAATCATATTATAAAAATCAACACATTTCTTGAAACAAGTAATTAAAGCACAAAAATAATCACTAATGACAGTCATTGATTTTTTCCTGGATCAGCAAGTAGAACAACTAACTGCCATATACCAAAGAGAGGCTCAAAATGAAAAGCATAAAAACAAGACACAAAAATTCAGAGGGATATGCCTACCAAAGCCTGGTTTACTTGTGTTTTACCACACAAAGTTAGTTTCAAGGCAAAACAAAAGCCTTCTTAGCGATAAAATGAAAACTATTTCACCAGTAATATATAACAAGTAAATCTGTGATGCTTCACTTTCTTAGGGGAAGAGGACATGAAGGAAGATGATGGTTCAGTTCAGTTCAGTCGCTCAGTCGTGTCTGACTCTTTGCGGCCCCATGAACAGCAGCATGCCAGGCCTCCCTGTCCACCACCAAATCCCAGAGTCCACCCAAACCCATGTCCATTGAGTCAGTGATGCCATCCAGCCATCTCATCCTCTGTCGTCCCCTTCTCCTCCAGCCCTCAATCTTTCTCAGCATCAGGGTCTTTTTCAGTGAGTCAGCTCTTCGCATGAGGTGGCCAAAGTACTGAAGTCTCAGCTTCAGCATCAGTCCTTCCAATGAATATTCAGGACTGATTTCCTTTAGGATGGACTGGTTGGATCTCCTTGCAGTCCAAGGGAGTCTCAAGAGTCTTCTCCAACACCACAGTTCAAAAGCATCAATTCTTTGGCACTCAGCTTTCTTTATAGTCCAACTCTCACATCCATACATGACCACTGGGAAAATCATAGCCGTGACTAGACTGACCTTTGCTGACAAAGTAGTGTCTCTGCTTTTTAATACACTGTCTAGGTTGATCATAGCTTTTCTCCCGAAGAGCAAGCATCTTTGAATTTCATGGCTCCAGTCACCATCTGCAGTGATTTTGGAGCCCAAGAAAATGAAGTCTCTTACTGCTTCCATTGCTTCCCCATTTATTTGCCATGAAGTGATGAGACCAGATGCCATGATCTAAGTTTTTTGAATGCTGAATTTTAATGTTGAATTTTTCACTCTCCTCTTTCACTTTCATCAAGAGGCTCTTTAGTTCTTTGCTTTCTGCCATAAGGGTGTTGTCATCTGCATATCTGAGGTTATTGATATTTCTCCCAACAATTTTGATTCCAGCTTGTGCTTCATCCAGCCCAGCATTTTGCATGATGTATTCTGCATATAACTTAAATAAGCAGAGTGATGATATACAGCCTTGATGTTCTCCCTTCCTGATCTGGAAACAGGATGTTGTTCCACATCCAATTCTAACTGTTGATTCTTGACCTGCATACAGATTTCTCAAGAGGCAGGTCAGGTGGTCTGGTATTCCCATCTCTTGAAGAATTTTCCACAGTTTATCGTGATCCACACAGTCAAAGTCTTTGGCATAGTCAATAAAGCAGAAACAGATGTTTTTCTGGAACTCTCTGCTTTTTCGATGATCCAACGAATGTTGGCAATTTGATCTCTGGGTCCTCTGCCTTTTCTAAATCCAGCTTCAACATCTGGAAGTTCACAGTTCATGTACGGCTGAAGCCTGGCTTGGAGAATTTTAAGCATTACTTTGCTAGTGTGTGAGATGAGTGCAACTGTACGGTAGTTTGAACATTCTTTGGCATGGCCTTTCTTTGGTATTGGAATGAAAACTGACCTTTTCCAGTCTTGTGGCCACTGCTGAGTTTTCCAAATTTGCTGGCATATTGAGTGCAGCACTTTCACAGCATCATCTGTCAGGATTTGAAATAGCTCAAATGGAATCCATCACCTCCATTAGCTTTGTAGTGATGCTTTCTAAGGCCCTCTTAACTTCTCATTCCAGGATGCCTGGCTCTAGGTGGGTGATCACAGCATCGTGGTTATCTGGGTCATGAAGATCTTTTTTGTATGGTTCTTCTGTATATTCTTGCCACCTCTTTTTAATATCTTCTACTNATGGAATCCATCACCTCCATTAGCTTTGTAGTGATGCTTTCTAAGGCCCTCTTAACTTCTCATTCCAGGATGCCTGGCTCTAGGTGGGTGATCACAGCATCGTGGTTATCTGGGTCATGAAGATCTTTTTTGTATGGTTCTTCTGTATATTCTTGCCACCTCTTTTTAATATCTTCTACTTCTGTTAGGCCCATATCATTTCTTTTATTGAGCCCATCTTTGCATGAAGTGTTCCCTTAGTGTCTCTAATTTTCTTGAGGAGATGTCTAGTCCTTCCCATTCTACTATTTTCCTATATTTCTTTGCATTGATCACTGAGGAAGGCTTTCTAATCTCTTTGCTTTCCTTCAGTTCACTTCAGTCGCTCAGTCACGTCCGAGTCTTTGTGATCCTATGAATCGCAGCATGTCAGGCCTCCCTGTCCATCACCAACTCCCGGAGTTCACTCAGACTCACCCCCATCGAGTCAGTGGTGCCATCCAGCCATCTCATCCACTGTTGTCCCCTTCTCCTCCTGCCCCCAATCCTGCCCAGCATCAGAGTCTCTTCCAANGATCACTCATCTAGAGCCAGACATCCTGGAAGGTGAAGTCAAGTGGGCCTTAGAAAGCATCACTAGGAAGGTAGAATACAACAGTAGAAACCAGAATTTCCATGGGGTGAACTCTTCATGTCCTCTAGCAAAATGCTAGAATTCTCCACCCCCCTTTTTTTTTAAGGTTGGGGTTTTGAAGGCAGCTAACAGGCTCTGCTGAAGTCTCGATTTGTCCGGGATAAATATTCTCGATCATGTTTATGTGAATTGCTTTCAGTCCCTCCTTGCCTCAGTAATCCCATACACCTTCCTCTGGGCATGATGATTTATCAAAACCCTTCTAGGGAGGGGACTCATTATAGGAAACATTACCCCATATGGTCTTATCAGTGAAGAGTGCAGGGAGACTCTTATCTCCGCCAGTTAGAATGCTGCTGCTATTAAGTCACTTCAGTTGTGTCCGACTCTGTGCAACCCCATAGACGGCAGCCCATCAGGCTCCCCTGTCCCTGGGATTCTCCAGGCGAGAACACTGGAGTGGGTTGCCATTTCCTTCTCCAAGCCAGTCAGGACGGTGTCGTGTAATTAACCCAGACAAGAATGACTTTAGCTTCTTAAGCAGCTGTCTGATGCTGTCGGCTTGCCTTGATCAGGATATGAACTAAGACTAAAACGTGTCTTTGTAAGGACAGGTGCAACAATAAGCCACAGGTACAACCTAAACCCAACATTTGAAGTCATTTTCTTAAATAGGTGATGTATTAAGGGTAATGTGTATTGATCTCCCCTTGCTGATTTAGGCTGATAGGCTGATTATTTCCATCTTGTCAATATCAGGTTGTTTTTGGTGTTTTTAGTTGCGGAATGCGAGATCCTTCAGTTCTGTTCAGTAGCTCAGTCGTGTCTGACTCTTAGCGACCCCATGGACTGCTGCACGATCGGCTTCCCTGTCCATCACCAACTCCCAGAGCTTGCTCAAACTCGTGTCTATTGAGTCAGTGATGCCATCCAACTATGTTATCCTCTGTCATCCCCTTCTCCTCCTGCCTTCAATCTTTCCCAGCATCAGGGTCTTTTCAAATGAATTTCGTTCTTCACATCATGTGGCCAAAGTATTGGAGCTTCAGCTTCAGTATCAGTCCTTCCAATGAATATTCAAGACTGATTTCCTTTAGGATGGACTGGTTGGATCTCCTTGCAGTCCAAGGGACTTTCAAGAGTCTTCTCCAACACCACGGTTCAAAAGTGTCAATTCTTTGGTGTTCAATTTTCTTTATAGTTCAACTCTTACATCCACACATGACTACTGAAAAAATCATAGCTTTGAATAGGCAGACCTTTGTTGGTAAAGTAACGTCTCTGCTTTTTAATATGCCGTCTAGATTTGTCAGAACTTTTCTTCGAAGTAACAAGTGTCTTTTAATTTCATGGCTGCAGTCACCATCTGCAGTGGTTTTGGAGCCCAAGAAAATAAAGTCTGTCACTGTTTCCATTGTTTCCCCATCTATTTGACATGAAGTGATGGGACCGGATGCCGTGATCTTAGTTTTTTGAATGTTGAGTTTTAAGCGAGCTTTTTCACTCTCTTCTTTCAGTTTCATCAAGAGGCTCTTTAGTTCCTCTTCACTTTCTGCCATGAGGGTGGTGTCATCCGCATATCTGAGGTTAGTTTGAGGCATGTGGGTTTTAGTTCTCTGACAAAGGATCGAAACTCTGGCTCCCTGTGTTGGAAGTGTGAAATCTTAACCAGTGGACCACCAGGGAAGTCCTGTCAATATCGTTTTGAGTCCCAGTAGGCTGCAGTCTGGGAGAAGGCGATGGCACCCCACTCCAGTACTCTTGCCTGGAAAATCCCATGGACGGAGGTGCCTG
The DNA here is from genome assembly GCA_006410615.1 of Neotragus moschatus. NCBI lineage: Eukaryota > Metazoa > Chordata > Mammalia > Artiodactyla > Bovidae > Neotragus > Neotragus moschatus. The sequence continues at coordinate 102,677 of SJYA01002259.1, forward strand.
GTAGGCTGCAGTCCATGGGGTCGCAAAGAGTCGGACACGACTGAGCAGCTTCACTTTCACTTTCCACTTTCATGCATTGGAGAAGGAAATGGCAACCCAGTCCAGTGTTCTTGCCTGGAGAATCCCAGGGACAGCGGAGCCTGGTGGGCTGCCGTCTATGGGATCACACAGAGTCGGACACGCCTGAAGCGACTTAGCAGCAGCAGCAGGACCAGCCACTCTTTAACCCATTAGTTCAGTTTGGTTTTATTTACATTATGTGATTTTAAAAAATGCATCCTATTTTTCCAAGGCGTTCTCACACCTTTATTATTACAGTCTGCAGTTACAAAGTTGTATATGAAAGCAAAAAAATCATCCTAACATGCAATTATTCCCTAATCAACCAACTCTGTTGTGATGTAAAATGTATTCCCTACTCAAATATCTTTCCCCATCCAACACTAGTGTCTATGTCCATCCTTTATTTTGACATCCTTGTCCATTGTCATTTGCTGAGTGCAAATACAGGGCAATTTGTTGCAAAGTGTATGGCAAATATTGCACCCCCAAACAAAACCAAAACAAATCCGTAATTCATGGCACTGATGTTGCAAAGCAGATCAAGTCATACAAAACCACTGAGCAATGGAGGTCAGCAGATTTAGGAGAGCTAGCAGCTAAAGAAGAGACATTTAACAAGGATGAGGACTTCAAAGAAGATTTAAAGAAGAACGGTCTAAATATTAAAGTATTTAAAGGAGACTTGGGAAAAAAAAACAGATAAAACTCTTGTAAAAATAATTCTTTTTAGAATCATGCAGTAAAAGTCAACACAGTTAAGGATGGCATTTTGAGTTTTCATACAATTTTGGCATAAAAATACATCTGAGACTTACCTTATTTAAAACATCCTTCATTAAGGGATAATTTACATACAATACAATGAATGTATTTTAACATATAAAAATCCATGAGTTTTGATACATTTATGCAATCATCCATACTCTTACTACTATCAAGATAATAGAATATTTCCAACACCCCTGAAAGTTACTTGACTCACTTTTATTCACTCTAAGAGTTCACTGTGGCATTTATAAACTAAATTTTCAGAACATTTGTTTTCATAACTTTTAGTTTCATTTTCAGAAAAGTTTCCAACCAAATATCTTTTTCTACTTTTAATTTTGACATTACAAAAAACAGATAGAGATTATTTTTTAGGACAGTTTTAGGTTTACAGAAAATTTAAGAGGAAAGTACAGAAGGTGCCTGCATACTCTACCCTCAACATCTTGCATTGGAGGTACATTCGTTACAACTGATGAACCAATATTGATACATTATTATTAACTAAAGTCTAAAGTTTAAATTAGGGTTCACTGTTTGTGCACAAACTGATGTACAGTTTTTCGTCTTTTATAAATGTATAATGTCACGTACCCACCACTACAGTATCGTACAAAATAGCCTGGATGCTCTAAAATTCCCCTGCGCGTGACCTCTTTGTCCTTCCCCCTCTGCTTCTCTCTGGCTTCCCTGGTAGCTCAGTGGTAAAGAATCCGCCTGCTAATGCAGGGAACGAAGGTTGAATCCCTGGGTCAGGAAGATCCACTGGAGAAGGAAATGGCAACTCTCTCCAGCATGCTTGCCTGGGAAATCCCACGGACAGAGGAGTCTGGCGGGCTACAGTTCGTGGGTTTGCAAAAAAGTTGGATATATCTGAGCAACTACACAACCACCACAGCGGCTCCCTGTCTATCACTGACCTGGTTTTCACTCTACCTATAGTTTTGCCTTTCACAGAACCTCAAAGAGTTGGAATCACAGTATCAGCTGTATGAATCACTTCTTTCACTTAGTATGAATCATTACGTCCAACCCATACTTAAGGGGAGGAAAATTAACCTCCAAGGGCGGGCGGGTAATATTTTGAAACCACCATGTAGTCCATGCTTCCCTGTCTCTACTAGCCTTTCACTTTTTGCCTGTTTCTTTTTTTCTTTAAATAAAAAATCTATGTTTTCCAGTTAATTTTACTTTAGTAAATTTCTTTGGTTATTTAGGTTAAACAGAATACACTGATGATGAATCTCTTGGCTATGTTCATGAGATGAGTTTAACACTCTGGGCATTCAATTATCACCCCTGGAAAACTAATGTTCTAGGCCATGGTCTGAAAGAAGTCATGATTGCATTTGGGGTAACAGGCTTTGGTTTCTATCTGTGGGGTCCTTCTTTTTCACTGACTGACCAGTGGTGGATAGTTCTTCTATTGCTGTAAAATAGTCATGTGGTGGTAATAATAGTCACAGACAAGCCTGCATTGAAGATAAGAAGAGGAGCCCCCGACAGAAGCAGGCGTTAGAACCTGGTTTCTGACTGCCATTCAACATTGACCCCCAAACCTGAAGCCAAGCATAAAGCAAACAGTGAGCATCCTTATATATACAGATGTCGACAGATGAATTTCTCAAAGTAGAAATAGGTGGGTTAATGGGCATTTAAAACTTTAACAGACATTGTTAAATTGACCCCCAAAACTATCCATCTGTCCTCCCACCACAGCATTCGAGAATGCCAAACTCTTGCCTGCCTTCCCTTACATGGGGTACCATTAAACTGCTCCATCTTTGCAGTTTGAGTCATAGCTGTTCTCAGCACGCTGGCAGAGAGAAGTAGGGCTAGTATCTGTGAAAACTTTAAAAATGAGTGTCATGTTCATTCAACACTTGTGATTTTTATATTCATGCTTTTACTGGTATTTTATGGAATGTATAAGAGTAGAGGATGGGAACTGAGGTCAGAAAGGTGGAAGATGGCTCAAAATGGGATGGGAAGTGGTTTTAGTTGACACTGGCTGAAAGTGGCATCCACTGTAAGCCTGTACCATAAACTCATTCAGTTCAGTTCAGTTCAGTCGTTCAGTCGTGTCCGACTCTTTGCAACCCCATGAATTGCAGCACACCAGGCCTCCCTGTCCATCACCAACTCCCAGAGTTCACTGAGACTCACATCCATCGAGTCAGTGATGCCATCCAGCCATCTCATCCTCTGTCATCCCCTTCTCCTCCTGCCCCCAATCCCTCCCAGCATCAGAGTCTTTTCCAATGAGTCAACTCTTGGCATGAGGTGGCCAGAGTACTGGAGTTTCAGCTTTAGCATCATTCCTTCCAAAGAAATCCCAAGGCTGATCTCCTTCAGAATGGAACTGGTTGGATCACCTTGCAGTCCAAGGGACTCTCAAGAGTCTTCTCCAACACCACAGTTCAAAAGCATCAATTCTTTGGCGCTCAGCTTTCTAAACAGTCCAACTCTCACATCCATACACGACCCATGGAAAAACCACAGCCTTGACTAGACGGACCTTAGTTGGCAAAGTAATGTCTCTGCTTTTGAATATGCTATCTAGGTTGGTCATAACTTTTCTTCCAAGGAGTAAGCGTCTTTTAATTTCATGGCTGCAATCACCATCTGTTATTAGCCAGCCTCTAAGTGATGAATATTTTAGACTGTCTCTAATCTCTAGTTAATTACAAATATTGTTGCAATGCTACCTTGTTTATACTTCATGATCCAGGCTTTCTTGTATATCTTGTAACATAAATTACTAGAGGTGAAGTCCTAGGTCAAAGTGCATATGCATTTGTGATTNTATTAGCCAGCCTCTAAGTGATGAATATTTTAGACTGTCTCTAATCTCTAGTTAATTACAAATATTGTTGCAATGCTACCTTGTTTATACTTCATGATCCAGGCTTTCTTGTATATCTTGTAACATAAATTACTAGAGGTGAAGTCCTAGGTCAAAGTGCATATGCATTTGTGATTGTGGTAGGTACTACTATAAAAATTGCCCTATGTAAGGTTTACTAATTTACACTTCACCAGCAAAGTAGCAAAGTACCTGTTTATTATAGTTTTACCAACACAGCATATTATCAAATAGGTTAAAAAAAATGTACTAGTTTTAATTATTTGCTTTTCTCTCACAATTTTTCATTCATTCATAAGCTATTTCAGTTTCTTATCCTATGAACTACTTGTTACATCTTTTGTACATTTTCCTACGGAGTTGTTGGTCATTGTTATATTGATTTATAAAAGCCTTTTATCAGAGAACTTAACTCTTTATCTATTAAATGAATTGCAACCATTTCCCCCAACTTGTCAGTTTGTTTTTCTCACTTTGTTTATGGTGATTATTATCTTTTTTGCCAAGCAGAAGTCTTTAAACTTTTTTTTAAATGTAGTTTTACTTATAATTTGTTCATCTTTTCTTAGATGATTTCTAGACTTTGAATCAAAATGAGAATAATAAAAGAAAAATTATAAAAAGATTTAGTGTTCTTGTTTAGTTGCTAAGTTGTCTCCAACTCTTTGCAACCCCCTGCACTGTAGCCTGCCAGGCTCCTCTGTCCATGGGATTTCCCAGGCAAGGATGCTGGAGTGGGTTGCCATTTCCTTCTCCATGTAATCTTCCTGACCCAGGGATTGAACCCGGGTCTCCTGCATCACAGGCAGATTCTTTACCACTGAGCCATCTGGAAAGCCAATTAAAGGATTCAGTTCAGTTCAGTTCAGTTGCTCAGTCATGTCCAACTCTTTGCAACCCCGTGAATCACAGCACGCCAGGCCTCCCTGTCCATCACCAACTCCTGGAGTTCACTCAGACTCATGCCCATCGAGTCAGTGATGCCATCTAGCCATCTCATCCTCGGTCGTCACCTTCTCCTCCTGCCCCCAATCCCTCCCAGCATCAAAGTCTTTTCCAATGAGTCAACCCTTCGCATGAGGTGGCCAAAGTACTGGAGCTTCAGCTTCAGCATCATTCCTTCCAAAGAAATCCCAGGGCCGATCTCCTTCAGAATGGACTGGTTGGATCTCCTTGCAGTCCAAGGGACTCTCAAGTCTTCTCCAACACCACAGTTCAGAAGCATCAATTCTTCGGCATTCAGCCTTCTTCACAGTCCAACTCTCACATGACTACTGGAAAACCCATAGCCTTGACTAGACGGACCTTAGTTGGCAAAGTAATGTNAATCCAAGACAGTGGTCCCAACCTCCTGCCCACTCAGAGGCCATCAGAATCATCCAGGGGTGCTTCACAGACTCACTGATTTTATTTCTGGAGTATAATTGCTTTAAATGTCATGGTAGTTTCTGCTGGACAATGGAGTGAGTCAGCTAAACGTCTACATATATCCCCTCCCTCTTGGATTTCCCCTCCAACCCCGAACCCCATCCCTCTAGGTCATCCCAGAGCACCGAGCTGAGCTCATTCTTGACCCCTCAACCACAAAGTACCAGGTTCAGCACATCTGAATGAGGAGTGAGGTTCGGAAATCTCAGTTTAAAAGCTCTGCTGAAAATGTAACATAAGGGGTAGGTCCATCGTCTACACTCTAGATCCGGAAGCTTCTGTCTCAAATCAGATAATAGAAAACCTTTCCCTGCTGGTCTAGGTTTTCAGATCTTAGAGAAGTGCCCTCTTACAGTTTGCACTTACATATATATGTATGTGTGTATACATATGTTATATACAAGTATATAAAATACTGGGGCTCCCCAGGTCACACTAGCGGTAAGGAAGACGTGGGTTTGATCCCTGGGTGAGGAAGGCCCCTGGAGGAGGGCTCTGCCACCCACTCCAGTACTCTCGTCTGGAGACTCCCACTGACAGAGGAGCCTGGCGGGCTGCAGTGGACAGCGTCGCACAGCCAGACATGACTGAAGAGACTCAGCACAAGCGCGTATGCAATAGTAATATATTCTATATACAACAGCGCGTATCCTGACCTACATGTATCTGTGGAGAGACAGATATCTCTCTGTATTTGCCCACCTCATTATTCAATACCATGTATTAATAGTTTCTCCTATGACAAGTCCTTCACTGGCTTAGCGTCACAAGGGGGTGTGTCTGTCCTGGAGAGCCGTCTGATCTGTAAGCAGGGCATGCTACAGAATGCTTCTCTCTGTTGCTTTACCCGAAAAAGTGATAAATTTAACCTCAGGGGCAATACTTTATTGGGGGGGGGTGCTATATATTTCCCATTGCTATTCATTAACTGACTCTTTAATTTTGATGAGTCTATTGTATGCGTGCTTTTAATCATAGGCCGTTTACATCTTCTTTGGAAACAGAAGTGACACTAATTACAAATGGAAGAAATATGGGTAGAAGTGATTCGGCCAGCGTGAGAGAACCATGGGGAGAGAGCCAACTCAGTCATCGCCATGCCAGACTAAACGGATTTGCTCTTTCGACCGCATCTCGAAACTGGTAAATAATGGAAAAGTTGTATAACTCGACTTGTACCAAGTTCTCCGCCGTCCAGGGTTACATTCTCCTTTAATAAATAAAGAACAAAAATCTGAGCCCCCATTCTAGATGACTTTGGCACGCCCAGGGCCTTTGGAAGAACTGCAGAGTGTCTTTCACAAGCACCCATGGTTATTTTTCACCTCTGACTCTAGACCACTGTCCCGGGCTGCCGGACCAATAGCCATTTCAACACTATTGACGCAACCGCCTCTCTCTTTGGCTGCTTCCTGACACTTTTGCTTTCCGAAGCATAGCGGACATGAGGTTGTCCCACAGAACAGGAGATCAGTAAGGCTTCAGTCTGCCGTAAGGAAATCAGTGTCAAAAAGAGAGGAAGTGTAGGATTTCTCCCCAAGCCAGCTCACAGGAAGTCTCCTTGCAGCCTCCTCTCTCACTTCCCCGCCTCGGCCGTGACATCACGACAGTACCACCACCTGCCCTGCAGGTATTTCCCACATGAACCTCAGACCCTAATCCAGTGATCAATATATAACAGCATCAGCTAAGACACAAATTGTTCCAATGAAAGCTTCCCTTTTCCGTTAATAAACAAAATAATTACTATCACATTCAGAAGCATCTCTATTTTTATTCAGTGACTAAGTAGATATTTGTCCATGGGCAACAGAGGGACATCTTCTGGGGAAGATTTTTTTCTTACTGAAATATTCTGAGCCACACGTGGAGGCTTACAAAGGAAAAGGGCAGATTATACCTCCAAATGTTATTTGATAACTAGTTATAGTGATAGNACATTCAGAAGCATCTCTATTTTTATTCAGTGACTAAGTAGATATTTGTCCATGGGCAACAGAGGGACATCTTCTGGGGAAGATTTTTTTCTTACTGAAATATTCTGAGCCACACGTGGAGGCTTACAAAGGAAAAGGGCAGATTATACCTCCAAATGTTATTTGATAACTAGTTATAGTGATAGTTTCTCACGATGTACTCTGTATATAAGTTAAATAAGCAGGGTGACAATATACAGCCTTGACANGATTCCAGCTTGTGCTTCTTCCAGCCCAGCGTTTCTCATGATGTATTCTGCATATAACTTAAATAAGCACGGTGACAATATACAGCCTTGACGTACTCCTTTTCCTATTTGCAATCAGTCTGTTGTTCCATGTTGAGTTCTAACTGTTGCTTCATGACTGGCATATAGGTTTCTCAAGAGGCAGGTCAGGTGGTCTGGTATTCCTATCTCTTTAAGAATTTTCCATAGTTTATTGTGATTCACACAGTCAAAGGCTTTGGCATAGTCAATAAAGCAGAAATAGATGTTTTTCTGGAACTCTCTTGCTTTTTCCATGATCCAGTGGATGTTGGCAATTTGATCTCTGGTTTCTCTGCCTTTTNCAGTTTATTGTGATCCACACAGTCAAAGGCTTTGGCATAGTCAATAAAGCAGAAATAGATGTTTTTCTGGAACTCTCTTGCTTTTTCCATGATCCAGTGGATGTTGGCAATTTGATCTCTGGTTCCTCTGCCTTTTCTAAAACCAGCTTGAACATCTGAAAGTTCATGGTTCACGTACTGCTGAAGCCTGGCTTGGAGAATTTTGAGCATTACTTTACTAGCGTGTGAGATGAGTACAACTGTGCGGTAGTTTGAGCATTCTTTGGCATTGCCTTTCTTTGGGATTAGAATGAAAACTGACCTTTTCCAGTCCTGTGGCCCCTGCTGAGTTTTCCAAATTTGCTGGCATATTGAGTGCAGCACTTTCACAGCATCATCTTTCAGGATTTGAAATAGCTCAACTGGAATTCCATCACCTCCACTAGCTTTGTTCGTAGTGATGCTTTCTAAGGCCCATTTGACTTCACATTCCAGGATGTCTGGCTCTAGGCGAGTGATCACACCATAGTGATTATCTTGGTCATGAAGATCTTTTTTGTACAATTCTTCTGTGTAGCCACCTCCTCTTAATACCCTTGTGGTATCTGGTCTAATTGAGCTAAGAGATAATATCATCTCTTGTGCTAAGCCTCTCACAAAGCATCAATATAATATTGGATTCCCCTTATTACATAATCCATTTATTTATACTTTTATCCTTAGCTATTACTTTTTCTTCTCTCCATTTGTCACTTATTCTTGCCCAAACTTTTGGTCCTTTGGGAAAAATGTTAGGTTTGACCCTGTGCTGGTCCAGATTGACAACAGCAGTACTAGCAGGTGCCTCCATACCAATGCTTTGATGCAGTACAGGGTTGCATAAATACAGAAATACCTATCTGAGTGACCAAGCAACCCAACAGTATTCCCTGCCAGCCTCCATTTTACCAGATAAGAAGATGGCATGACTCACCCTACCAAGTCCTTGGGAATACTGACATTAATGTTTAAGGGCTAGAATTTCTTCTTAGGAATTATCCTTGCTTTTAGACCTACAATTGCAGCTCTGGTGCTGAGACTCTGCATCTGGTAGGAAGGTGAGATGAGGGGGGAAGAATTATACAGTCATACCATCATCCTATGGACAGAGGTTTGTGACATTGTACAGGAGACAGTGATCAAAAACATCCCAAGAAAAAGAAATGTAAAAAGGCAAAATGGTTGTCTGAGGAGGCCTTACAAATAATTAAGAAAAGAAGAGAAGCTAAAGGCAAAAGGGAAAAGAAAAGATATATCAGTTGATTGTAGAGTTCCAAGGAAAGCAATAGGATACTGAAAGAGGAACTCTCCAGGTCAGTAGGTGCCCAATATGCTACTGGATATCAGTGGGGTGAAGCCATATGTTGCTAAAACAACTTCCTGCTTTTGGTACCTGGCATCGTCAAATGGAATTCTGCAAATCTGAGTGCCACTGTTCTGGGAGACAATTTAGTCATATGACATGATGATGGGCTATATGGTTGCTAACTCAGTGGGACCCTGGTAATATGCCAGCATCTTCTGACTCACCATATGGTGTTAACACTGGCCTTGCTGGTAGGATTCAATCACATTACATAGGTCTTTTGATAATACTGATATTAATAAATAAATGTATTGGAAGATTTAGTTAAAGCCTCCTCAGGACATAATAAAATAATCAGCCAGAGAAAGAATTCAATTTTGCTAACCCTCAACTAGATTCTATACTAAACAGTTCTGCACAAGTGTATCATATGGTACAAATAACAGATCAAAGGGGGAAAACAAGTAATTAACATAGTAGTACAAAAATATGAAGGCCATCTAATATGGCCTTATTAGATGAATTACTGGTTTCTTTGAATTTATCCCTACTGAGCTCCTCCAAATGACAGACATACTCACACTGGAATTATTGCTCTGTTCATTATATAAAAGTTACACTAAATCTAAGCACCCCACCTCCCCAAATATGACCATTTTGTTGTAAAAAAAAAAGCCTTGGCTAAAGGCCAGGAAGTGGCCTGTACAGTGGAGAACTAATCTCAACCAAAGAGATGTCTGGCTTTTGCTGCAGCTACTGTTAGGTGACCTCTAGGATCTTGGAACATCGTATCCAATAGGGCATCTTTGGCTGGGGCCTTGGACCACCAAACAGATTAACAATGTAATTCATGATGATGTAATTTGTTCGCTCCATGTAGGATCACTTTTATCTTTGAAAGGGACTGGAAAGTATCATCTCAACTGCAGGAGAGGGCTGGAGATGAAAGTCAGTCGTATAGGTAATATGTGATTGAGCAATCCCCAAAACTTTGGAAACCAAACGCTCAGATGAGTTTCTGTGATTCGCAGTACTCCACTTTTACTGTCACATGGATGCCCGGGAAGTAATGCGATCCTAACTTAACAAGGAGAAGAGGACAGAAGCCCTGCGTTTGGTACTTCTCGTGAGAGCTGCCCTGTGCACTTCTTTCTCCCAGCTGATTTTACTCTATACCTTTTCCATATGTTAAACTGGAACTTTAAGTAGAGGAGCTTTCAGTGAGTTTTCTGAATCTTTCTTAAAAATTATTAAAATTGAAAGTGGTTTTGGGAACCCCCCAAACTGTAATTGGTGCCAGAAGTAAGGGTGGTCTTTTGAGCCTGGTCCCTTTAAGTTGTGAAGTTGGTCCAGATTCCTTGCAGTTACTGAAATACTAAATGCACTGTAATACAATGACTATCTGTAAGTAAAATGATCTCTATAATGGCTGACATCCCAACTTCACCTACAACTCTAGTCTGACAATTTCTAACGATAAAACTATCTATTCTTTAGTAATTTTAAGGTATTATACAAATAACTCCTTCATTAGTAGTATCAAAAATTCTAGTTTTCAAATGAGACTCAGACTTGTAGGAGAGAGACTGAAGGGAGTTTTTTATTAGCCTTGGGCTTCAAAGTATTTCTATTTCATTATAAAAGTATAATGATTTTACATATACCAAGAGAATAACTGACAAATCATACTACATATCCATGCTGAAAAGAGAAGAAATCTGCCTGAAGCCCTGGGGAAGGCTTGTACATACCTATCCTTCATAAAATCTTACCGGGTAAGGGATGAAAAAACTTTTTTGAAACTGAATTCGGTGTTATTTCCCTCAAAAAATTCTATAAAAATAGGTTTGATCCATTTCTTGTATCAGTACACTTTACCCTAGAGTTAACCATATTACATAAAACAGTATTAACATTACTAGGTGAGGTTAATAAAAACTATAGTCATAAATCTTGAATACTGAATAAATTTCATGAGGAAAAAGAAGTGATGAAGAAATCCATGAAAAATAAGTGAATTATTTTTTGCCTTTTGTTTTAGTTTTGGACTAGAGTAAGGACAGAGTACTTCGAAAAATACTTTCCACCCTAGAATTTGTTGAAGCCAGTACTTAATATTTAAGACAAACACAGGAAAGCACACACACTCCATTATGTTCCACAAAACCAATCTAACTTGACTTCAGAGACAGAGTCTATCCAACAAAAAAGTTGGTGTGACCGAGGCCTTAGGATTCTTGTCTGATATGAAATATGAGCATTTTTACATGAATAAGCTATATACCAAGTAAAACAAGTAAAGGCAACCATGAAAAACATGAAAACATACCAACAACTTCTGCTCACTAGTTATTTTTTCCTGATTTAGGTTCTTCATTTTTAATTATAAGTTCCATCTCATGATTCTTTACTCACACAAACATCCTGCCACTGGTTTACTGCATGCACTTTCAACTACCTAAATCCATTGTGGAATGATAGGAGAAAGAAAAGGAGTGAATAAACAGGTAGGTAAATTACTACACTATGAGGAAATGCAATCCAGTGGACATTACACAACAACTGATTTAACTATTTTTTATTTTATGTATAGTCTAAATACTAGATGCAACAGTAACTGTTCCTAAAATATGATTTGACAATGGGAATGCTATATTGCAAAAACCAACTAACCCACGTCCGTAAGAAGACTTTGAAACAAGCACAAGTTTCCCTGTCTAGAGGAAGGAAACCTCCAGAGATACATAATAAAATATATCTATCAAACACAATAAGGAAAACATCATAGTCTCTACCTCCAGAAGCTCAAAAACTATGGAGAAAAAGTATTAGTCACTCCCAACCAATTTTGACTCTTTGCGACCCCTATAGACTGTAGCCTACCAGGCTCCTCTGTCCATGGAATTCTCCAGGCAAGCATAGTGGAGTGGGTTGCCATAAGGCAAATATAAAAGTAAATAATTTGATCAGTACACTATCCTATACTTTAACACAGCATACAACAAATTACAAAGTGATCATTCATTACATGTACTGTTTATATTAGCTCATCTGCATATACATATGTGTATATATATATAGCCATCTTGGCTCAGAGGTTAAAGCATCTGCCTGGAATGCAGGAGACCTGGGTTCAATCCCTGGGTTGGGAAGATCCCCTGGAGAAAGAAATGGCAACCCACTCCAGTACTCTTGCCTGGAGAATCCCATGGAGGGAGGAGCCTGGTAGGCTGCAGTTCATGGGGTCACAAAGAGTCGGACACAACTGAGCGACTTCACTCATATATATATATATATATATATATGTATATGTATATAGTTCCTTTGGGCTTTCCTGGTGGTTCAGTGGTAAAGAATCTGATTGCTGATACAGGAGACACAAGTTTGATCTCTGATCTGGGAAGACCCACTGGAGAAGGAAATGGCAACCCACTCCACTATTCTTGCCTGGACATCACCAGGGACAGAGGAACCTTGTGCGCTACAGTCCATGAGGTCACAAAAGAGCTGGATATGATTAAACGAATGAACAACAATAAATCTTTTATATTATCTATTTCACTTAAGAGATTCATTCATCTCAAATGTGTCTTCCTTTACTTCATACTATGTTTCCGCCATTGAATTGCTTTTGCAACTTTGTCAAAATCAGTTGGGAGTGATTGGGGTCAGTCTATGATTGGGTTCTCTATTCTATCTACTGATCTATGCGCTTATTCCTCCACCATTACTAGAGTCTTGCTTAAGACAACAATATAGTATGTCTTAACATCAGCTACAGTGATTCTTCCTACTTCATTCTCTTTTTGCAAAACCATTTTAGTTCTGTGGCCCTTCCATATACACTTTAAAATAAGCTTGGTTTTATCTTAAAAAAAAAAATCTTCACTAAATTTTATTTATCTCATATTTTGTGCTCCCAAACAGACAAGAAGCTTGTCTTCAGTGTCAGAACTGTATGCTATACTTACTTAAAATTTCACATATAAATAGTACAATGCTATTTGTAAAAGAGAACTCAACAAATATTTCCTCAGTAAACTGCTTGCTGAAAACAGTCTATCAAGAAAATGGGAATAACATTTTAAGAAGAGCACTGACGTACCTGAACGTGTTCACGGCCAAGCAAAAAGAAAGACAAGAAGGGAGAGAGAAGAGGTATGGAAGTGGTCATAGGCTGATAAGAGAAAGAGTATGTGTGTGTACGTGTACATGTGTGAGACAGTGGGAAAGAGAATATGTAAAATTTTGATAACAGAGATACTATAAACGTTTAGATATTTAATCTAAAGATGAGATGGCTTCAGAAAGCATGATGACTATAAGATAAATTAGATTATTATATTTGACTCTGAAGGCAAAACTAGGACCAATGATTAGGAGAAAAAGAAATTCAGCTTATCATAAAGTAAAATTCTGTAACACTGGAGCTGTCCAATAATGGAATGAATAGGATTCATTTAAGTTGTTATTGCTCAGTAGCTAAGTCATGTCTGACTTTTTGTGACCCAATGGACTGCAGCATGCCAGGCTCCCCTGTCCTTTACTATCTCTCAGAATTTGCTCAAATTCATGTCTGTAGAGTCAGTGGTGCTATCTAACCAACCCAGCCTCTGCTGTCCCCTACTACTTTTGCCTTCAATCTTTACCAGCATCAGAGTCTTTCCAGTGAGTCCACTATTTACATCAGGTGGCCAAAGTACTAGAGCTTCAGCATCAGTCCTTCCAATGAATGTTCAGCATTGATTGGTTTGATTTCCTTGTTATCCGAGGAACTCTTAAGAGTCTTCTCCAGAACCACAGTACGAAAACATCAATTTTTCAGTGCTCAGCCTTCTTTGTGATCCAACTCTCAAATCTGTAAATGACTACTGGAAAAACCATAGCTTTTGACTGTATGGGCCTTTGTCAGCAAATGATGTCTCTGTTTTTAATATGCTGTCTAGGTTGGACATAATTTTCCTTCCAAGGAGAAAGGGTCTTTTAATTTCATGGTTGCAGTCACCGTCTGTGGTGATTTTGAAGCCCAAGGAAAAAAAATATGTCACTCCTTCCACTTTTCCCCCTTCTATTTGCCAGGAAGTGATGGAACTGGATGCCATGATCTTAGTTTTTTGAACACTGAGTTTTATGCCAGCTTTTTAACTCTCCTCTTTCACCCTCACCAAGAAGCTCTTTAGTTCTTTGTTTTCTGCCATAAGGGTGGTATCATCTGCATATCTGAAGTTATTGGTATTTCTCCTGGCAATCTTGAGTCCAGCTTGTGATTCATCCAGCCTAGGATTTTGCATGATGTACTCTCTACAGAAGTTAAATAAGAAGGGTGACAATATATAGCCTTGACGTACTCCTTTCCCAATTTGGAACCAGTCCGTTGTTCCAAGTCTGATTCTAACTCTTGCTTCTTGACCTGTATATAGGTTTCTCAGGATACAGGTAATGTGGTGTGTATTAACACCTCTTTAAAAATTTTCCACCGTTTGTTGTGATCCACACAGACAAAGGCTTTAGAGTAGTCAATGAAACAGAAGTAGATTTTTTTCTGGAATTCTTTTGCTTTCCCTATGATCCATCGAATATTGGCATTGTGAACTCGTTTTCCTGCCTTTTCTAAATCCATCCTGGTACTCAAGCAGCACCGAGGGTTGAAATGGATTTCAATCCAGATGTATCAGAAATATAGTTGATATCCAGAATGCTGCGTTGAGAATAATTATAAGACTGCATATATAGTTGGTGGGAAAGAGCCCTATGATCAGTTAAGAATATCTGTCACAACCTGGCAGAAAGGAGGGTAACAGAAATACTTTATACTTTCTATCTCTATGTCTGGATGCATTATTTTCAGAAATGATCATTCCTTGTTGAGAATTTAGATGTGAGCCAAGTAAACTTTCTCTAAACTCCACAAGTCTAAAACTAGCATTCTTTCAATGTTCAATGAAATGATATCTTAAAGTATTTTTAAATGGCAGTCCTCAGCTAAAATCTTGGATTACTGCTTAAGCCACAAAAAAGCACTTTGGGTTCTTATACTATAATTCACTCTGGAGACTACAGTACCATCTTTAAAAAATGCATTGTGTTTTACAATTTTTAAAGTGTGCTCATGTTTTGGTTTTCAATAAAATTTGTGATTATCGGATATCAACAGAGAAAAGCATGCAAATAGGAAAAGTAAAATTGAGATCTGAAAAATACAAAAATTTTTAACCAAAATATTATTTTAATGATGTCCCAAAACATTACTAATTAAAGCAATCATCATAAGATATCCACAACATAAAATACCCACATCAAAATAAACACTGAGGCAGAAAAATTTTTTTCTTCCCCCATTCCTGTTCTTCACAGAGATTACACTTATCACTTGTAACTCAAAAGAAATACCCACTGCTATCTTAGCATAAGTTATCCAAAGCGAGGTCACTAGACCAGCAGCAGTATCAGTAGCATCACCTGAGAAGGTGTTAGTTAGTCGCTAATCGTGTCCGACTTATGGGGTTGCAAGAGTCGGACACAACTTAGCGACTAAAACTAACACCTTTTCAGGTGATGCTACTGATAATTGGCATCTAGAGATGCCAATTCTCCAGCCCCATCCAACCTACTAGATCAGAAACTCTGGAGTTTCAACAGCCCTCCATCTGACACTGATGCATATCCTGAAGCTTTCAAGCCGCCGTCTTAGAAAACGGTTGTTCTTTCTAACACGCCAGGATCCCTTTACCTGCTTCTCCTTAGTGACTTTGCTCTCCCACATTTTGCACAACTCAAAAGATCTTCTCATCTGAATGATTAATTCACCAATAACTCTGGGAGGATTTCCTACTTTCTTTCCTTTTAAAATGTGAGGCTGCCTTTTAAACCATCCCATAAGTTTTAACATTTTTTATTGCACATAAATTATGAGATGTTTAAATAGAGATTTTTAACATCTGAAAACAGGCAAAATGGCCTTTTTCTTTTCATTCCATCTTAAACTATATAGAAAATAACTCATTTGTAGGAAATTTTTAAAATAAATCATTATACCTGTCAGTTTACAAAGAAGAAATCATCCCATGGCCATCAAAATGATCACTTGCTTACAAAAACATCTCTTCTGACACGTTTATAATCCACTCCTTCACTGCATCTTACTCACCTGTGTACATAATGCAGCTGATGAACTGAATCAATCGCTATCACCATCTCAGCCAAGTAAAATCGAGCCATGTCTTCAGGCAATCTATCTTCAAATTTGCTGAGTAGAGTAAGCAAATCCCCACCAACATAATAATCCATAACCAGGTACTAGGAATGAAAATATAAAATGTACTCAATAAATACGAGTGAAAAGTCAATCTACTTAATGTACAGCAAGGTCAAACAGCACCAGATCAAATGCTTTTCTGTTAGTTAACAAGAAGCTATGTAAGATGACCAGCAGCACTCACAATAAGTATTAAAAATTTCATAAAGTAGTAAATAAATCTTCTAACAACTGGAACAGGGAAAAACATGGGATTATCATTGCTTTGATGTTGTCTTTAAAAGTGAAAAATAACATCATTATTGTCAACCTACAACAGACCACAGTTTTACCAACATTTCATATAAGACAGTCATTTATGTTGAATAAATTCATCTTCATCATCACTATATTTTCCTTATTTCATCTTGAACCAGTAAAGACTTTTCTTAGGGATACATAAACAGAGGAGAACTAATTTTAGATACAAACTCTGATGGGTTTGTAATATTGTGATTTATAATAAGAAATATATATATTTTTGGAATAGAGCAGAATTCTTAAAACCATTGGAATTTAGAAAGATGGTAACGCAGCATTCTTAAAACCACTGGAATTTAGAAAGATGGTAACGATAACCCTATATGCGAGACAGCAAGAGAGACACAGATGTATAGAACTCTTTTGGACTCTGTGGGAGAAGGCAAGGGTGGGATGATCTGAGAGAATAACATTGAAACAGATCATCAGTCCAGGTTCAATGCATGAGACAGGGGTCTCGGGGCTGGTGCACTGGGATGACTCAGAGGGATGGATTGGGGAGAGAGGTGGGAGGGGGGTTCATGATGAGGAACACATATAAACCCATGGCTGATTCATGTCAATGTATGGCAAAAACCACTACAATACTATAAAGTAATTAGCCTCCAATTAAAATACATAAGTTGAAAAAAAATTGGAATTTCCCAAATGACAAGATAAAGGTGTCTTTTGTTATTTATAACAAGTTCCTTTCAGCCACACCAGAGTTTATAAGGTGACTTTTGGAAAACCTCTAGGAAACCTAAGGATGGGGGCTAGTTGCCTGGGGAACCAAGCAAGAGTAGAGTATCAGAACTTTCAGTCTCACACCCTCACCCCCAGAGCCCTCACTCGTGACCTCCAGGGAAAGGAAGTGGAAATTGAGTAAATCATCAACATCCATATGATCCAGCAAACCCACTCCTGGGCATACATCTGGAGGAAATGATAATTCAAAAAGATACATACACCCTCAATGTTCATAGCAGTACTATTTATAACTGTGGAAGCAACCTGAATGTCCACTGACGGATGAAAGGATAAAGAAGATGTGGTATATATACATAATGGAATACTACTCAGCCCTTAAAAGCATGAAATAATATTTGCAGTAACGTAGANTGCACATAAATTATGAGATGTTTAAATAGAGATTTTTAACATCTGAAAACAGGCAAAATGGCCTTTTTCTTTTCATTCCATCTTAAACTATATAGAAAATAACTCATTTGTAGGAAATTTTTAAAATAAATCATTATACCTGTCAGTTTACAAAGAAGAAATCATCCCATGGCCATCAAAATGATCACTTGCTTACAAAAACATCTCTTCTGACACGTTTATAATCCACTCCTTCACTGCATCTTACTCACCTGTGTACATAATGCAGCTGATGAACTGAATCAATCGCTATCACCATCTCAGCCAAGTAAAATCGAGCCATGTCTTCAGGCAATCTATCTTCAAATTTGCTGAGTAGAGTAAGCAAATCCCCACCAACATAATAATCCATAACCAGGTACTAGGAATGAAAATATAAAATGTACTCAATAAATACGAGTGAAAAGTCAATCTACTTAATGTACAGCAAGGTCAAACAGCACCAGATCAAATGCTTTTCTGTTAGTTAACAAGAAGCTATGTAAGATGACCAGCAGCACTCACAATAAGTATTAAAAATTTCATAAAGTAGTAAATAAATCTTCTAACAACTGGAACAGGGAAAAACATGGGATTATCATTGCTTTGATGTTGTCTTTAAAAGTGAAAAATAACATCATTATTGTCAACCTACAACAGACCACAGTTTTACCAACATTTCATATAAGACAGTCATTTATGTTGAATAAATTCATCTTCATCATCACTATATTTTCCTTATTTCATCTTGAACCAGTAAAGACTTTTCTTAGGGATACATAAACAGAGGAGAACTAATTTTAGATACAAACTCTGATGGGTTTGTAATATTGTGATTTATAATAAGAAATATATATATTTTTGGAATAGAGCAGAATTCTTAAAACCATTGGAATTTAGAAAGATGGTAACGCAGCATTCTTAAAACCACTGGAATTTAGAAAGATGGTAACGATAACCCTATATGCGAGACAGCAAGAGAGACACAGATGTATAGAACTCTTTTGGACTCTGTGGGAGAAGGCAAGGGTGGGATGATCTGAGAGAATAACATTGAAACAGATCATCAGTCCAGGTTCAATGCATGAGACAGGGGTCTCGGGGCTGGTGCACTGGGATGACTCAGAGGGATGGATTGGGGAGAGAGGTGGGAGGGGGGTTCATGATGAGGAACACATATAAACCCATGGCTGATTCATGTCAATGTATGGCAAAAACCACTACAATACTATAAAGTAATTAGCCTCCAATTAAAATACATAAGTTGAAAAAAAATTGGAATTTCCCAAATGACAAGATAAAGGTGTCTTTTGTTATTTATAACAAGTTCCTTTCAGCCACACCAGAGTTTATAAGGTGACTTTTGGAAAACCTCTAGGAAACCTAAGGATGGGGGCTAGTTGCCTGGGGAACCAAGCAAGAGTAGAGTATCAGAACTTTCAGTCTCACACCCTCACCCCCAGAGCCCTCACTCGTGACCTCCAGGGAAAGGAAGTGGAAATTGAGTAAATCATCAACATCCATATGATCCAGCAAACCCACTCCTGGGCATACATCTGGAGGAAATGATAATTCAAAAAGATACATACACCCTCAATGTTCATAGCAGTACTATTTATAACTGTGGAAGCAACCTGAATGTCCACTGACGGATGAAAGGATAAAGAAGATGTGGTATATATACATAATGGAATACTACTCAGCCCTTAAAAGCATGAAATAATATTTGCAGTAACGTAGATGGATATAGAGATTATCATATTAAGTGAAGTCAGTCAGACAGAGAAAGACAAACACCATATGGTGCTGCTTATCTGTGGAATCCAAAATGTAACACAAATGAACTTATTTTCAAAGCAGAAACAGACTCACTCACATACACAGAAAACAAACATAGGTATGGTTACCAAAGGGGAAAGGAGGTGGGAAAGGGATAAATTAGGAGTTTAGGAATAGCACATACCAACTATTGTATACAAAATAAACAATAAGGCCCTACTCCATAGCACAGGGAACTATATTCAATATTCTATAATAAAACATGGAAAAGAATATGTATATATATGTATGTGTGTACATGTCTGCATATACTTGAATCACATTGCTATATACCAGCAACTAACACAGCACTGTAAATCAACTATGCTTCAATTAAAAAAAAAAAATCAATGGCCAATTATTTAATCAGTCTAAGCAATCATGCTTAAGTTGTGAGGCCTTCATAAAAACTCAGCATGGGGTTTTACAGAGCACCTGTGCTGACGAACAAGTGGAGGTGCTGGGAGAGAGGTACCTCCTGGGAGTGGGCATGAAGCTCTGTGCCTACTCTTCACATCTGTTTCATTGGGCTGTTCCTGAGTTCTATGCACTGCTTTCGCAAAGAAACTGAATTTGAGGAGAGGCTGGTAGAAATCTCTCATCTACAGCCTGGAGGTCAGAAGCACAAGTAACAACATGGACTTTGCTTTGGGGACATCTTGAAAAACTGAACCCTTAACCTGTGAGATTTGATGGCTTCTCTAGGTGGACACAATCAGAACTGAGTTAAATTAGAGGACACCCAGCTGGTGTGGGAGAATTGCTAGATGTGTGGAATCCACACATCTAATGTCAGAAGTGAAGTAGTGTGCAACAATGTAAATAAAAACAACAGTGTCCCTTTACAGTGTGTGTATACCAAAAAAGATAAAACAAGGAGTATACAACAAAATGCAGTCTGGGTTGTTAGATTATAGACTATGTCTGTCGTAACTTTTCACTATTTTCTGGACTACTTCTTTGTTATTTTCTAGATATGTATTACATATACATGAGTATACTGTTATGTTACATAGTTTATGTTATACAGTGAGTGAAAGCTAAACATAGTGGAAAGAAGGTCTTGTACTCAGAAAGACCTGTATTCAAATTCTAACTGTGGGTTATAAGTGGCTTTTGAAAAATTAATTCCTTTGGCACTTTACTTTCTTATCTATATAACTACAATAATGATACTTTCTCCAGAGTACAGCATTTAACAAGAAGGTTAGTAAACAGAATATATTTAAATGCTAGTTATAATATCTTTAAGGTGATTTTATTATAGAAGAGAGTTACTATTTCAAGTTTATTACCAAGCTGACATTAAGATTTAAAAGTCTTGAGAAAATTCACCTTATTATTATTATACATTAAAATTATAAGCATGGGCAATTTTGTTAAATAAAAGAAACATTGCATTTTGTTAATCCTTGAAAATCAGGAAAACAATGTATTTCAAATTATGCTCTATGGTTTAGTTGCTGTATTTACAAGGCCTAATGTTTAACAGACTGTCAAGAAGGTTAGAACAGAGTAATTTAATGCAGTAAAATTTTGTTAACCTAAACATGTTGCTAAAATTGGCGATGGATATGGAGAAGAAATCCACAGCTCTAACTTTAAAAAGAAGTACTCTGAGTATAGTAGCAAACACAGAAACTTTTCAAATAAAGAAAATATCTATTAAAACTAGAATCTAATATTTATACATAGAAAGTCATACATAACTTATTCTCCAATAAACATTTACTAGGTACCAATTAGGATTTTTTTTTTGGTACCACACAGAGTATAAATAGATCAAAGGTTTTTACATCAAAAGCTCTCCTCTCTTGAAAGTGTACTCTATTCTTGCCATACCAGAATCCTAAAGTCTGAGTATACCATCTATCAATATCAGCTAAAAAATAATCATCCTAACATTTTTTCCACCCACCGTCACCACTTAAAACAGGCTCCAAGAGTCACCACTTATTTCTACGTTCATCCTCATATGCTTTGTGCTTCCCTTAACAAACTCAAAACTCCACGAACTCCTTCCCTTCCAATCTTTCAGTGTACATCACGTATCTCTTCTACAGTATACAACCATCCTTGAGATAAAATAAAACATAAGTACTTAAGTGTTCCTTGCTTTCCTATCCTGCCTGCTAGGAGTGTTCTGCCTCTGACTATTCACATTTCCCCCTGCCTTGTCCTCAGAGGTAGAGTAGGTGCAGTTAAGACAGACTTCAGCAACTGGGAAAAGCAAGAAGCAGAAAACACAAAAGGAGATTTTCAAGAGAAAAGAAAATGAACTATACTCGCAATAGGGTTTTAGTGTTAGGCAGACAAAACGCATCCAAAAAGGCAGACAAGTAATAATCTCACGTAGGAAAAAAAGGCCCTTTTCTTCTACAACATATCCCAGTGACTGTCTCTAAGTCATTCTTTTATGCTTTCTCCTTTATTATTCACTACAACATTCAACTAAATCATCAGGGTTTTGTTGAGTCTGCTGCTGCTGCTGCTGCTAAGTCACTTCAGTCGTGTCCGACTCTGTGTGACCCCATAGATGGCAACCCACCAGGCTCCCCCATCCCTGGGATTCTCCAGGCAAGAACACTGGTGTGGGTTGCCATTTCCTTCTCCAATGCATGAAAGTGAAAAGAGAAAGTGAAGTTGCTCAGTCATATCCGACTCTTAGCGACCCCATGGACTGCAGCCTACCAGGCTCCTCTGTCCAGGGGATTTTCCAGGCAAGAGTACTGGAGTGGGGTGCCATTGCCTTCTCTGCTGTTGAGTCTATTTCCTACTAAATCTGTGAAGTCCATCTACTTTTAACCCTACCAACTATCCTAATCCAGGCTCCAGCCCTCTCTTGATTATATCACTACTGCAAGTTTACAGCCAAAGTGAACAGCTTTCTATAATACATTTTATTCTGTAGATAATTTTCTTGGGAGTGGAAAATAGAATACAAAACAAGAGAGGGACAAATGAAATCATTCACTAATTCCATATATATATATATATATATATAAAATGTACTAGGTGCTAACATTACATGTATGCAGGGGAGATACAATTAACAAGACAGTTCTTGCCTTCTTGGTATTTAATAAATGGGCATTTTTAATGTACTATAAATCTGTGACAGAGATAAGCAGAGAGTACTGCTGTAGGAAGAAAAAAGGAAAAGAACCTATTTTTAATCTGGTTCACTTATTCATCTGAAATTTATTGATTTTTTGTACAAGGTGTAAAGAATATTTTCTCATATGCAGAGAGTCAATTACCTAAAACAAGTAGTTAAATACTCCATTCTTTCCTCCAATTTAATTGAAATGCCCCTTCATCATATTTTAAGATGCTAAATACACTTGGGTCTGCTCTTGGGCACTCTATTGTGCTATAGTTGTCTATTTCTGTATCAGTATCATACTGTTCTCACTGACTAATCAGTAAAGTTTAATATCCAGTAGGACAACTATCTACCTCTTACAGGATGACCACCTTTAAAATACTCAATATGGCAACAATATCTTTAAACAAATTTAAGAAAATCAGAGACTGAGAGGCAACATTCAGATGATATGTTGAGGAGATGATAATCCTAACATAGAGAGGTCCTACCAATTGTCAAGAAGAGGGGAAGGAATCCAGCAAAATGAGGCTGAGTCTATTAACAGGTAACTCACTGAAGAGGAAACAAAATTAGCCAATTAATACATAATCAAAACCAAAGCAACAGTGAGATATCTTTTATCAATGCGACTAGCAAAAAGATCACTACCGTTTTAGAGAAAGTGAGTTAAAAAATAAACACTGAGTTTTTGAAAGATGAGTGACTACAACTATTTGGGAAAGTAATTTCACAGTATTTATTGAATTGTAAAAGATGCATACCCCTCGATCTAGCATTTCTACTCTTAGGAACATCAGTTCACTTCAGTCGCTCAGTCGTGTCTGGCTCTTTGCGACCCCATGGACTGCAGCACACCAGGCCTCCCTGTCCATCACCAACTCCCAGAGTTTACTCAAATTCATGTCCATTGATGCCATCCAACCATCTCATCCTCTGCTGTCCCCTTCTCCCGCCTACAAATATAGTCAATTAAAATAAAAGCTCCAATGTGTAAGGCTTACAGGCAAATATGCTTACTGCACAGCACTGTTGATAACTGGAGCAAATATGAAAGTATGAATAGAGATCAACATCAAAACTTGTAATTGGATCCACTGAATATTTCATTCTGGGAAATATTACACTGTTGCCCAAGAGAAAATTAAACATATGTGCCCATGAGATATTTCAAGTGACAACAGCAAGCTGCAGTATAATACATACTTTGTAATTCCATTTTTATAAAAAGGAAGAAAATATCATATACACACAAATATATAATTCTACAAAGCATAAAAAATGAAAGGACACAACAAAGTTAACATCTGTTACCTTAAAAGGGTGAGACCATTAACTTTTTAACATATACAGATCACTGTCCAGAGATCACTGGATAAAAGGGAAAAAAGAATCTAGTCAAACTGAAGTTGACCATTGGAGTCAAGTTCTGCTAAAGGTCAAAGGTGATGGAGTCAAAGGCAAAGGACAATAAGAATAATCCTAAATATAAAGATATACCTCATTCACATTGAGAGAAAAGAAGAGGTCCAAATATGGATAAATTTCTACACGGGGAGAGATGAAAGGAAGATGCTGAGGTCAGAGCATAGAAAGTTAAAGTTCATGCTGGAGTAGCCAATGGCTTTCACTTTCCCCAGAAGCAGGAGCTATAGAACGAAAGTACAGTAATTATAATTTATATCGTGTCCTATACTGGAGATAGGGATATGACTGTTTATTCCTATTTTATGGCTATGTAATAAAAGAGAATGAAGATAAATTATTTGCCCAAACATACATTCAAGAGTGGAAAGTCAGAACTCAGGGTTCTTGATCCTCTGATCAGTTTCCATCTTACTCAAATTAAAGAGACTCAGAGTTCAGTAAAAAAAGCTGCCAATATCCATGATATAAAGAGCATGTTCTAAGCACCAGGATAACAAAAAAAGAAATTAAGGATACAGGCTGAGTCTTCAGAAATCTTGTATCCCTCCAAAATAAACAGGTCTTTAGATGTAAATATGCACATCAGAAAATTTCCAACTCTGAATTTCTAAAAAATTCTTAATTAAAAGTTTTGCTTTTTAAGGAACAACATTCCAAGGAAAGAATGCTAAAGTATGTGAAAAACATACAATAAAAGAATGCTATAAAGGCATACAATAAGCCATGTGAAAATATACAATAAATAAGTAGTACAAAGGAAAAAACATTTCACAGAACAGATATGCTTTAGACGTCTTCTTAGGGAGAACACCAAACTCCTTTAGTCATCTTGTTGTAACATGAAGAGATTAATAGTCAGTCCTTAGAGCCCCACTTTTATTTATCCCTTCTTGCTGTATAGAAGGGGAAAAAAATCAACTGAGCGACTGAACTGAACTGAAGATAATTTAGGACTTCTGACTCGTACCATGAAGGTTTCCGTAAGGAAAAATTGACACTCCTCAGTTATTGTGAAACTTTAATTTTAATATAATTAATGACTGGCTACACACACAATTTCTTAGAAATGTCTCTGAAAAAGAAGTATTAATCCTAAGTCAAATACAAAAAGCAAAGACTCAATAACTCAGAGGAGAGAGAATCTCTGAGCTATAAATCAGGTTTTTTAAACTGAAGATTAGGTAAAATTTTGCTATATGAAATTTGGTATTTGAACACTTTATTTCCATTCTACATATTTCTATATATAGCAAAACATAGATTTCAAGCAAACCATAAATATACAGTGTTATATCTAAGCACAGTAGAATATATTGTCATAGAGGTCTATAGTCCTTATCTTAATATTTTTGCAATGCTGTGATAAAACTGTTATAATTTTGCTAAGCAAATACTTGGCACATGTTTAACTTACTTTTAAATTTGCTTATCTATGCAGATTATATTTGAAATGATACATTCATCCCTAAAATTTCATGTAAGAATGGTAAATTCAAGTCAAATATTCTATTCAGTTTAGCAACTGAGCAACTAAAATGTGCAAAGTTCTATGTCATGACTTTTAGGCAATTCTGACTATAACTCACAATAACAAACATGGTTTATATGAAAATTCAGTAATCAAGAAATACATATTATGAAATAATATTTATTCCTATTACTTAAACATCATTTGATATTCTATTTAATTTTTTAAGTTCTGGTTGTAACCTACTAAATTGATTTTTTAACTCACTGCTAAGTCACTTCAGTCATGTCCGACTCTGTGTGACCCCATAGACGGCAGCCTACCAGGCTCCCCCATCCCTGGGATTTTCCAGGCAAGAACACTGGAGTGGGTTGCCATTTCCTTCTCCAATGCAGGAAAGGAAAAGTGAAAGTGAAGTTGCTCAGTCGTGTCCGACTCTTCGTGACCCCATGGACTACAGCCCACCAGGCTCCTCCATCCATGGGATTTTCCAGGCAAGAGGACTGGAGTGGGGTGCCATTGCTTTCTCCTTGTAACTCACTAATGGGTCACAATTTGAAGTATGAAAAACACTACTATACTCTGGAAGCATGTAAGGAATATAAGGACAAGTAATGACCCTGTTTGAACACCTTGACCTGTCCTGATATCAGATAAACCCCACAACTATTAAGTTTCACTAATCTCTGATTATATTTTAGCTAAAGATAACAGGGTTCATGTCACTTATTCAAAAATTTTTAAGTTGTACCAAAAAAATCAAAGACATACACACACAAACATACACACAGAGGTTAATCATATAACAGCAGTACTAAAAATGTAAAGGTAAAATGAAATAGGAAAGATTAATTAACATTGTTAATTCTGAATTACTTTAAGACACAGAATTTGAACACAGTTTTGAAGTACTGGCTAGACTTCAACAGGACTAGTGGCAGGAAGAGGAAGAGGGGTGACATAGTATGAAAGGTATTATGGAAAATAAAAATGAAGAAAAGTATAGAAGAGTACAGAGAATGTTCAAGAATGGAGGGTATTCCACCGAGGCTGAACCACAGGATTTGGGTGGGCACAGTATTTCCAGTCATCTCTTTTTTATTTAGCACCTTGGACTGCAAGGAGATCAAATCAGTCAATCCTAAAGGAAATCAATCCTGAAGATTCATTTGAAGGACTGATGCTGAAGCTGAAGCTCTGATATTTTGGCCACCTTACGCAAAGGGCCAACTCATTAGAAAAGACCCTGATGCTGGGAAAGAATGAAGGAAGGAGTAGAAGGGGACAGCAGAGGATAAGATGGTCAGATGGCATCACCAACTCAATGGACGTGAGTTTGAGAAAGCTCTGGGAGATGGTGAAGGACAGGGAAGCCTGGCGTGCTGCAGTCCGCGGCGTCGCAAAGAGTTGGACGTGAATGAAGAATAACAACAATACTACACTGCTGATGGTTTCCTCTACCAACTCTCCTTGTTTTAGCTTTCATGGTGCAGTATTACGATTCTCTTTCTTGCTCGGATCATGTCCTCAAGTTTTCCACTTCAGGTGTCCTATCTCTGTCTTCTCTAGGCACATCTGTTTGCTCATTTCACAAGCACTATTTATTGAGTCTCATTTGCTCCTTGTATTCACTGTTACCTGCAAAAGGTGTTGCCCAAGTTTTCTTGTAAAGGACTACATAGTAAATAGGGTTTAAGCTTGGCAGGCAAGAGGCAAAATCAAAATAACATATAGGTACATATATAATAACAGAAAAAATTTCCACATATTTCATTAGCAAAATTCAAAATATAATGATAATTAGTAAAATTTTGGTAATACAGACTACTAATGAGAAAATGTAATCCTTTTGTAAACAGAGGGGAATATAAAAAGTTTGCTTAACTGGGGCTCAAAGTTAGTGATCCCTATCACCAAAAGAAAGTTGAAGTGAAAGTCACTCAGTCACATTCAACTCTTTGTGACCCCCATGGACTATACAGTCCATGGAATTCTCCAGGCCAGAATACAGGAGTGGGTAGCTGTTCCCTTCTCTAAGGGATCTTCCCGACCTAGGAATTGTACCAGAGTCTCCTGAATTGCAGGCAGCTTCTTCACCAGCTGAACTAATAGGGAAGCCTCAAGTCATCGAAAATCTACTGCAAATGTAAATCTGTAAAAGCTGATCTACAATGAGATTCTACACATCCCCTCTGTGAAACTATCTATTCACAAGAAAAGGCACTGGTGTCAGTTCGTGAGTATATAATTTTGATTGAGCATATTCCTCACCTGTAAGGCATTTATAGAATGCTATTAAATTTTTCTCCTGATACTTGGGTTTAAGCACATCATTACTGCAGATTAACCACTTCTAAGTCAAAGTTAGATGGAAGTTCTTCACTGCCCAGTTAAACAGATTTTGAACTATGAACATTTCCTTTGCACTTGCATCAAGTGTCAAGAACTCATGTTAGAACTGTAGTTTGACCTCAAAAGATCTATCTGCCACAAATCTATACGGATATGGAGATCTCTCTCCTTTTCACTTTTGACAATATGGGAANTCTTAGGAACATCAGTTCACTTCAGTCGCTCAGTCGTGTCTGGCTCTTTGCGACCCCATGGACTGCAGCACACCAGGCCTCCCTGTCCATCACCAACTCCCAGAGTTTACTCAAATTCATGTCCATTGATGCCATCCAACCATCTCATCCTCTGCTGTCCCCTTCTCCCGCCTACAAATATAGTCAATTAAAATAAAAGCTCCAATGTGTAAGGCTTACAGGCAAATATGCTTACTGCACAGCACTGTTGATAACTGGAGCAAATATGAAAGTATGAATAGAGATCAACATCAAAACTTGTAATTGGATCCACTGAATATTTCATTCTGGGAAATATTACACTGTTGCCCAAGAGAAAATTAAACATATGTGCCCATGAGATATTTCAAGTGACAACAGCAAGCTGCAGTATAATACATACTTTGTAATTCCATTTTTATAAAAAGGAAGAAAATATCATATACACACAAATATATAATTCTACAAAGCATAAAAAATGAAAGGACACAACAAAGTTAACATCTGTTACCTTAAAAGGGTGAGACCATTAACTTTTTAACATATACAGATCACTGTCCAGAGATCACTGGATAAAAGGGAAAAAAGAATCTAGTCAAACTGAAGTTGACCATTGGAGTCAAGTTCTGCTAAAGGTCAAAGGTGATGGAGTCAAAGGCAAAGGACAATAAGAATAATCCTAAATATAAAGATATACCTCATTCACATTGAGAGAAAAGAAGAGGTCCAAATATGGATAAATTTCTACACGGGGAGAGATGAAAGGAAGATGCTGAGGTCAGAGCATAGAAAGTTAAAGTTCATGCTGGAGTAGCCAATGGCTTTCACTTTCCCCAGAAGCAGGAGCTATAGAACGAAAGTACAGTAATTATAATTTATATCGTGTCCTATACTGGAGATAGGGATATGACTGTTTATTCCTATTTTATGGCTATGTAATAAAAGAGAATGAAGATAAATTATTTGCCCAAACATACATTCAAGAGTGGAAAGTCAGAACTCAGGGTTCTTGATCCTCTGATCAGTTTCCATCTTACTCAAATTAAAGAGACTCAGAGTTCAGTAAAAAAAGCTGCCAATATCCATGATATAAAGAGCATGTTCTAAGCACCAGGATAACAAAAAAAGAAATTAAGGATACAGGCTGAGTCTTCAGAAATCTTGTATCCCTCCAAAATAAACAGGTCTTTAGATGTAAATATGCACATCAGAAAATTTCCAACTCTGAATTTCTAAAAAATTCTTAATTAAAAGTTTTGCTTTTTAAGGAACAACATTCCAAGGAAAGAATGCTAAAGTATGTGAAAAACATACAATAAAAGAATGCTATAAAGGCATACAATAAGCCATGTGAAAATATACAATAAATAAGTAGTACAAAGGAAAAAACATTTCACAGAACAGATATGCTTTAGACGTCTTCTTAGGGAGAACACCAAACTCCTTTAGTCATCTTGTTGTAACATGAAGAGATTAATAGTCAGTCCTTAGAGCCCCACTTTTATTTATCCCTTCTTGCTGTATAGAAGGGGAAAAAAATCAACTGAGCGACTGAACTGAACTGAAGATAATTTAGGACTTCTGACTCGTACCATGAAGGTTTCCGTAAGGAAAAATTGACACTCCTCAGTTATTGTGAAACTTTAATTTTAATATAATTAATGACTGGCTACACACACAATTTCTTAGAAATGTCTCTGAAAAAGAAGTATTAATCCTAAGTCAAATACAAAAAGCAAAGACTCAATAACTCAGAGGAGAGAGAATCTCTGAGCTATAAATCAGGTTTTTTAAACTGAAGATTAGGTAAAATTTTGCTATATGAAATTTGGTATTTGAACACTTTATTTCCATTCTACATATTTCTATATATAGCAAAACATAGATTTCAAGCAAACCATAAATATACAGTGTTATATCTAAGCACAGTAGAATATATTGTCATAGAGGTCTATAGTCCTTATCTTAATATTTTTGCAATGCTGTGATAAAACTGTTATAATTTTGCTAAGCAAATACTTGGCACATGTTTAACTTACTTTTAAATTTGCTTATCTATGCAGATTATATTTGAAATGATACATTCATCCCTAAAATTTCATGTAAGAATGGTAAATTCAAGTCAAATATTCTATTCAGTTTAGCAACTGAGCAACTAAAATGTGCAAAGTTCTATGTCATGACTTTTAGGCAATTCTGACTATAACTCACAATAACAAACATGGTTTATATGAAAATTCAGTAATCAAGAAATACATATTATGAAATAATATTTATTCCTATTACTTAAACATCATTTGATATTCTATTTAATTTTTTAAGTTCTGGTTGTAACCTACTAAATTGATTTTTTAACTCACTGCTAAGTCACTTCAGTCATGTCCGACTCTGTGTGACCCCATAGACGGCAGCCTACCAGGCTCCCCCATCCCTGGGATTTTCCAGGCAAGAACACTGGAGTGGGTTGCCATTTCCTTCTCCAATGCAGGAAAGGAAAAGTGAAAGTGAAGTTGCTCAGTCGTGTCCGACTCTTCGTGACCCCATGGACTACAGCCCACCAGGCTCCTCCATCCATGGGATTTTCCAGGCAAGAGGACTGGAGTGGGGTGCCATTGCTTTCTCCTTGTAACTCACTAATGGGTCACAATTTGAAGTATGAAAAACACTACTATACTCTGGAAGCATGTAAGGAATATAAGGACAAGTAATGACCCTGTTTGAACACCTTGACCTGTCCTGATATCAGATAAACCCCACAACTATTAAGTTTCACTAATCTCTGATTATATTTTAGCTAAAGATAACAGGGTTCATGTCACTTATTCAAAAATTTTTAAGTTGTACCAAAAAAATCAAAGACATACACACACAAACATACACACAGAGGTTAATCATATAACAGCAGTACTAAAAATGTAAAGGTAAAATGAAATAGGAAAGATTAATTAACATTGTTAATTCTGAATTACTTTAAGACACAGAATTTGAACACAGTTTTGAAGTACTGGCTAGACTTCAACAGGACTAGTGGCAGGAAGAGGAAGAGGGGTGACATAGTATGAAAGGTATTATGGAAAATAAAAATGAAGAAAAGTATAGAAGAGTACAGAGAATGTTCAAGAATGGAGGGTATTCCACCGAGGCTGAACCACAGGATTTGGGTGGGCACAGTATTTCCAGTCATCTCTTTTTTATTTAGCACCTTGGACTGCAAGGAGATCAAATCAGTCAATCCTAAAGGAAATCAATCCTGAAGATTCATTTGAAGGACTGATGCTGAAGCTGAAGCTCTGATATTTTGGCCACCTTACGCAAAGGGCCAACTCATTAGAAAAGACCCTGATGCTGGGAAAGAATGAAGGAAGGAGTAGAAGGGGACAGCAGAGGATAAGATGGTCAGATGGCATCACCAACTCAATGGACGTGAGTTTGAGAAAGCTCTGGGAGATGGTGAAGGACAGGGAAGCCTGGCGTGCTGCAGTCCGCGGCGTCGCAAAGAGTTGGACGTGAATGAAGAATAACAACAATACTACACTGCTGATGGTTTCCTCTACCAACTCTCCTTGTTTTAGCTTTCATGGTGCAGTATTACGATTCTCTTTCTTGCTCGGATCATGTCCTCAAGTTTTCCACTTCAGGTGTCCTATCTCTGTCTTCTCTAGGCACATCTGTTTGCTCATTTCACAAGCACTATTTATTGAGTCTCATTTGCTCCTTGTATTCACTGTTACCTGCAAAAGGTGTTGCCCAAGTTTTCTTGTAAAGGACTACATAGTAAATAGGGTTTAAGCTTGGCAGGCAAGAGGCAAAATCAAAATAACATATAGGTACATATATAATAACAGAAAAAATTTCCACATATTTCATTAGCAAAATTCAAAATATAATGATAATTAGTAAAATTTTGGTAATACAGACTACTAATGAGAAAATGTAATCCTTTTGTAAACAGAGGGGAATATAAAAAGTTTGCTTAACTGGGGCTCAAAGTTAGTGATCCCTATCACCAAAAGAAAGTTGAAGTGAAAGTCACTCAGTCACATTCAACTCTTTGTGACCCCCATGGACTATACAGTCCATGGAATTCTCCAGGCCAGAATACAGGAGTGGGTAGCTGTTCCCTTCTCTAAGGGATCTTCCCGACCTAGGAATTGTACCAGAGTCTCCTGAATTGCAGGCAGCTTCTTCACCAGCTGAACTAATAGGGAAGCCTCAAGTCATCGAAAATCTACTGCAAATGTAAATCTGTAAAAGCTGATCTACAATGAGATTCTACACATCCCCTCTGTGAAACTATCTATTCACAAGAAAAGGCACTGGTGTCAGTTCGTGAGTATATAATTTTGATTGAGCATATTCCTCACCTGTAAGGCATTTATAGAATGCTATTAAATTTTTCTCCTGATACTTGGGTTTAAGCACATCATTACTGCAGATTAACCACTTCTAAGTCAAAGTTAGATGGAAGTTCTTCACTGCCCAGTTAAACAGATTTTGAACTATGAACATTTCCTTTGCACTTGCATCAAGTGTCAAGAACTCATGTTAGAACTGTAGTTTGACCTCAAAAGATCTATCTGCCACAAATCTATACGGATATGGAGATCTCTCTCCTTTTCACTTTTGACAATATGGGAAGTAGATACAGCAACTTGACGTTTCTTGTAATTCAAACATTAGCTGTCAAAATGACTTCACCACAGCATAGTTTTTCATATGTGATGTTTTGCCTTGTAATCTTATATTAAATTTATTTTGAAAACATATCAAGTCTACAGGAAAAGCTAACTCCCAGGCCTATTCAATACTTTACAATAATGGTTGAAGGTGGGGTTTTGGATTCAGAAATATTTCAGCCAGCCCTTTGTTCAAAATACTGTAATAAAACGTTACCACTGTAAAATCAGTGAATGGGTGTACGGCATAGCAAGAAAGTTTGGCTTTTGATTTGACCAAAAAAAAAAAATCCATAAAAATGATTATAGTTGTTTCCAAAAAACTGAATGAAATACAACTTAGATACTACTGGTTCAATACACAATAGATTCAAATATTTGCAGCAAGCTGCCTGCTGATTAACATAAAAATGAACATCCACAGGCTTCAAGTACCTATTATTTTCACATAATTTATAAATCTCTCCAAATAAGCCTTTTCCTGTTTTACCACACTCCACTGTAACACATTTTAGCAGATTACAATTTATGTTGTATCAAAACAATATTTTCTCANTGTAACTCACTAATGGGTCACAATTTGAAGTATGAAAAACACTACTATACTCTGGAAGCATGTAAGGAATATAAGGACAAGTAATGACCCTGTTTGAACACCTTGACCTGTCCTGATATCAGATAAACCCCACAACTATTAAGTTTCACTAATCTCTGATTATATTTTAGCTAAAGATAACAGGGTTCATGTCACTTATTCAAAAATTTTTAAGTTGTACCAAAAAAATCAAAGACATACACACACAAACATACACACAGAGGTTAATCATATAACAGCAGTACTAAAAATGTAAAGGTAAAATGAAATAGGAAAGATTAATTAACATTGTTAATTCTGAATTACTTTAAGACACAGAATTTGAACACAGTTTTGAAGTACTGGCTAGACTTCAACAGGACTAGTGGCAGGAAGAGGAAGAGGGGTGACATAGTATGAAAGGTATTATGGAAAATAAAAATGAAGAAAAGTATAGAAGAGTACAGAGAATGTTCAAGAATGGAGGGTATTCCACCGAGGCTGAACCACAGGATTTGGGTGGGCACAGTATTTCCAGTCATCTCTTTTTTATTTAGCACCTTGGACTGCAAGGAGATCAAATCAGTCAATCCTAAAGGAAATCAATCCTGAAGATTCATTTGAAGGACTGATGCTGAAGCTGAAGCTCTGATATTTTGGCCACCTTACGCAAAGGGCCAACTCATTAGAAAAGACCCTGATGCTGGGAAAGAATGAAGGAAGGAGTAGAAGGGGACAGCAGAGGATAAGATGGTCAGATGGCATCACCAACTCAATGGACGTGAGTTTGAGAAAGCTCTGGGAGATGGTGAAGGACAGGGAAGCCTGGCGTGCTGCAGTCCGCGGCGTCGCAAAGAGTTGGACGTGAATGAAGAATAACAACAATACTACACTGCTGATGGTTTCCTCTACCAACTCTCCTTGTTTTAGCTTTCATGGTGCAGTATTACGATTCTCTTTCTTGCTCGGATCATGTCCTCAAGTTTTCCACTTCAGGTGTCCTATCTCTGTCTTCTCTAGGCACATCTGTTTGCTCATTTCACAAGCACTATTTATTGAGTCTCATTTGCTCCTTGTATTCACTGTTACCTGCAAAAGGTGTTGCCCAAGTTTTCTTGTAAAGGACTACATAGTAAATAGGGTTTAAGCTTGGCAGGCAAGAGGCAAAATCAAAATAACATATAGGTACATATATAATAACAGAAAAAATTTCCACATATTTCATTAGCAAAATTCAAAATATAATGATAATTAGTAAAATTTTGGTAATACAGACTACTAATGAGAAAATGTAATCCTTTTGTAAACAGAGGGGAATATAAAAAGTTTGCTTAACTGGGGCTCAAAGTTAGTGATCCCTATCACCAAAAGAAAGTTGAAGTGAAAGTCACTCAGTCACATTCAACTCTTTGTGACCCCCATGGACTATACAGTCCATGGAATTCTCCAGGCCAGAATACAGGAGTGGGTAGCTGTTCCCTTCTCTAAGGGATCTTCCCGACCTAGGAATTGTACCAGAGTCTCCTGAATTGCAGGCAGCTTCTTCACCAGCTGAACTAATAGGGAAGCCTCAAGTCATCGAAAATCTACTGCAAATGTAAATCTGTAAAAGCTGATCTACAATGAGATTCTACACATCCCCTCTGTGAAACTATCTATTCACAAGAAAAGGCACTGGTGTCAGTTCGTGAGTATATAATTTTGATTGAGCATATTCCTCACCTGTAAGGCATTTATAGAATGCTATTAAATTTTTCTCCTGATACTTGGGTTTAAGCACATCATTACTGCAGATTAACCACTTCTAAGTCAAAGTTAGATGGAAGTTCTTCACTGCCCAGTTAAACAGATTTTGAACTATGAACATTTCCTTTGCACTTGCATCAAGTGTCAAGAACTCATGTTAGAACTGTAGTTTGACCTCAAAAGATCTATCTGCCACAAATCTATACGGATATGGAGATCTCTCTCCTTTTCACTTTTGACAATATGGGAAGTAGATACAGCAACTTGACGTTTCTTGTAATTCAAACATTAGCTGTCAAAATGACTTCACCACAGCATAGTTTTTCATATGTGATGTTTTGCCTTGTAATCTTATATTAAATTTATTTTGAAAACATATCAAGTCTACAGGAAAAGCTAACTCCCAGGCCTATTCAATACTTTACAATAATGGTTGAAGGTGGGGTTTTGGATTCAGAAATATTTCAGCCAGCCCTTTGTTCAAAATACTGTAATAAAACGTTACCACTGTAAAATCAGTGAATGGGTGTACGGCATAGCAAGAAAGTTTGGCTTTTGATTTGACCAAAAAAAAAAAATCCATAAAAATGATTATAGTTGTTTCCAAAAAACTGAATGAAATACAACTTAGATACTACTGGTTCAATACACAATAGATTCAAATATTTGCAGCAAGCTGCCTGCTGATTAACATAAAAATGA
The DNA here is from genome assembly GCA_006410615.1 of Neotragus moschatus. Lineage (NCBI taxonomy): Eukaryota > Metazoa > Chordata > Mammalia > Artiodactyla > Bovidae > Neotragus > Neotragus moschatus. Next base: position 138,429 of record SJYA01002259.1, read on the forward strand.
ACATCCACAGGCTTCAAGTACCTATTATTTTCACATAATTTATAAATCTCTCCAAATAAGCCTTTTCCTGTTTTACCACACTCCACTGTAACACATTTTAGCAGATTACAATTTATGTTGTATCAAAACAATATTTTCTCAACTTCTTTGAAAATATTAGGTTGGTGCAAAAGTAACTGCAGTTTTTGCATTATTAACATTTGACTTTGATACTGGAATATATTCTTAAATAAATGTGGTTATGTTATGTATCATTTTAATGCACATTTCTTGCTTTATGGTTTGTTTGGTTTTTGCTACTGACTTATTACTTGCTGTTTACTTTATATTTATTTTAGACTAGGGAAATGATGTTAGACCAAAAAGTAAATTCAAGCAATTTTCTTCAAAATGGCTCATAAAGCAGCAGAGACAACTCACAACATCAACAATGCATTTGGTCCTGGAACTGCTAAAGAATGTACAGTGGTGGTTCAAGACGTTTTGCAAAGGAGACAAGAGCCTTGAAGATGAGGAGCACAGTGGCCATACATTGAAAGTTTACAAGGTTCATTACAGAAGCCATTACAGAGCCATTACGGAAGCTGATCCTCTTACAACTACACGAGAAGCTGTCCAAGAATTCAATATTGGCATTCAATGTTGAATGCCATTCTATGGTCACTTGGCATTTGAAGCAAACTGGAAAGGTGAAAAGGCTCAATAAGTGGGTGCCTTACGAGCTGACCAAAAAAATAAAAAAAATCATTGCTTTGAAGTGTCCTCATCTTTTGTTTTACTCCACAGTGAACTATTTCTTGATTGAATTGTGATGTGTGATAAAAAGTGGATTTTATATGACGGTGATGACCAGCTCAATGGCTGGACCGAGAAGTTCCTCCAAAGCCCTTCCCAAAGCCAAACTTGCACCAAATAAAAGGATATGGTCACTGTTTCGTGGTCTGTTGCAAGTCTGATCTACTATACCTTTCCGAATCCCAGCAAAATAATTACATCTGAGAAGCAGGCTCAGCAAATCGATGACATGCATCAAAAACCGCAGTGCCTGCGCCTAGCACTGGTCAACAGGAGGGGCCCAATTCTCCACGATAATGCCCGATTGCACAACCAGTGCTTCCAAAGTTGAAGGAATTAGGCTACGAAGTCTTGCCTCATATGCCATATTCACCTGCCCTCTTGCCAACCGACTACCACTTCTTCAAGTATCCAGACAACTTACTGCAGGGAAAATGTTTCCACAATCAGCAGGATGTAGAAAATACTTTCCAAGAGTTCATCAAATCCCAAAGCATGGATTTTTACACTACAGGAATAAACTTATTTCTCGTTGGCAAAAATGTGTTGATTATAATGGTTCCTATTTTGATTAATAAAGCTATATTTGAGTCTAGTTATAATGATTTAAAATTCATGGTCAGAAACTGCAATTACGTTTGTGCCAACCTAATAATATGACAATAATGGTTCCACAAAATGTTCAGAGAGGCTAATTCCTCAGATACTTCAAACTCAAACACTGATTCCTCAAATAACAAAGACTGAGCAGAATCAGCAACATCTTTCCACTCAAGAGTCAAAGAAAACCTCTCAGTGTGATAGGAAATGATTATATCTCTCTGCTTTTATAATCCACCATTGATGCTCCTTCCAATGTCCTCAATTCTTTGAGTAACTGTTATGTCTTAGACAAGTTTATTTTCTGTGGACACATTTCTTTGGCTGCTGCAATCGTATGTGATTTCATGAACTCAATATTGGTCAATGGCTTTCCTTGCTTGATTAATAAATGAGACACTCAGGTACTACAGTGGAAGCCTCACTTTCATTTTTTATTTTGTGAAGAGATTCTGCTATGGTAAGATATTGGGTTACATTTTCTAACTTTTCTGACTGCTGCTTTCCTGTGAGTTAGGAATGCTGTGATGAGTGCTCAGTTTAGCCATGTAGACATTTACTATATTCTATTAGTACAAGTGAAACACAGTGGTGTAATGAACACCATGCTGTAATTTATTCATAAAATAATCCACAATCTTCTGTGCCTTAAGAGCATGATATTTGAAAAATCTAACTTTCTTATTTTGACATGAGGCATATGTGCTATTAATTTAAATTAAAAAATGCCATAGTATAGCAAGATATATATGTATATATATACACACACGTATACAGCACTTGAAATGTCACTGCAATTTATAGTCTGCTGAGCACAGCAGTGCAAAGCAATGAGTAACACATATAGTGTTACCCTCTGCCACAGCGCCAGTCTCCATCACAACTAGTCAACTTTGCCACTAAGGCACAAAAGCAGCCATAGGTAGTGTGCAAATCAATGGCATGGCTATGTCAATAAAACTACATACAGTGAAATCTGAACTTTAAAAGATCCACAAGTCACAAAATACTCTTTTGATTTTCTCTCAACTATTTAAAAATGTAAAAATAATTCTTAGCTTGCAGGCTGTGTGAAAATAGGTGGTGGTCCAGATTTCAACCACAGGTCAGAGCTTACCAAAACCTGGTCTATAAGATAATAACTCCAAAATAAATGGTGCTATTTACCCTTAGAAACACCAGACTAATATCTATAACCCATTAAATAGATCACACTATAATTCAAACCCAACATATACCAAATTAAACTAACCATATCCATCTACTCTTAAATTTTCTCTTCCTTCCTATATTCCCCAACTCCGGAATCAACTACCAAGTACAGAACCCTGTAAGTCAGACACCAGAAAACTGGGAATCATTTTGATTCCTCTCTCTGCCACTGACATTCACTCTAACACACGTTCTAATTATTTTACTTCCTAAATAGTACCTAAATCCATCCCCTCCACCAGCTTTATTCAAATTCTCATTATCTGTCACCTGAATATTGTCTCCTAACTCGTCTCTCTAGTCTGCTGCTGCTAAGTCGCTTCAGTCGTGTCTGACTCTGTGCGACCCCAGAGACGGCAGCCCACCAGACTCCCCCGTCCCTGGGATTCTCCAGGCAAGAAAATTGGAGTGGGTTGCCATTTCCTTCTCCAATGCATGAAAGTGAAAAGTGAAAGTGAAGTCACTCAGTCGTGTCCGACTCTGTGCGACCCAATAGACAGCAGCCTACCAGGCTCCTCCGCCAATGGGATTTTCCAGGCAAGAGTACTGGAGTGGGGTGCCATAGCCTTCTCCACTCTATTCTAGCCCTCTGAAATCCATCCTTCACACTGCTGCTAAGATGTTCTGTATAAAATACAAAACTGATTATCACACTGTCCCTAAAATCCGCCTTGAAATTAGAATAAAATTTGAACTCTTCTGCATGGCCTACACTCAGGAAGCCTCATTTTACATGTCTCTCCCCTCCTAATCATAACCCTATTAGCCTTCCTCTCGTTCCTCTGACAACCCCATCCTTTCCTGCCACAAACCCTTCTATAGCCCTAAAACAGCAGTTTTGCTCCAAGAAAGAACCCTGAAAAAGCATGACAGAAAGTAGTAGGAGGAAAGATATCAATCAGTTCAGCTGCATTTCTATACGCTTTACCGTCTAGGCTTTCAGATATGAAAGTAAAAGTCAAAGCCACTCTGTCATGTTGTGACCCCATGGACTATACAATTCTCCAGGCCAGAATACAGGAATGAGTAGCTGTTCCCTTCTCCAGGGGATCTTTCCAACCCAGGGATCGAACCCAGGTCCCCTGCATTGCAGGCGGATGGATCCTTTACCAACTAAGCTGGCTTTCAGATATAATGTCATTTTAAAAATCACACACATGAGTTCTATGATTTAAAAAAATTTTGCTTTTGAAACTCATCGCTGTTAGTCTAATTTACATACCATAATGTATAAAGTGGTACACAGTGTGACTCATGTATCTCTCCTCTCTCATCACCAAAGCCTCTTTATCCTCCATCAACAGGAACATAACAGGTGGCTTCAGATGTCCATGTTCACCAACCCCTCTCTGCCTCTTCTCCCTTCTTGGTTTAGCCAACTTACACTTGTCTCAGAAGAGCCCTTATTGACTTTATATCTTTGAATAAATGTTATATTTTTCTTTATAAGAAACGATGTGAAAATATTATTTAATTGACTGTGAATTTGTTATCTGGCTTCACCCACAAGAATGTAAGAATAAGATCTTTGTCTGCCTTATTTACTACCAAATTGCTAGAATCTAAAGAACAGTGCCAAGCACACAGGACATGTTCAGTAAATGTTTATCAAATGAAAAATATCTTATTAATTTTTATATCCCAGTATATATTGTAATGGCTGGCACAAAGCAGTCACTAAGCATATGCATGCTAAAAAATAAATCTTGAAATAAAAATTGGGGTCAGAAAATGAAGACCTCTGAGTAATAGCCCAGGAATCTTATGTTCAACTGTGGTAGATTCTGTCTTATTTTCCTATTCACTTGTTCATCTCTTCAGTCTTCATTTGAAAATGTTTCTAATAGTTTGATTTTCCTCCAAGCTCTTCCCCAACTTCTTTTGTCTAGTGGTCCATGATGTTAATATAAAATTAAACAAAGCCTACATTTTAAATATGGCTCTACCTAAAGCAGCACATGACAACTTTGAAAAATATGTAAAATTCTAAATAGTAATAGAATACTATTACATTTACAATAGAAATAAAATACATTGACAGAATCATGGGGAAAAAATCCTGACCACCTTTTACAGAATTTAAATGTTTGGATTTGTCTTACTTACTAAAAAACATTAAAAATTCCAATTGAAAGGTATTAAATTACCCAGGGAAACAAATCATATATCAAACTTATACTCTCTGAAATACAATGGTTTTCTAAATAACATTTCATTTAAACAATGCTTCACAGAAAATAATGCTAAATTTTGCCAATAAAAGGTAATAAATATATAGAAACATATAACAATGATTCTTACTAAGTTATTGTCATCCTGGAAAGCATAATGCAAAGTTGTAATCCATTTATTGTCTCCATTCACTAACACATCCCTTTCTTCACGAAAACATGCTGTCTGAAAAGGAAAAAAATAAATTTTTAGATAAATAATACTTTATGTAAAACTAGGAAATGTATTATGCAAACAATTACTCAAATATTTATTATACTTTCTGTTCTGAAGAAGGAATACATTATATGTATTATATGTACATGACTTTCCAACATTATTATATGACTTATAGTAATAATAGCCATATAATGTTATTTCCAACAACATTATATGACTTTCTGACAAATCAAGTTTCAAAGAACACTTAAAAACTGAACAACTGAATAGTAAACTTAAAAGTATTTTATATTTAAAATTACTGTTATAGTTCAAAAAATCAGAAAAGTACACAGAATTATTCAACAGCCATGGTTCAATCTACCACTTAGATAACATAAATGTCAACAATGTCACATTTACTCCTAACCTACTTGCTTTTAATAGAAGTTGTAGCCTTCCTATTTCTAGAGAAGTATCAGCAGTTCTTCCTCTAAGAAAAATGAATAATCTGAAGTTAGCATATATTCCTCCCCTCACATGCTTTATTACACATGTATGTGGTCCAAAAACAATAGAAACGCTTTGTGTTTTGAAAATTTACGTGAAGAGTGTAACTCTATCCCTTAGCAATGTGATTGCTTTTTAATCAATAATGGCTGTTTAATTTTTAATTGCTACAGTATTCCATTCTATGATTATAGCAGAATTGCTTCATGTAACCACCCCATTATGAAAACATAGGTTATTCCTATTTTTGCATCATTTCAATATTGCAATAAATATATTTGTACAAGAGTATCTCTAGGGTATACACTTGGAAGCAGAAATGCTAGACTTAAGCGTTTTCAACTTTATCAGACACAACCTAGTTTCTTTCCTAAGTGCTATACCAATTCCTACCTTTATCCCAGTGTATGAAATCACCCATTTTCCACAACATCCTGAATTCTACTTGGCATTTTTAAGCATGTTTCAGTAAGACTTTTAAGCATGTTTCAATAAGATGGGTATGAAATAATATCTCATCATTCTTTTAATTAGCATAATCTTAATTACAGGTGCAAATAAATAATTTTACCTATGCTTATTGGATATCTGAGTTTTCTCTTTGAAAAACTCCCTTTGCCCATTTTCTCTAAAGGATTATCTTCTTCTGATTTATAAAAGTTTTAACTTATTCTCAGGATATACTTCCATTATTATAAAGATATAGCCTGGAGAATCTTAGAAATATGTTACTAAAAATTAAAAATAATTTTGTATGATACAATTCTACAATATATTTTTAAAATTTTAATTAAAAAACCACTAGGCCAGAAAGTTTCGAAAATAACTGAAAGGTAAAGTAGAAACTGAAACTCTCCCTCATAGATTCATTGTCCCCTTGTTATGTCCAATGATTAACACCAATAACTCAGTTGAATTTCTTTTCAGAAAATTTCTTTGTACATACACACAGACACACGCACATAGATACACACACCCTGTATTCATGTGGTATCCCATCTGCCCTAACTTTTCTTTCTTTATACAAATGAGATCACAGTGCTCTATAAATCACTTTTTCAAGTAACAACATATCTGAACAGCCTTCCATACCTGTACTAGAAGGCTACTTAATTTTTCTCAATGGCTATACCACATTTCATACACATTTAAAAATCATCATGCAGTGCCCTACACATGGTAGGTGCCTAGTAATTTATTTCCCACAAGATAAATTCACTAGTCGTGATATACAAAACAACTCACATTATCTAACCTAAGTAAGTGCCCTAACTTTTTTCATGTATTTCCATAAATTTTATTTGATGCAATAGAATTTTTTAAATTAATTTACTTCTTTTAATTGGAGGCTAACTACTTTACAATACTGTGGTGGTTTTTGCCATACAGCAACATGAATCAGCCACAAATGTACATGTTTTCCCCGCATCCTGAACCCCCCTTCCACCGCCCTCCCCACCCCATCCCTCTGGGTTCTCCCAGAGCACCGGCTTTGAGTGCCCTGCTTCATGCATCGAACTTGCACTGGTCATCTATTTTACATATGGTAATGTACATGTTTCAGTGCTAGTCTCTCAAATCATCCCACTCTCGCCTTCTCCCACAGAGTCCAAAAGTCTGTTCTTTACATCTGTGTCTCTTTTGCTGTCCGATGCAATAGAATTTCTAAAGCCTCTCATTAAACAGCATCACCAAGGAAAATCTTAAAAACAAAACTTAAACCAAATGAATGGGCAATTTACTCATAAATTCAATTATTAAAATCTACCATAATTATGCTTCTGTTCACTTTAGGGGGAAAATAGTATCATTTGACTTACTCACCACTAAATTCTGTCTTAGACTTTAACTGACCTGAGGTTATGGTTTGCTGCTTACATTTTAAAGAAGTAATGAAGTTTATCAAGTCTAGGAGACTCCTTTCTCCTGACTTATCTCACTGGAACAGCTGAAAATTTAAAGATATCTCCAGCTAAAATATGGAAATGTGACTTATTGCTAACTCTAAATAAAACTCCAAAGACTACCTGTCAACAGAATTAACTTTAGTAGATTCTGATCCATGCTAAACTATATAGTGAAAAAAAATTTTTTTAACATAAAACGTAAACTATAATATAAAACTTTAAACACATACAAAATAAAGTAATCCCCTGCTCTCAATGTACCCATAAACCAATTTCAATAGTTATTTTATTTTTCAATCTTATTTCATCTATACTCTCATGCACTTAGGCTTCCCCAATGACTCATCAGATAAAGAATTAACCTGCCATGCAGGAGATACAGGTTAGCTCCCTGGGTCAGAAAGATCCTCTGGAGGAGGAAATGGTAACCCACTCCAGAATTCTTGCCTGGAAAATCCCATGGATGGAAGAGCTCGGTAGGCTACAGCCCACGGGGTTGCAAAGAGTCGGACAAGACTGAGCAACTTCACTTTCACTTTTCAATATAGTAAAATTTTCTATTAAGGATAAATAAGAAACTCTTATTTATAAGATGAAAGTCTGGTTTTCCCACTCCATTGTTTTCCTCACAAGTAAAATTAGTTAAGAAGAAATAAAAGCTATATAAAGATTACTAAGGAGAGCAAAGCTGAAACTCCAATACTCTGGCCACCTGATGCAAAGAGCTGACTCATTTGAAAAGACCCTGATGCTGGGAAAGATTGAGGGATGACAGAGGATGAGATGGTTGGATGGCATCACTGACTCAATGGACATGAGCTTGGGTAAACTTTGAGAGTTGGTACTGGATAGGAAGTCTTGGCGTGCTGTAGTTCATGGGGTCGCAAAGAGTCAGGCACGCAAAGAGTGGACAACATGGATGCAGAGAAAGAAATCACAAAAGAAAACAGATAAATTAACAGAATTTAAAAGTCAACACACATAATTTATATTCCTGTATAATTGCAAAAATTAGAAAATATCTTTTAAAATAGTACCATTTTCAAAAAATATAAATAAATAATACCATTTCCAAAAGCAAAAACGCCAACTATTTCAGAGTAAACTCAGTAAAAGATATGCAAGGCCTCTACAGAGAAAACGCTAAAGTAATAGTGAGATTAAGTAACTAAATAAATGAGAGATGGAGGGGTGCAGTGTTTAAGGACTGCAAAATTCGATTAAAATCATAAGCCAACAGTTAGAAATAATTCTCGACATTTCATGATAGCAATCAATGTGAATAACAGTCCCAAACAGAAAAAGAATAAAATAGAGGAAGCGGAGACAAGGCAAGAAGGATGTATATACATACATATATATACACAAATATATATTTTAGAGATAAGAAAACATTGCAACCATGAAACGAGATGTACGAAAAGGGAGCACGCTGCAGCTTGCCAGAGCAGAGATGCCAGAGTAGAAAGAGCTGCAGAAACCAGAACTGATGCTGCTGGAAGTAAGACAAACTCAACTGGGAATGATTTCTAGAGTCTGGACAACTCTGAGAGTTCAAAACTGCAGGGGACCCAGTCAGGGAAAATGACACAATTTTTTAGTCTCACCTCAAGGAGCTCAATCACACGATAACATCAAGTAAAGGAGAAAAATCTCCTAGATCTTCCAGCAGGAAGAGCGGCAAGGAAACCATTCTGAAACTTGCCGCAGCACTCAGCTCTTAACAAGGCCTGCCCTGAGGAGGAACTAATTGACCAGATCCTAATTGACCAGATCTGAATCTGCTGCAGTAGGATCAGAGCCTAATTGACCTTTGACTGGTAGAAAGGAGAACACCTAACACCAGTCAGCTGGGGCACCCTGTCTTACCTAAAGAGGAAGAAAACAACTGAGAAACTCTTTATAGTCCAGAGGCATAGGCTCACTAAAAAGGAACATTAAAAAAAAAAAAAAAGATCAAAGGGGGGTGGTGGTGCTGCTGCTGCTGCTGCTTCAGTCGTGTCCGACTCTGTGTGACCCCACAAACGGCAGCCTACCAGGCTCCCCCATCCCTGGGATTCTCCAAGCAAGAGCACTGGAGTGGGTTGCCATTGCCTTCTCCAGTGCATGAAAGTGAAACATGAAGTCGCTCAGTCTACTGAATACTAAAAGGGTGGTCGAAGAAATAAAACACCCAGTTGAAGTATTACAGCAAAAGCCAACACAACCTCACTAGAAAAGAAATAATGAGAAATTAGCTAACTGGTCCATTAAGGGTATATCCAAATAAAGGTTTCAGAAAGAGAGAGCGAAAGAAACAGAAGAAAGGAAATTACCAAAGAAGTAATACGAGAAAATTTCCTAGAGCTGAACAGCACGTACTTCAAAACTGAAAGGGCCCGCAGAGGGCCCAGCACCAACACACCACAAAAACCCCACGGTAAACATTCATATCCCATGTGTTTACATTTTCAATTCAGTAAACCCTCATAAATTTACCATCTATTTTATCCAAAAATCTCAACAAGGACAATTCTACAAATATGTTCAAAATTTTTGTCCACTGCCAGGAAAAAAAAAGTGCTTCTGTGTGGAAGTTTACCCTGTTTGGAACTAGCTCTAAATCACCTGAATGTCCACTGAGAATGGTCTTTGCCAAGGTAACTCACAACAGAAAGAACATTATACAACATGAACAGTACACAAATAAATATATATTTAGATAAATATATGTTTATCCAGGAGGAAAAAAGGATAAATAAGAAACTAAACTCTTAGTAATGATTTACTTTGAACAGAAAGACTGGTTATCTTAGGGAGAAGAAAAAGCGTTGATCTTTTTACTTATTTTCTACAGTGCTTGCATTTTCTTTTTTTATTACAGGTAACAGGTCAGGAAGGAGAGGCAATCCCAGTCTAATGAACTGAATTCATTACTACTATTACTACTGCTGCTACTGTTAACTACTACTATTGGCATGTCAATTATAAAAATAATAAAATAGGGCTAACAACAATAACAGAAATAGTAAGGCAAGAGGCATAAACCACTTCTATCCCTGTTAAACTAAGATATATTATTCCTCCACTATATGGTACAGAGACAACTGAGCCTCAGAAAGGTTTGACCCTTGAGACGGAGAGCACTTCCACAAACGATTCTGCATCTTCCAATGAAATGAGTAAAACATCTTGCATGTGAATGAAATCCGTAAGAGTTGAATAAATTTGAAGAGAAAGTAAAATTTACAGGATTGGGAGAAGTTAACTTAAGACATTGCTGACATACTAACAAAGTTTGTAAATGATGAATCTATAGATATATTAATCTTTGTAACTGTAAGTGAAAGTCTCTCAGTCATGTCCAACTCTTTGGGACCCCATGGATTTCTCCAGGCCAGAATACTGGAGTGGGTAGCCTTTCCCTTCTCCAGGGGATCTTTCCAACCCAGGGATCAAATCCAGGTCTCCTGCATTGCAGGCAGATTCTTTACCAGCTGAGCCACAAGGGAAGCTCTTGTAACTACAAGATTATTTACTAATTATTTATCCGCCAGGTACAGAAAGAGACAAGTTTCCTAGTACCTTCAAATAATCTGTGTTGCACTAACTATATATTTGTTTCACAACAAAAACAGAAATAAATATGACAAACAGATTGGAGGTAAATCTCTGAAAACTGTATCAATGATACACAGACTAAAATAAGAAATTTTGCTGTTCACTTGTAATTTATTAAGCATCACTGGTAGGACCAGTTTTCTAAAACTGGGTAAGTAATGATCAAAATAAGTTCCTTCTTAATTTTTTTAAGGAAGGATCTGACAATTCAAGCATAAAAATATAATTCCATTCTGCTTTAAAATGAATTCCTTTTTAAAAGTTTCAATGGAGAAATTCCTCCTAACAAAATGAAAGTTTCAAGTAGTTTGAGTCAAGTTCTTTTCAAATACTGAACCAGCCTTGTATCCCTCAAACAAACCCCACTTGCTCACAGTGTATAATTCACTTTATATATTGCCGAATTCTATTTACTAGTATTTTGTTAAGGGTATTGGCATCTATGTTCATGAGGCATACTGATCTTTAACTTTCTTTGTATGGTCCTTATCTAGTTGTTCCTACAGAATAATACAGACTTAGAATGAGTGATGTTCCTTGGGTTCCATGGCCCCTAGCTGGTCCTCATTCTTTCTGCCTTTCAGAGTCTTCATATATTTGTTTTATATATAATGTCCATGGTCTTTAACTGTATTTAATGGGAGAGGTTAAAAGAAGCATGTCTATTCCATTTTGCCCCAGAAACAGACTATATGAATGATTTTTTAATTCAACAAAATCATATTTAATTTTTAATTACTCCTGTTTTATCCTCAATTCTGCCACTTCCTCTAGTCAATAAGTAAAGCTAAACCAGTTACTCTTTCTTTTCAAAATTCTTCCGCAACAGCCAACATCATAAAAAGTAAGTACAATGTTTAATTCAATCTTTTAAAAGTTCTAACCTTGGAACACTGCTGCTGCTGAGTCACTTCAGTCGTGTCCGACTCTGTGTGACCCCGTAGACGGCAGCCCACCAGGCTCCCCCATCCCTGGGATTCTCCTGGCAAGAACACTGGAGTGGGTTGCCATTTCCTTCTCCAATGCATGAAAGTGAAAAGTGAAAGTGAAGTCTCTCAGTCGTATCCAACTCCTAGCGACCCTATGGACTGCAGCCTACCAGGCTCCTCTGTCCATAGGATTTTCCAGGCAAGAGTACTGGAGTGGGGTGCCATTGCCTTCTCCGAACCCTGGAACACTAACCCACTACAATTATGAATTCTGAAAAACAATTAAGAACATAATTATTTACTATTTTTTAATAATAAGACTTAATTGTTCCAACAGTCAGCAATGCCATCAGCGCCTCCTGGCTTTGTCTCAGCTGCCAAAAGTCTACTAGTCCATATCCATGTCCTTCTGGGGGCAGACCGTATCCAGTGACTGACTAAGGCAACTGCAAAGAGGGCAGTCATTTGGTCTAAGGCAGGACAACTCTGAAGGACCATTTCTGCTCCCCACTTCCCTGCTGAATCAACAGAGGCTGCTGGGACAGCCTGATGTCTCCCTGATAAATCATGTTTCATCTCCTTTCCCTTCGATCAAGGCCAATTTCAAAAGCACTCCCTAATAAATAGACTGCATACTGAACTCAATCTGACCAGTGACAGTAAGGGGAAATGCAAAAGTAAATACTGAAGTTATTGAATATAACAGGCACTGGCACATATGTCAGAGATAAGACATGAAACTTGGCAGATACTTTTTTAAACAGGATTTTATTAACTCCCTGTAATTACTTCTGGGAGGCAGAGAGGGGCTGGATTTGGGTGGGGTATAGTCAGTGAGTACTTTAGCTTTATCTGTAATGTGACATTACAAAGAATTTATCTGTACTTCACTTGTGCAGCTTTTTCGGTAGACAAAAAAAAGAAAAAGACTGAAAGCAAAACATGCCCAAAATGTTATCAATCCTAAGTGATGGAATACAAGGGATTATTATTTTCTTTTCTGAATTTTGTTTTATTTTCCATATTTTCTAAAAGAAAGAAATACTGAAGTATTTACTTTCACTACTGGGCTTCCTTGGTGGCTCAGTGGTGAAGAATCCACCTACCAATGCGGAAGATACAGGTTTGATCCCTGGATTCAGAAATGGCTACCTGCTCCAGTGTTCTTGGCTGGGAAATCCCATGGACAGAGGAGCCTGGTGGGCTACAGTCCACGGGGTCACAAAGAGTCAGATATGATGAGAAGCTGAGCACGCACGCCCTTTCACTCCCATGGGATGTATCTATCATCATGGGAACCATTTTTGCTTTTCCCTATGTGTTTATTGTTTTTTAGGTTGCTACAAGTACTGATATATAAAGAAGGATTTCTAAGGGCTAATTTCTCCTTACTCTCTTATGTATCTTACTAACCTTCAGGGCTAATACTCACCTATTCAGCAGTATAACCCTTCTGCAAGTTAAAATATTTAAATACTTCCACACTAGTAAGTTCTGCATCCCTGAGGCCCCTGAATGCCCTACCTCATCCAGGAACTCACTATAATCCAGCACAACAGGAGACCTCTAGAACCCCTCCCCCAAATTTACATATAATGTCAGTTTTGACTATACCACACCAGCTATTAGACATTTTTAACATCATTCCAGTCAGTCTTTCCCTCAAATTTAGTACCAAGATAAAAATGCTGACAATTATTACAATAGAAGATTTTACTCTCATTCTTAATATAGAACATAGTAACTGAGCAGCAACAACATAAATTTAACTGCATAGTCAGAAATAAATAGAGTTCTTTTAGGCCATATTCAAAATTCCTGCTGGCTTTTGCTTAGAGCAGAATAGAGATAAATACAAAATAATATAAACAAGTTACGTCAAATTGGATATCAATCACTACAAAATTTCTTTCTATAAGAGAAAATGGTTGCTATATATCCTTTTAACATTAGGGTCAAACCTGACATTACAAGGGTTTCCATTTGGTTTTCAGACAACATTAAAATATCATCACAAATGTAACACTTATAATAACTATATCACAACTATGAATTCCTAAATTTGTTTCAGGCCTGAAAAACTGATGCCATCATAGATAAAAGGTTACTAAATGATACTTAAAGATCTATTGGCTCTCTATAATTTTATTTTTCTCTAAAAATATTTCTAAGATATTTAAATATTCCAATAATTAGAATCTTACCTCAGCTCTTTTCAGCATTTCCCATTTATTCAATATTTTCATGGCAAATACTTTATCTGCATTTTTTAGTTTCACTACAGCAACCTAGAAAAGGAAATACAACTTTTAAAATATGACAAATAATACTTTTTTCAGTCATCCATTTTCCTTTTTCCTCTCTGTAAAAAAAATAAATACCAAAATTATCAATGATTTCCATGCAGTTCAAATTCTAAGATCCTAAATCAAATAATACTGTCAGTTGAAAAAGTTACATTAGTGAACATGAGCCAAACAACTTTGTTTTTTGAACACGGTATCAGTTGGTGATTATATATTATATTCTCCTTTTCGAGTTTTCTTCCCTGGAATTTAAACTTAGTACCTACTATCTAAAAAATTGACCAAAATGTACCATATGAAATAGCTAAAGCTTAGTAAACACTGTGGGCTTCCCAGGTGGCTCAGTAAAGAATCCGCCTGCCAAGCAGGAGACATGGGTTCAATCCCTGGTTGGGAAGATCCCCTAGAGAAAGAAATGGCAACTCACTCCAGTATTCTTGCCTGGGAAATCCCATAGCTACAGGAGCATGGTGGGTTACAGTCTACGGGGTCACAAAGAATCGGATACCACTTAGCAACTAAACAACATTAAACACTACATGTCAAATTCTAACACGATGTTACAGGTAAAGCCAGCTGCCAAAACAAATACCTTTCACGGGGATCACACAGTATGACATAAACTGAAAATGATATTATTTTTCATGCCACATAGTCTTGCACACTAAACCAATCCCCCCCCAACAACACACACAATCCCTAAAGATCAATTAAGGCTGATATCTCTACAAATTGTAAACTTCACACATTCCTTCCCAACAAAAAAAAGAACAGACACTTCTATATTTTGTATTTTAGTTGTGGATCAAAAAACTGTCAAATATAAATCCCCCCTCCTTTTTTTCCACTCTGAACAAAGTGATGACATTTCTGTTTCTACTTCTCTCCCTCAGTTTGACTAGATAATCTCAAAAGGCCTTTGCAGCTCACTGAGGATGCTACACAGCAGATGATGGCTATAAAAGAGAAGACAAACGCTGTTATCAGCTGTGGAGGCTGGAAAGGGAAAACAAATACTACTCTAATATGAAGAAACAGAAAACAAACTATGTACAGCATACCTTCAAACAGTTTAAAGAGACACTGCCAAGAATAGAGAATTTTTAAAATTTGAGGTTTAAACTCAAGTGCCAAACTTTTTAAAATCCTAATAGTAAGTGTACGTATCAGGGTCATTTAATAAATTCATTTTTGGATCAGAGTACAATAACAGTAATATGACTATGTATAATGGAAATCAGTACATAATACTATAATGTTATCTGAACTAGAATATATCTTGGTAAATGTCATAAACAATGGATATGAGTTTGAGTAAACTCAGGGAGTTGGTGATGGACAGGGAGGCCTGGCATGCTGCAGTCCATGGGGTGGCAGAGAGTCGGACATGACTGAGCAATTGAACTGAACTGAAATGTCATAAATGGTTATACTAATGACTGTGATTACAGTTTTTCATCAATTATTAATAAAATGGTGGGAAGGAAGAAAATCTATCTCAATTTCAAGTGCAATCACTTTAGTCTTTAGTCATATCTGGTCATATCTGCAGAATGATGAATCAGTTATGGATCTACCATTTCTGCATCAGTTATGGATCTCTTAATGGGCTCACGTTTAAAGAAAAGCGGCTGTACAAGAGACAGAAACAACCTACATGCCCACTGACAAATGAATGGTTAAAGAAACAGAATATTATTCAGCCATTAAAAAGAAGGAAATTTGTCTTTTGTGACAACATGGATAAACCTGGAGGGCGTTATGCTAAGTGAAATAAGCCAGAAACAGAAAGACAAAAACCGTGTGATCTCACTTATATGGAAAAATATAAAAAGGTAAACTCATATAAACAGAGAAATCTATTTCTAGAATTCTAATTCTAGAATGGTGGTGCCAGTGGCTGGGGGTTGAGGGAAATGGGGAGATGATGGTCAAAGGGTATGAGTTTTTCAGTTATATGATAAGTTCTGGAGATCTAATGTACAGTATGTTGACTATAGTTAATAGTATCATATTATATTCTTGGAAATTGCCAAGAAAGTAGATCTTAAATGTTCTTATCACCAAAAAGGAGGGGAGTACTGTAATAGAGAGCACAGAAACACTTAAAACATTTTTTTCACTAAGATCTCTGATAGACTGAAAACACAAGTCACACTACTGTGTAGACTCAAATCATATACTGCGCAAATGGATGGAAGGATAGGAGCACAGAGCTAGACATGCCTACACTGAGGACAGGGAAGAGATAAGGAAGGCTATCACTTAAGCCTTCTCCTCTTCTGATTTAGAGAAGAATTGCTGAAAGACTCCAGCACTTAGATTTGCCCTCTTCAGGTCATATGGAGTGGTAAGAACCCCTCCCAGCACTGTATGATTCACCAACTTTCTATGCATATGAATACAGAAGTATCTGAGGATACCCAATAGTGTAGCAGTAATCCACCAGCACATACTGAGTGTGTACATGTACTCTTCTAAGAGTTTTATGCAGGTCCACAATCCTTTACCTGCAATTCTGCAAGATAAAGGGTTTTCACAATTCATTTGGCAACATACACTGACATCAGGCTAATCACAGTTTGAGGGGAGGTTTTTTTTTGTTTTTTTTTTTTAATCTCACTTAATATAAAAATAAATGTACTTCATTGCAGAAACACCTCATAAGCATTTGCTCATGAGGTTCTGCTCAAAACCCCATTAAGAGTGCAATACAGAGTATATGTTCTAAATTATCTTTCTAAAATCCAAAAACTACTGGAATCAAAACCAACTCTGGATTATAGAGACGTGCAGTATTTATTGAACACTCAAACACTGAGCTAGCACTTCCTGTTCAGGGTAGTAGTGATAACACAGTCTGTGCAGGCAGATTCGGGTTATACACAAGTATAAAGTGCATACAACAGGGTCTGGCACTTGGTAAGTGTTCAATGGGGCTTCCTTGGTACCTCAGCTGGTAAAGAATCTGCCTGTAAAGCAGGAGACCCCAGTTTGATTTCTGGATTGGGAAGACCCTCTGGAGAAGGGATAGGCTACCCCCTCCAGTACTCCTGGGCTTCCCTGGTTGCTCAGACAGTAAAGAATCCACCTGTAATGCAGACCTGGGTTTGATCCCTGGGTTCGGAAGATCCCCTAAAGGAGAACACAGCAACCCACTCCAGTATTCTTGCCTAGAGAATCCCCATGGACAGAGGAGCCTGGCAGGCTACAGTCCGTGGGGTCGCAAAGAGTCAGACACAACTGAGCAACTAAGCACACAGCACAAGTGTTCAATAACCACTAGCTATTATCACATGCCAGGTACTGCACTAAGCACCTTATAGCCCAGTCCCTTAACTGTTGCTTGCTCTATCACTAAGATGTGGTAGACCTTATACATCCTAACTTCTTCAATTTCTTTAACTAGGAAATAAGCAGCTTTGGTCTCTTTAACACTCAACTTTATAAATTTTTATCCATGACACATACATATACACAGAAATATAGTTAGAAATATCCTCAAAGGAACATTCATACAGATAAAAACTAAGCTATAATACTTATGTGTAATTTCCAATAGTGAAAGATTGAAAATAAATACATTTTGAAAGGTAAAACTGACTGAATATATCACAAACATTAGAAAATGTTTTAAATTCTTGAATATGTTGCTAAAGATTACTAATTAATAGGAGAAAGTTCACAATATACTGTTTAAAAGAATTTTATTAAACTTTATAAACTAAAATAAATTTTTCTATGTATACACATAAAATATATACCTATACATGTCTATATGTTTTCTGAGAAAAGACAAGCATCAGACCCTTAAAAATCAGTTATTTCTAGGGGACATGATTTCTTTCCTCCTTTCTACATTTTCTATATAAGACATACAAAATTTGAAACATGGAGGGGCTAGTATAAAATACCATAATTCATCCTGAACATGAAATGATCACTAATTGTTGAGATATTATAGTGTGGCTGATAAGGGCCACAATGAGATCCACACTTCACATCTATGTGTTACTCAGGAATGTCAAGCTGCTGCAGGGTGAAAAACATTCTCAGCAATGTCTTACAACAGTTTCATGAGCTGCCTAAAATCTTCTCTGGAATGAAGTGGGATGTGGTGAAATTAAATAGGTCAGTTCACACAGAAAACAAAATTATGGTTCCCAAAGGGGAAATAGGGTGAGGGAGGGACAAATCAGGAGTTTGGAACAGCAGATACAAAGCACTACATATAAAACAGATAAACAACAAAGTCCTGTTGTTTGCACAGGGAACTACATTTAATATCCAACCATAAACCATAATGGAAAAGAATATGAAAAAAAAATGTGTGTGTGTCACTTTGCTGTATACCAGAAACCAACACAACACTGTGAGTCAACTACATTTCAATTTTTTAAAAGTCAATTCAGAAACAATTTTTAAATTATCAAATTGATGACATAATGAGACAAGAATAATGAAGCTGATGAAGCGATAAAATTGATCATGCTTTTCTCCTTAACATTACAGCTCACTTTCATGTTCATTTCTGTAAACTTGAAGAAGAAGGGATTGTCCTAAAACTCTAGGTGTAGACTTTTAAGAACCACAGCTAACTAATATATAAAAGGGCAGTATGTTAAAATGTCCTTTCTCATCTAATTTGATCAAAATACAAAGCACATTTAGTATGAGCTGGAAAATTATAAATTTAATGCAGAAGTAAGAGGTATTTTTAAAAGCACCAAATACAGAGATGTCTTATTAAAAGCACTATGATATCAGAGAAACAGCAAACACTACAGAAAAATCAGTAGGTGATAAGTATAAATGAATGAGTTCTGAATTATCACTTATAGATACAGCATATAACTAAGAATGATCATACTATACTAAACAGAATTTCAATAATCAAGAAGCAGTTGCCATGCAGTTCCACAGATCTAGTCTACATTCAATATATCTAAAATTCACCACACCTCCTCTGGTCCATCCCATTCCTATCCACCAGTCTTGCCTGGACTGTCCTCTATTATATCTTACTTCTACTCTCTCTTACTGTCCTCTCTTACTTCTGCTCTTATCCTCCAAAATCTATTCTCAAAACAGCAGCCACAGTGGTTCTGTTTAAACTAGCTCTCATATCGTGACACTCTGCTCCAAAACTTTAAGTTTCCCCTCTCCATGTAAAATTCAAAGTTCTAACTATAACTTGTAAGTATTATGGGTTCCAACACAGGCTGGTCTTCCAGTCTCCCAGATCTCATACTACTCTCCCCCTAGCTCGCTCTGCTCAAAACATACTGATCCACCTTGTTCAAAGTCAACTTGGTGTTTGTGCACTTAAGTCTCAAACGGTCTTCCCCCTCCCCACACTCCGCCAAAGTTAGATGGTTTGCTCTCTCACTCCCTCACTAAAATGTCATTCTGCCCTTCACACTTTCTATCCCATTTCTTTGCTTTTTTTTCCCTTAGCTCTTATTATTTAACAAATTATATATTCTATTTCAGAAAAGGCAATGGCACCCCACTCCAGTACTCTTGCCTGGAAAATTCCATGGACAGAGAAGCCTGGTAGGCTGCAGTCCATGGGGTCGCACAGAGTCGGACACGACTGAGCGACTTCACTTGCACTTTTCACTTTCATACACTGGAAAAGGAAATGGCAACCCACTGCAGTGTTCTTGTCTGGAGAATCCCAGGGACGGGGGAGCCTGGTGGGCTGCTGTCTATGGGGTCACACAGAGTTGGACACGACTGAAGCGACTTAGCAGCAGCAGCATATTCTATTTACCTATTTTGCTTATTGTGTGCCTCCTAGAACATAATGTTTACGAGGGCAGAAATTATTTTTTTCTCATTTGTTCACCAGTATGTGCCAGTGCTTGGGAATCAGTAGGTACACAATAAATATTTACTGAATAAATAACAAGTGATTTGTAGTTTATATGAGCATATATTGAAAACCATCTGTATGCTCAAGCTTCAAGTACACTACTAAACTGAAGCTAAAATAAAGACAAGGCATTATGACAAAAGAGATACAATTCTCTATCTTAAGGTTCATTAAGTGTGTACCAGATTATTCCAGCTCATGCTGCTCTCTTAATCATACGTATGGCTTTTAAGCTCTCAACTTCGCAACTTAGCTTTCACTCTCCTTTTTGCCTATGCTTAGTGTTCACTCTTACTGTTTCATGGCACTGTCTCCTTCTTTCTCTACTGTATAATGTCTACCATCATTCATTATTAATAATAATAAAATATTAAAAACAACTCAATTATAGAAAGCTTACTCTGTGCCTGACACTGGGCTAGGCACAATACATATACTGCCATAATCTTACACTATGCTAAAGTAGTTTCTACAGTCCTCACTATGTGATTACAAAGCTGGTGTTATTTACTGCTATGAGTGCTAGACAGTTCTATAGGTCTTTATAGAGATCGTCCCATTCGTCTCGCCTGTAGTCTTGCTTCCTGCTGCCATGTTAATGGTGATCATGGTTAATATGTATGGAAATAACTGTATCTGTTTTTTATAAACTGTTCTGCTAGTGATCAGCTTGTATTCAAAATATTTAATAAAAAAATCAAGACACTTTAACAAACCAGAAACACTATAAAGAGTTAACTAAACTGCCTAGAGGTATCCCCTCTATGGAGATGCAATTTATATATCTACTAGTGATAGTCAAAATATTTAGAAATTGGTATAGCCTGGGCATTGACCACTTACAGCAGACATTAGCTATAAAAATACAGTATGCCCATGCCAGAGTACTCCTATGGACTGAAGACTAGCCCTATATATACAGAGGCCCTCAAAGGTGAATCATGCAACATAATGTCAAACTTCTTTTATTCCCCATAGAGCCAGAGAACAGAGTTTTTAAGGAAGAATGAATGGCTAAAAATAATTCTCCTTTCAAACTCTAGGACTAGGTTATGCAGACACATAAGGGCCTACTTATGGTAATTAGAGGAAGCAAGCTAATTAAAAGCTTTTGACACCTGAAGCAGGGGTAGCAGGCCAAAGCAGCAAGCTTTCACAACAAGCTCTGAAGCCCAGAAGCCTTGAAGCTGCCGGAGCAAGGCTGGAGCAGGCAGAAGCGGTGAGCCACCAGGAAACTGTGGACAGGCAACACCCAGGGCGTAAGTTAAAGGTTTTCCTGAAAGCAAAAAGGAAAACCCAGCGTTAAGTTAAGCAGTCACTGACAACAACTGAGTCGTAGAGAGAAGGTTCTTAACTCGTAGAGCTGTTGATTTTCAACTGTATCTTGCTCCTTTATTATTTCCCATAATTTATGCATTTCTTGTAGGAGTTATATAAATTATGCTTTTATTTTCATAGTTATATTTTTTTTAGGAAAAAGCATAACTGAGAGAGGGTGCTGTTCCTCTCAGACATCTGTGCCAGAGATGAACCTATCCACTGGGTCTATAGAATATCTACTGACAAATTCCTGATAGAAGACAAAATAATTTCGAGGAAAAAAATGATCTCTTTAGGGAAGTCTTTGAATTTTGAAATCTATTAGTTGATAAATACCACAAGGGTATGTAAGGCCATCAAAGATACTTTAATCAGGAGTGAATAGCTAAGCAGCAAGAGCTCATAAACCAGTCAATACTACTTTTCTATACAAAATTCACTGTGTCTTAAAAGAGAGTAAATTATCTACAACCTATTGGTTGCTTTTATTTTATATAGTTTAACTGATATATATAGAGAGAGGAAGAATAAACAGAGAGGGAGGGAGGGAGAGACACAGAGAAAGGTACCTTTTCATACAAAATCTCAAATATTATCAGTCATGCATTAAATACTCTGAATTGACTCCAGATCACACTGGCCCATGACCAAGTAGGACTTATTCCTAGCCCACTAACAGCCAGACTACTGTCTGCTACAGCCCACTCCCCGGGCCCTGCATCCATTCTTCAATTCTTCCAAGCATTAGGATTTTAGAGCAAAAATCACTGTCCTTACCTATATGCCTCAATCCTCATGAGTAACTTTAAACAATTCTTCAGTACCCTGTCCTTTCCTTCAGTCCTTTTTATGGAAAACATATAAAACAACACATATATAGTAATTTAAATATGTATGTTATTGCTTTATTTGTGCCTTAGTTGCATCTCAACTGCGTCCTAAATCTATTTGCAGCCCCTCCATTAACACTTTGTCCTTTACCAAGCTTCTAAAATCACCTACGTCACCTTGCCATCACCACCCATCCTAACCCTGAACTATCCAAACCCTACCCTGCAACTAATAACCTAATATTCTACTTCACAGAAAACAGATCCTTCACATTTCCTCATATCACCTGTAAATATCTGTCTATTTCTACTTCTCCTTATTTCTTTTCCTTTTGAGCCCAAGGAAGAAATGTCCCCACCACTTGCAAGGATAGCAGTATCATCTGAAATCTCAATGCCAGACTCTCTCCTTTCTTTCCCTAGATCCATGAAAGATTTGTTTCTGAACTTCAAGCTTTCTTTCTTATGGCACCTGAACACCAACTGATCACCATTTCCATGATATCTACTATCCAAAACCAAATATAAAACAAAAACTTTATTGCTATCCTATCTTCCTCTCAAGAAAGTGGTATCACATCCCTTTCCACAAGGTATGGTTTCTCCATAAAGCACATTTCTAAAGAATATTATATGCCTGTTTTCTCCACTCATTCATCATCAGTTTCTCAGCCTCTTATAATCACCTATTTCAATCTACTTGCTATTTCCCTCTATTGGACTGAAATTACTCTCTCAAAGATTAATAATGTCCTTCCAAATTCCAAATAAAATATATTGTCCTCAACTCTCATCTGTTTCAACCTCTCTTCATTACTGGACATCACAGATGATCAATATATTTTCCTACTTATTCTTTTTTTCATATCCTATTAAATGATTTTCTCCAAGGATCCCTACTCCACCTTTTTTAATATCTCCTCTCTTCCCTGACCTATATATGATCCTATTAATATCTATATGCTGATGACTAATTAATTCTTATCTCCTAATAGGTAGACCCATACTTCTAGTTGCCTACTAGTCATCTCTCTGAAATGTTCAGCATATATCTCAAATTTAACAAGTCAAAAACCTGCACATTAAACCCGTTTACTCAGACTGCCTACCTCAATCATCCATGATTTCTAACTTTATCAGTGACATATAAAGTGATTTCTTTAACATTCTGTCTATCCTATCCACCCTTCTTGCCCACTTCCACTGACCAAGTTCAAGCCCTCATTTCATCTGAAAAAATGATAATAGGTTCCTTTTTGACCACCTTACTCTGTCAAACATTATGCTAACTGCTGAGAATACAAAGATAAATAAAAGAGCCCTTGCTCTCTAAAATCTCATAGTCCAGTGTGAGAAATAACACTAAACAGATAATTACAGTACAATATGAAAAGAAAGGTAAAAACAAGGTCCTATAAAAAGCAAAGAAAAGAGATTCCTAACCCAAAATGGGGGAGAAGGGAGGAATCTATGTAATTTGTGAATATATATGTTAAAGTTTCTTGAAAGAAGTGACTGACATATGAGTCTTACACAGTGAACCCCAAAAAAGGGGGACCAAGAGGATCTGATTAAAGAGAGGGAATATTTTGGGAAATTGGGGACAGCATGAGCAAGGCACAGAAGCAAGTGATGTCTGTGAGGAGGAAAGGGGTGAAGACGATCAGGGATAATAAGCAGCTGTCTTTCTCAGGAAAGGGCTCCTTCCTAGCAGGGAATAGCTAGAAATGAAACTGAAGGGTCCAAGTAATGCAAGAGCTTGTATGCCATGTTAATCAACTAGAACCTTAAAATGAAGATAATAGGGAACAACTCTTCATAGTTGGTTACATCACTTCCACAGCTCTGTGGAGTCTGGGTCTGAGGCAAGGAAAGACATGAGGTTATAGCAATAGCTGAAATGAAAGATTTGAGGACCTAACTAAGGAAGAGAGGAAGAAATTCAAGAAATACTTAAAATTTTGAAAAACCAATGATTAAATATAATGTGGCTGTTGGGAGTGAGATATCTAGATCTCCCTCCCTTCTGGTATCTTCTCTACCAAATCCTTCATCGACACTATCAGTATTATCTTTCCTATCATTCTGATTATATCACTACTCTGCTTATTAACATTTGATAGGAGTTCCGTTACTATGAAATAACGTTCCTTACCACAGCATACCAAATCATTCACTGCATTGCCCAAGAGAACTTTCAATCCTCATCTTTCACCACCACCACCAAAACCCTTATATTCCAGGCACAAGATCACTAACTGCTCCCTAAATAAATGAAATGCACTTAAAAGAAAAAAAAAATTCTTTTGATTCTTTTAGAATTACTATAGAAAATTTGTAAAATTAAAGTGTAAAAAAGAGCCACAGACAGCATTATTTCATAGACAAAACCACAAAATCTTGTAAGTTGTCTATATCCTTTCAACTAGCAAAGTCCTCTTCTGGAAGTTTATTCTAAAGTAATTATTTAAGAAATCAGCTGAAATACAGCAACAGCATTTTGTTCAAAAATGCTTTGGAGAGCATCATCTCTAATATAGAAAAAATAGAACTTAAATAATTCATTTTTTTATGTTCTGAGCACCTACTATGTACTATTAGGTGCTGGGGAGTCACAGTGAACTGACAGGGAATAAAATCCTTATACTCATACAGCATACATTCTAGCTTAACATTACTGTTTAGAACCATTAGAACCATTAGGTTTAAAAGAAAATGTTTTAGCACATGGGGAAAAGACTTAAAATATTTGGTAAGAAGAGCCGGTTTGACATCAATGTTTACAAAACTACCCCAATTTTATTACCTATGAGTAGAAATACAATTGAGGGGGGAAAATGCCAGAAATTACAGAAGTAGATTTCAATGCTGTGTACCTTTCCCTCTTGCAGATTAGACTGCGATCCTAGTCACGGGTATGAAACATGTTTAGATCACAGTGTATGATTAGTAAGTATTTTTTTTCATCAGTCAAAACAGATAAGGATGAAAGAAAAAAAAACTTCACTTTTCTGTTTTTAAGCTCCAGTAAGGACAATGATTATATTTAAAAGCATTGTGCTAAGTACTGAGTATAAGAAATAAAGAAATTCAGTCCTTGCCTTCACTTAGAGTTTATTAGTGAAGACAAATATTAAACACAGAAATAAGGAAACTTAAAAGTACAAGTGCTAGGAAGGAGTTGTACAAGGTTCTCACCTTCCCCAATAAAAAGATAAAAGTGTCTTACATCTGCACTCCTATTTTTCTGAATTCATTAATCCACTGATTTCATCTTCCCATTCATTTCTCTCATTGATTGCATTCTGCCATCAATTCTTTCACTGATTTCAAAATATGTAATGATTTTAAAGAAGCCATAGTAATAACAAAATATATTTTGTTAGGCAGGATGATCTCCACTTTTTCTGGAAACACAATATCCATTAATATTGGCCACAAATATAATGCAAGAGTCCTTTTAAACTATCGGCAGGAACAGGATCGAAAGAGGTGAGCCTGGGCAAATTCACTCTGCTCTGTTTCTAGCTTCTGTAAAACTTTTCCTGCTGCCTTTTTCTTCCTAGAGATCAAGTTTGGAGTGAATAAAAACAGTCTATCTTTAAAACAAGAAAGGTTCTACCCTCTCTGGGTCAAGAGACAAGTGTTGAAAAACCACAGTAATTCTCCTTCACTTCTGTCCACAATTAACAAATGGATTAAGCCTCAAAGCAATCAGCCTGGAAGCCCATATCTCAACATGACTCTGTTCCACTAGCAAATGAATTTTTAAGGCTGACTGGAAACTTCAATGCAGCTAGCTGGATATGCATATTTTGAGTCTAATTTGCGATCCAAAGTGGGGAACAAAGGTTTACATTTGGGGGAAGGTAGTTAAGTCTCCAAGTTGGCTCCAAGTTCATGTCTTAATCTTTTTTTTAACAGGGGATACTGATAACTCTGAACCTGATATGGCTCCAACATATTGATTAAAACCCAATGAGGCAAAGAGAAGAGAGTAATTGGAACCTCATCTCCTTACATGGATACAGTATCTTATAGTCCAGAAATAAAAAATATGAAAAACAACCAGGATTCTAGAATACAGGGACTACAGACATTCATGAAAGATAAGTAAAGGCAGAACATGGAAGACTGGGCTTCTCCAAGGATGGAAACACTGAAGTAATATAAAGAACCTCAGTCTGTGCAGACCAGTCAAGAAATATTTAATTACTGAAGGACAAGAGCCAGGCATACTGACTTTTATTAATGACAACACTTTTTGTTAGTATTTAAGTATTTTGAGATGGTAAATGGTATTTACTTCTCTCTCACCCTCAATCTCATGAAATTATAGAAACTGTAAGTTGTTTAAAGGAATAAAATAACAACATCGGAAAATAAGAACATCAACTAATCAGATATTTTAAAGAACCCCTAAATTCTAGGATGGATAAAATGAGATTAGATAGAGACAAGAATGGTAAAAACACAGCCCAAACTACATTAAGGAAGAAAACTGAGGCACAGGTTAAGAGCAATGACATAGGGAGTTAAAGCTTGAAATCAGTAAACTCAAAGACTAAAGAGAACTCACAAAGAAACTGTCAGTCTTCACTCCAAATTTTATCATTTTTGATACAAGCCAGATTTATACACTTTAACATGAATAAAATAGTGAATGAACAGGAAACTATCAAAAACCACAAAGTACTTTGGCAAGGCAGCTGGTAAAAGCAGCTTTCCTGCTGTGTATGTAGGTCAGGAAGCAACAGTTAGAACTGTACATGGAACAACAGACTGGTTCCAAATCAGGAAAGGAGTATGTCAAGGCTGTATATCGTCATACTGCTTATTTAACTTATATGCAGAGTACATCGTGAGAAATGCTGGGCTGGATGAAGCATAAGCTGGAATCAAGATTGCCGGGAGAAACATCCATAACCTCAAATATGTGGATGATACCACCCTTATGGTAGAAAGCAAAGAAGAACTAAAGAGCCTCTTGATGAAAACGAAAGTGAAAAAGTTGGCTTAAAACTCAACATTCAGAAAACTAAGATCATGGCATCTGGTCCCATCACTTCATGGCAAATAGATGGGGAAATAATGCAAACAGTGACAGACTTTACTTTTGGGGGCTCCAAAATCACTGCAGATGGTAACTGTGGCCATGAAATTAAAAGACACTTGCTCCTTGGAAGAAAAGCTATGACCAACCTAGACAACATATTAAAAGGCAGAGACATTACTTTGTCAACAAAGGTCTGTCTAGTCAAAGATATGGATTTTCCAGAAGTCATGTACAGTTGTGAGAGTTGGACTATAAAGAAAGCTGAGCACCAAAGAAGTGATGCTTTTGAATTGTGGTGTTAGAGAAGACTCTTGAGAGTCCCTTGGACTACAAGGAGATAAAACCAGTCAATCCTAATAGAAATCAGTCCTGAATATTCATTGAAAGGACTGATGCTGAAGTTGAAACTCTAAATATTTTGGCCACCTGATGCAAAGAACGGATTCATTGGAAAAGACCTTGATGCTGGGCAAGATTGAAGGTGGGAGGAGAAGGGGACAACAGAAGATGAGATGGTTGGATGGCATCACCAACTCAATGGACAGGAGTTTGAGTAAGCTCCAGGAGTTGGTGATGGACGGGGAAGCCTGGTGTGCTGCAGTCCATGGGGTTGCAAAGAGTCGGACACAACTGAGTGACTGAACTGAACTGAAAAGAAGTAATATTAAAGAACTAATATACATTTTAAAAATGACATTCATATTTTTCAAGAAAGAAATGAAAATATAATGGTAGAGAAATATCCCAATAGCAACAGAAGAAAAAATACGTAGTAAATGAGTCAATCTTTCTTCTTTAAATTTATAAATCATATTATAAATCATATAAATCCCCAAAGAACACTGGGCATCAATTCTCCATTAATTAACCGATAAATTTAATATTATCTCAATGAAAATAACACTTTAAGTAGACAAGTTGAGTCTAAAGTTCATATAGGAAAATAAACACTTCTATTTTTGGTGGTATGTAAGGTTAGAAGCTTTGAATGAGTTTTCTAAACATATCAGGATGGCCGAAGGTTCATTCGGTTTTTCCAATGATGGCTCTAGCAGCGCTTAGTTGTTTTTAACTTCATTCGAAACACTTTTGTTAGATTGTGTTGTGACAGCGGTCATATCAGTGTGCATTTTAAAAAAAACTTATCAAAATTGGTGAAAGTTTGTGTAGCCATTTTAAGATTGAAGATAAAAATAAAAACAGTAACATTTTTAGCCTATTATGCTTTATTTCAAGAAAGGAAAATATTCATCTATAATGCAAAATAAGTTTTGTGCAGAGTATATAGAGAAGGTGCTGTGACTGACCAAATGTGTCAAAAGTGGTTTGCGAAATTTTGTGCTGGAGACTGCTCGCTAGTAGAATAGGAAATGGCAACCTATTCCAGTATCCTTGCCTGGAAAATTCCATGGACAGTGGAGCCTGGTGGGCTACAGCCCATGGAGTCACAAAGAGTTGGACACAACTGAGCATGAGCACAGGCTGCTCAGTAGACAATGCTCCATGGTCAGGTAGACCAGCTGAAGTGGCCAGCGATCAAATGGAGACATTGATGACAATCAACACTATACCACGCGGAAGATGGCCAATATACCCAAAATATCCAAATCAAGCACTGAAAATCATTTGCACGAGCTTGGTTATATTAAGGATGTTTGGGTTCCATACAAGTAAATAAAAAAAAAACCTTCTTGACCATATTTCCATATATGATTCTCTAAAACATAACAAAAATGTTCCATTTTTAAAACAAATTGTGATGGGGATGAAAAGTGGATACTATACAATAATATGGAATGGAAAAGATCATGGGGTAAGTGAAATGAACCACCACCAACCACAGCAAAGGCTGGTCTTCATCCAAAGACGGTGATGATGTTTGTATGGTTGGATTTGAAGGGTTTCCCTGGTGGCTCAGACAATAAAGCATCTGCCTGCAATGCAGGAGACCTGGGTTCGACCTCTGGTTTGGGAAGATCCCCTGGAGGAAGACATGGCTACCCACTCCAATATTCTTGCTTGGGCTTCCCAGGTGGTTCAGTGGTGAATCCACCCTCAATGTAGGAGACACAGGAAACACAGGTTGGATGTCTGGGTCTGGGAGATCCCCTTGGAGGAGGGCATGGCAACATGCTCTAGCACTCCTGCCTAGATAATCCCATGAACAGAGGAGTCCAGTGGGCTACAGCCCATAAGTTGCAGAGTCTGAAGCAACTGAGCACACAAGCAACAAAAAAAGAAGTTGAATAACCATCTCAATGACCTCCTCAAATCTACTTGTGAGGGGGGACCTGAATGATGGTTTTTGGGTCTTCCCTGCTAGTCCAGCTGGTAAAGAACCCACCTGCAGTGCGGGAGACCCCAATTTGATTCCTGAGTTGGGGAGAGCTTCTCCCCTGGAGAAGTGAAAGGCTACCTATTACAGTATTTTTGGGCTTCTCTGGTGGCTCAGCTGGTAAAGAATCCACCCGCAGTGTGCGACTTAGCAGCAACAATGTTGGAGAGCTGGGTTGGATCACTGGGTTGGAAAGATACCCTAGAGAGGGCAACGGCTTCCCACTCCAGTATTCTAGTATTCTAGCCTAAAGAACTCCATGAACTATGTAGTCCATGAGGTCGAAAGAGTTGAACACCACAGAGCAACTTTCACTTTCACTTTCTTTCTGTACTAGGAGCTCCTTCCAGAAAAACAAAAGGACTCATTCCAACAAGTATTGCCCCCAATTAGACTAGCTGAAAGCAGCATTCAACAAAAAGGGCCATGAATTAGTCAACAGAAAATGCATAATCTTCCATCAGGATAACCCAAGACTGCACTGTTTCTTTGATGAACAGGCAAAAACTCTTTCACCTTGGCTGGGAAGTTCTCATTCAGCTGCTATATTCACCATATATTTTATCTTCAGATTTCCATTTATTTCAGTCTTTACAAAATTGTCTTAATGGAAAAAAATTCAATTCCCTGAAAGACTATAACAGGCACTTGAACAGTTTTTTGCTCAAGAAGATAAAAAGTTTTGGAAGATAGAATTATGAAGTTGCCTGAAAAAAAAAAAAAATGGCAGAAGGTAGTGGAACAAAACAATGAATACGTTGTTCAATAAAGTCCTTGATGAAAATGAAAAATGTATCATTTATTTTTACTTAAGAACTGAAGGAACATTTTGGCTAACCCAATAGTAAACATGGAAAAACTATTAAAATCACCTTTTAAGCAAATTTCAGAACTAGAATGAAAGAAAGTGGTACAGCATCAAAACGAAGCGCATCTAAGAATACTGCAATACAAGCGAGCATAGCTGGCTTTCACCGTGAAGGCAGACACTTTACCCCATACTCAGAGACTGAATTTTCATGCTGGCAACTGTAAAGCAGATAGGAAAAGGAAATAGACACTAGGCAGCACACAAGGCAGATAACCTAATTGGCAGCCATATATATATATATAAAATACGTCCTAAAACTAATAAATGGATTTAAAACACGATCACAGGATACCAGGTCCATGTACCGAAATACCTACTGCATCTCGATACACTAACAAACGGTAAATGCTCCATATGCACTAGATAAGAAATGAGCATTCATCAACTGCTGAGCATAATGTACTGTATCAATTAAGTTGTCTGTTAACTGTTACTCATATCTTTTATTCCTTGTTGATTTTCATCTACTTGTATCAGCTATGAAAATGGGGTCAAATTTTCCTATTATAAAATTAATAGGTCTACCCTTTTAGTTTTATCCATTTTTGTTTTACATACATAAAAACTGTCAATTAGAAAATATATAGTTATAATGGCTGTAGTATAATAAAAATAAATATTTGATCTTTGTCCCTGGCACACAGTTCCTAAAACCCTTTGAATTTGTGCAGTAACAAAATTCTTCGGTATGTTAATGAGATAAGTGGTGGCGCTAGGCAGTTCAGTATAGGGGGATGGGTGCCAGAAAGACTAAGCCATTATTAGAAGCCTGTAATTTTCAGCCCTACACCCAACCTACAGAGAAGGGAGAGGGACCAGAGATCTTGTTAGTGGCCTACAATTTCATTAATAATGTCTAAGTAATGAAATCTCCATAAAAATTTATAATTGAATGGGTACCTTCCAGGTTACTCAGCACATCAAGGTGCTGCATGGAGAAGGCAATGGCACCCCACTCCAGTACTCTTGCCTGGAAAATCCCATGGATGGAGGAGGCTGCAGTCCATGGGGTCACTAAGAGTCGGACATGACTGAGCGACTTCACTTTCACTTTTCACTCTCATGCATTGGAGAAGGAAATGGCAACCCACTCCAGTGTTCTTGCCAGGAGAATCCCAGGGACAGGGGAGCCTGGTGGGCTGCCGTCTATGGGGTCGCACAGAGTCGGAAATGACTGAAGTGACTTAGCATATAGCAAGGTGCTCCAACAGGGGTGCACTCAGAGAGGTCACAGAAGCTCCATGCCCTTCTTTCCATACATTACCCCATGTATGTCTTCCACTTGGCTCTTTCTGAGCTGTAGCTTTTACAATAAACCAGTAACACCAGGTTAACTTCCGGAAGGGGTTAAAGAGAGCAGCATAGGAGGGCTGTAAACTTACCTCCTCCCATTAACACAATATATTTACAGCTACATAAGGAGCAGTTTTCCTTTCGAAAGGAACCTGAGAACTAGATGAACAGCATCTTGACAAGAAAAGACAAAGGAGGTGTATGGGGAGAGGTAGGAAAGGCAGAGACGTGGTTTCGTGAGGGACTCCACACCAGGAGCAGCTACAAATACAGAACTTTTCCTCAAGGAGTGAAGAGAATGAGCACCACATGAGGCACTCCAACCCTCAGGCCCAGCACAGGAAAGGTGACCCCCTCAAAACACCTAGTTTAGTGAATGACTGGGAATTAAACCCAGGAAATCAGCAGAACTGAAGGGAAGGGAGAACCTACTATTAAAAGGCTCACATGCAGACCCACTCACCCTGAGATCCAGTGCAAAAGAAACAGTTTGAAAAGCACCTAGATCATACGCAAAGGAGACCCAGATACTGATCTTAAAGTAAGTAGCTGCCAGAGAGACATGAACCAGCTGGAACATTCTCTGGGGACAGAAGCACTGGCAGGCTTTGCAATATCACTCTAACTTGCAATATCATTCTTCACGATATCATTCTAGCTGGTGGCAGAGCTGATGGATGCCATTTTTGGTGTCCTCCCTCTAGCCTATTAGCACCAGGGGGATGCTCTACCTACCTCACGTCAAAACCCTGAACCCTCATTTACCTCATACAGCAGCCACGCTACAACTGGGCTGGGCAAACATCCCACACTCAACCAACCCCATGCAGCAGCCTAGCCAGGTAAATGCAACATACCCTCCTTTCCTGCAAAGCACACACAGCCCTGCCATAGCCATCAGGTGCATACACCCCATACAAGTGCCACACCTTGACTGCCTAGCAGTGATGGTGGCCAGGAAACGGCACTTCAGGGCTCACAGGCCATCTACTACAGAAGATCACTCTTTCAAGAATGGAATTGGTAGCTATTTCACCCAATACACAAAGACAAACACAGAGAGTCAGGCACCCGAGGAGGCCTAAAAATATACCTTCCAAACTAAAGAACAAGACAAATCTCCAGAAAAAGACCTTAATGAAATGGAGATAAGCAACTTACATAATAGTTAGAAGTAATATTCATAAAGATCCTCACTGAACTCGAGAAAGCAATGAACACAGAACATCAACGAAGAGAAGGAATTCCCTGGCAGTTCAGTGGTTAGGAGTTGATGCTTTACTGCCAAGGCCTGGGTTCCATCCCTGGTTGGGGAACTAAGATCCTGCAAGCCACACAGTCAAAACAAAAACAAAACAGAGATAGAAAATATAAGAAAGTACCAAACAAGGTATAACTGAACTGAAAAATCTACTTGAGGGGTTCAGAATCAGACTGGATGAACTACAAGAACAAATCAGTGAGCTGAAAAACAAAGCAATGGAAATCACCCAAACTGAGCAGCAAAATGGGAAAAAAATTGAAAAATATGGAAGATACCATAAGGGACCTCTGGAACATCAAGATGAATAACATTCACGTTATAGGGGCCCCAGAAGGAGAAAAGGGAAAGAAAGGGCCAGAAAAATTACTTGCAGAAATAATGGCTGGGAACTTCCCTACGTGGGGAAGGAAGCAGACATATAGGTTGAGGAACCCCACAGAGTTCCAAATAAGACCAACCCAAAGAGAAACACAGTGACACACATTATGATTAAAATAGGGAAAGTTAAGGGTAAAGAGAGCATCTTAAAAGCATAAAGAAAAAAATATCTATTACATACAAGGGAAACGTCATGAAAGTATAAGCAGATTTTCAGCAGAAATTTTACAGACCTGAGAGAGTGGCATAACTTATTCAAGTGCTAAAAATAAAATTCAACCGAGAATTCTCTAAGTCATCAAGGTTATCATTCAGAATGATATGGCAGTGGAGATTATCACCACTGTACCAGTCGTATAAGAAATACTAAAGTTTGGAGAAGGAAATGGCAACCCACTCCAGTATTCTTGCCTAGAGAATCCCAGGGATGGTGGAGCCTGGTGGGCTGCCGTCTATGGGGTCTCACAGAGTCGGACCCGACTGAAGCGACTTAGCGGCAGCAGCATACTATTTCTTGAGCTTCCCAGGTGGTGCTCGTGGGTAAAGAATCTGCCTGCCAATGCAGGAGACACCACTTTGATCCCTGGGGCGGGAAGATCCCCTGGAGGAGAGCATGGCAACCCACTCCAGTGTTCTTGCCTGGAGAATCCCATGGACAGAGGAGCCTGGCGGCTACAGTCCACAGGGTCGCAAAGAGATGGACACGACTCAGCATGCACACACTTCTTCCTGAGATGTGCTAAGCAGAAACAGTCACGCTGCGTAGTGCTGTAGTTTTTCAGACTTGTTTTATGAAAAATTTTTAAAAATGTGAATAAAAACAAGATAATGTGGTGGAAAAAAAAAAGATACTAAAGTGAAAAGATTCTTATTAACAGTAAAAGAACATACAAAAGGGAAAAGGTAAAAATACAGTAATGGTAGTGGATAAATCACTACAAAGAAAGTATGAAAGCTAAAAGACAAAAGTAAACTAAAAATATATAATAATTAGTTAAGGAAAATATAATATTAAAAGATGGAAAAGGTATCATTAAAAATATAAAAGGTGACAGAGGAGTAATAATTTACAGCTTTCAAAAAAGTTACTATCAACTTAAAAAAGATCACTATATATTTAAGATTATATGCGAACCTCACAGTATCTGTCTGCACACACACACACACACACACACACACACACACACACACAAACTTATAATAAATATAATAAAGACACAAAAGAAAGTGAGATTAAATAAAACACTACGGAAGTGAGATAAATAAATAAAACACTAAAATAAAGCCAGCGAACAAGAGAGAAAAAGGAGAAAGAACAGAGAGGAGCTACAAAAACACACAGAAAACTACTAACAAAATGGCAATAAGTAAATACCAATCAGTAATTAATTTAAATGCAAATGAACTAAAACTCAAAAATCATACAGTTGCTAAATAAGCAAAAAGAAGAACCATCTCCATGCTGTCTACAAGAGACTCAATTCATAAGTAAGAATACAGACTGTATGTGAGAGGATGTAAGATATGTTACTCAAATGGAAATGAAAAAAGCTGGTGCAGCAATATTTATGTAAGACACTTGTGACCCTATGGACTATAGCCCACCAGGCTCCTCTCCCCATGGGATTCTCCAGGCAAGAATACTGGAGTGGGCTGCCACTGGAGTGGGTTGTCCTCCTAACTCAGGGATCGAACCCAGGTCTCTTGCATCTCCTGCATTGACAGGCGGGTTCTTTATCACTAGCACCACCTGGGAAGCCCTGTAATAAAAGACAAGGGCACTATATAATGATAAGTGGGGTCAATCTATCAAAAAGACATAACATTTATAGACATAACATTTATAGATATATGTGCACCCAATATAGGAGAACGAAAAATACATAAAGCAAATACTAATGGACCTAAGGGGGAAAAGTGAAAGCAATACAATAAGAGTAGGGGATTTTTCACACCTCATTTATATTGATGAACATATCAATGGTCTTAAATGGAACATTATTCAGTATGAACTTAATAGACATATAAAGAGTATGCCACCCAAAAGCAGCACAATACACATTCTTCACAAGTGTACATGTAACCTTCTCCCTCCCATGCAAAGATCACATGTTAAGCCACAGAACAAGTCTCAATAAATTCCAAAGAAAATTGAAGTCACAGCAAGCATCTTTTTCGACCACAATGGTATGAAACTAGACATCAATTACAAGAAGCAAACTGAAAAAAGAAATGTAAACAAAATGCTACTGAACAGCCAGTGGGTCACTGAAGAAATCAATAGATAAATCAAAAAATACCTAGGGACAAATGAAAACAGAAATAAAATGTACCAAAGTCTATGGGATGAAGCAAAAGTAGTCCTATGTGGGACATTCATAGCAATATAGGATTGTCTCAAGACAGAAGAAAAGTCTCAAGTAAACAACATAATTTTACCTAAAGGAACTAGGAAGAAAGAGGAACAAAGTCCAAAGTTGGTAGGAGGAAGGAAATAATAAATAGGAGAAAATGATAAATAAATAAGTGATTTAAATAATTAAATAATAAATAAAACTGAGGGAAAAAAACAGAAGAGATCAATTAAACTAAGAGCTGTTCTCTGAGAAGATAAAAACAAGTCAATAAACCTCTAGGTAGACTAACTAAGGAAAAGAGACAGTACTCAAATAAAATAAAAAGTGAAAGAAGATAAGTTACAACTATTAATACAGAAATACAAAGGATCGTAAGAGAATATTAAGCACATATACACCAACAAACTGGACAACCTAGAGAAAACAGATAAGTTTCCAGAAATATACAGTCTACCAAGACTGAAAATTTAGGAAATAGAAAACCTGACTACACAAATTGCTATGAAATGAAATTGAATCAGTAATCAAAAAATTTCCAAGAAACAAAAGCCCAGAACTAGATGCTTGCCTGCTGAATTGTTCCAAACATTCAGAGAACAGCTAATGCCTGTTTTTCTAAAACTCTTCCAAAAAACCAAAGAGGAGGGAAGGCTTCCAAACACTTTTTATGAAGCCTGCATTATCCTGATACAAAAGCAGATAAGGATACCACACACACTCACAAACACACACACTCATACCTAAGAAAGGAAGGAAGGAAAGGAGGAAGTGAGGAAAGAAAATTACAGGTCAATATCCATTATTAACACAATGTAAAAATCTTCAAAAAAAATATTAGCAAACTGAATTTAACAATATATTAAAAGGGTCATATATCATGAACAAGTGGAATTTATCCCAGGGGTGCAGTGATATCTAAATATCCATAAATCAAACAATGTGACACACCACAGTAACAAACCAAAGAATAAAAATCATATAGTCATCTCAATAAATGTAAGAAAAACATTTGATAAAATTCAACAACAATTTATGATAAAAACTCAACAAGTATGCACAAATGGACATGTACCTTAACATAGTAAAGGAAATACATGATAAATCTACATCATACAACTCAACAGTGAAAAGCTGGAAGCTTTTCTTCCATTAGGAACAAGATAAGGATGCCCACTTTCACCATTTCTATTCAACATGGTATCGGAAATCCTAGCCACAGCTATCAGACAAGAAAAAGGACTCAAAATTGGGAAGTGAAATTGTCACTACTTGCAGAAGACAAATTGAATACAGAAAACCCTAAAGACTCCATCAAAAAGCTAATAAAGGAATTAAGCAAAGTCACAGGATA
Source organism: Neotragus moschatus (assembly GCA_006410615.1). NCBI lineage: Eukaryota > Metazoa > Chordata > Mammalia > Artiodactyla > Bovidae > Neotragus > Neotragus moschatus. The sequence continues at coordinate 175,591 of SJYA01002259.1, forward strand.
CAAAATAAATATCCATGGCATTTCTATATACTAATAGAGAAATACCAGAAAAAGAAATTAAGAAAACAATCCGATTTACAACTGCATCAGAAGAATATCTAAGAATAAATTTATTGAAGTAGGTAAAAGATCTTACATTAAAAACCATAAGACACTGATGAAAGAAATTGAAGAAGACCCTAATAAATAGAAAACTCTTCAGTGCTCATGGATTGTAAGTATTAGTATTGTTAAAATATCCATACTACCCAAAGCAATCTACAAATTCAATGCAATCCCTACCCAAAGTCCAATGACATTCTAGTTCACAGGACTAGAACAAATAATTCTAAGATTTGCATGGAACAACAAAAGATCTGGAACACTCAAGAAAAACTTGAAAAGAACAAAGCTGGAGGTATCAAGTTCCTGATTTCAAACTGTACTACAAAGCTTTAGTCATCAGTTGTATGGTATTGGCACAAAAACAGACATAACAATCAATGGAAAAGAACTGAGATCCCAGAAATAAACCCACACCTATATAGGCAATAAATTCACAATAAAGGTGCAAAGAACTTACAATGGAGAAAGGACTATCTCTTCAGTAAATAGTTTGGGAAAACTGGATAGCCATGTGCAAACGAATAAAATTAGACCACTACTACCTTATGTCATACACAAAAAGTAACTCATAATAGATTAAAGAATTAAATGTTAAGACTTGAAACCATAAAATTCCTAGAAAAAAACACAGGCAATAACCTCAGTGAAATCAGCCTTAGCAATATTTTAGGGGATCTGACTCCAAAGGTAAAGGAAACAAAAGCAAAAATAACCAAACGGGACCACATCAAACTAAAAAGTTTCTGCACGGCAAAGGGAACCATCTCTAAAGTGAAAAGTCAACCTACTGAGTAGGAGAATATATTTGCATACCATATATATATAATAAAGAGTTCATACTGAAATTATACAAAGAATTCATAAAACTCAACAACAAAAAAACCAAACAACCCATTTAAAAATAAGCAGAGGAGCTGAATAGACATTTTTCCAAAGACATACAGATGGCCAACAGACACACGAAAAGATGTTCAACATCACTAATTATTATAGAAATGCAAGTCAAAACCACAATGAGATAATACTTCATACCTATTAGAATGGCTATTATAAAACAGACAAAAAATAGCAAGTGCTGGAGAGAATATGGAGAAGAGAGAACACACACATTGTTGGTGGGGTTGTAAATTGGTACAGTCACTATGGAAAATGGTGTGAAGACTTCTCAGAAGGTTAAAAATAGAACTACCACATGATCCAGCTATTCCACTTCTGGGTATTTAGCCAAATATAAAAACACTAAATCAAAAAGATCTATGCACCCCTATACTCACTGCAACATTACTGACAATATCCAAGTTACAGAAACAACCTAAGTGTCAATCAATGGATGAATGGATAAAGATATATACGCATACACAATGGCATAGTACTCAGCCATAAAAAGAATGAAATCTTGCCACTTGCAACAAGACAGATGACTCTAGAAGGTACTATGCTAAGTGAAAAAAGTCAGAAGGAAAAAGACAAATACTGTATGATTTCATTCATACATGGAATCTAAAAATACAAACAAAACTAAAGAGAAACAAACTTATCAATAAAGAGAACAGATCAGTGGTTACCAAAAAGGAAAGTAGGCAAAAGTGGTGAAGAGGGTCAACTATATGGTGATAGATGGTAACTAGATTTTTAGGAGGTCATCACTTTGTAGCATATGTAGATGTCAAAATATAATGTTGTACACCTGAAACTTATATATTAAAAAAAAATACATATTGAGGATATTTCCTGAGTTCTGTGAGTCTACAAGAAAATTACTGAATTTGAAGAAGGAGCTATAGGAACCCTTAATCTATAGCTGGTTGCTCAAAAGTATGAGTGGCCTGGGACTTGCAAATAGCATTTGTAGTAGGCGCAGTCTTGTGGGATCTCTTGATAACTCCAGCGAGATAATATCAGAATTGAATTGAACTGCTGGGTGCCTAGATGGTATCCAAAGAGTTGGAGAACTGGTTAGTGTGAGAAAAAGAAAACCCACACATTTGGTGTCAGAATGTTGTAACTACAAGAGCTTAATGAGTGTATGTATATTTTCCTTATATATTCATCTGCTAACATGGCACTGCTTTTTTTGTATGTGGCTAGATGACTTCCCTGGTGATGCCAGTGGCAAAGAACTGCCTGCCATGTCCCTTTCCTCAAACTATTATTAAAATTTTATCTTCATCTTTGGTTTTCAGAAGTTTTAATATTATGTGGCTGGATATATTATATGCCTAGATGTATCAATATTTATCCTGTCATGGAGTCAATGGAATTCTTGAATCTATGTACAGATTTATGTATTCAGTTGGCTCCAAAATTCTCAGCCATTATCTCTTCAAATATTGTTTCATCCCATTTTCTCTCTTTCATCTTTTTCTGGAACTATAAACACAGAATATTAATTTTTTTACTGTGTCTAATATGAACCCTAACTCATTTTTAAACTTTTGTTCTATTTGTTTTCCTCTTCATGTTTCAGCCTCAGTATTTCCTTCTGACCTATCTTCCAGTTCACTAATCCTCTCTTCATTTGCTGTGAAACCTATCAAGTTTTAATGTGAGTCACTGTATGTTTCATTTCTACACTAGCACCCAGATTACTTTAGTCCAATATGAGATTGACTTGATCAGAACTGAGTTTCAGTTTTGTGAGGGCTTGCCTATTTCCATCTGTTCTTATACCAAATGAGGTACTCTTTCAGATGTTCCAGTTAAGCACCTGAGCCCTCTCTCTTTTTTGAGAACAGAACTCCAATTTCTGTTTCCCTTACCTGTAAGATTTCTGAAAGTGAGCTTTAACTTCTCTATCTCCAGAAAGCTACTTATAAGAGAAAAGTAAAGCTGAAGGTTGGGGGTTCACCTCTCAAAAAACCTATTTCTGCGACTCTTAGTACCTTGAGTATTTAATGATTTTATAGCTCTAACACCTTCAAATAAATGAATCTATATTTTAATCAAGGATTTTTTTTGCTGTTTTCAGCATAAGAGTTGGTGTGATATAAACAAGTGTGTTAGAATCAGAAGTTCTGTGCAAATATTTCATATGTCAAAGTTCTCAAAATATTTTACTGGATTTTGATTGGAATTTCACAAAATTTATAGACGAATTTAGGAAGAACTTATATCTTCAGAAATATTTTTGTTCGATATTTAGGCATGACGTATGGCAGTGGCACCCCACTCCAGTACTCTTGCCTGGGAAATCCAATGGATGGAGGAGCCTGGTAGGCTGTAGTCCATGGGGTTTCGAAGAGTCAGACACGACTTCACTTTCACTTTCACTCTTCACTTTCATGCGTTGGAGAAGGAAATGGCAACCCACTCCAGTGTTCTTGCCTGGAGAATCCGAGCGACGGAGGAGCCTGATGGGCTGCCGTCTATGAGGTAACACAGAGTCAGACACGACTGAAGCAACTTAGCAGCAGCATCTGTTTTTCAGGTCTTCTAAATCACATATTATAATAAGAGTTTCAAGAATTTTCTCCATGTAGATCTTATGTATTACTTGTCAGGTTAAATCCTACTTTTTTGTTGTTGTTGTTATTGTTATATGAATGATATATTATTTCCTCTAGCTAAATATTTTACATATAAAGGAATTCTACTGATTTCTGGAAAACAATTTTTTATGGAGTTCATCTATTTCCCCTATAGTTTTTTATAAAGGTGAACTATAAATACTTACAGGTTTATCTCTTTTTTTTTCAATCCCATTAACTCATCTCTATTTTCTTAATGCTGCTGCTGCTGCTAAGTCACTTCAGTCGTGTCCGACTCTGTGTGACCCCATAGACAGCAGCCCACCAGGCTCCCTGTCCCTGGGATTTCTTAATGCACTGGCCAGGAATTCCAATAACATAAAAAATAGTGATAACCATCTTTGTCTTGTTCCTGATCTTAAATGGAATGCATGTAAAGTTTTTCCACTAAAGGTTTGCTTTAGGTTTCTGGCACATATCCTTCACCAAATTAAAGACATTCTCTTTTACTATTTTTCTGGCTTTTTAATAAATATATATTACTCATGCTTTTTCTGAAATTGAACAAACCATGTATTCAACAATTTTTAAATATATAACTTTTAAAGAGTCAATTTTGGATTTTGACAATATCTACTCTAACATATTTCTGGCCTTATTATTTCCTTCCTTCTTGTTTACTCTGTGGTTCTTTTACAAGTTTCTGAAATATCTGGCTCATTAGTTACTATGTTAGTTTGCCAGGGCTGCTGTAGTAAAGTATCACAGACTGAGCAGCTGTCAAACAGCAGAAATCTATCTTCTCTCACAGTTCTGGAAACTAGAAGTTCAAGATCAAGCTATCAGCAGAGCTGATTCCTCCCAAGAGTCATGAATGAAAGATCTGTTCCAGGCCTCTCTCTTCGGCTTGAGATGGACAACTTCTCCCCATGTCTTCAAGTCATCTTCCCTCTGTCTCTGCCAGCGTCCAAATTTCCCCTTCTTATAAAGACATCAAATGATATTAGATTAGGGCCCACCCTACCGACCTCATTTTAACTTAATTACCACTGAAAAGACCATTTCCAAATACTATCACATTTTGAAGTAGTGGAGGTTAGGACTTCAATATGTCTGGGTTTTTGGTGTTTTTTTTTTTTTTTTTTTTTAGCAGGTGGAGAAGGAGACATAATCCAACTGATAACAATTACCAGTTTCTTGTTTAGTTGCTAAGTCATGTCTGACTCTTTTGCAACCCCATAGACTGTAGTCTGCTAGGCTCCTCTGTCCATGGGATTTCCCAGGCAAGAATACTGGAGTGGGTTGCCATTTCATTCACTAGGTTATCTTCCCAACCCAGGGATCAAACCCACATCTCCTGCACTGGTAAGAGGATTCTTTACCACTGAACTACCACGGAAGCACCAAAAAAGATTTCAGTGCATACTGGACTACTGTTGTTTCGTTTAGCTGCTAAGCCGTGTCCATCTCCTTTGCAACCCCATGGACTGTAGCCTGCCAGGCTCCTCTGTCCTTGCAGTTCTCCAGGCAAAAATACTGGAGTGAGTTGCCATTTTCTTCTCCAGGGGATGTTCCCAATGCAAGGATCTAACCCATGTCTCCTGCACTGGCAGGGAGATTTTTTACCACTGAGCCACCAGGGAAGCCCACCAGAGTTTCTTACTTCCTGGTAAATGTAAGTCTCTCTTTAAGTACTTTACAAACTGTGAAATGCAATATTTCCATTAATATCTAATTATTTTATAAATTTTCCTATGATTTATGCTTTTAAGTCTGCAAACATCCCTAATTTTTTGTATCTGACTGATATGGATTACATTTTATTAAGGTCAGAGATCATGGTCTGCATAAAGATGATTTTTTTTTTAAGTTACTGAGGCAACTTTTGTGGGTTTCCCTGGCTCAGATGGCAAAGAATCTGCCTGCAATGTGGGAGACCTGAGTTAGATCCCTAGGTTGGAAAGATCCCTTTGAAGAGGGCATGACAACCCACTCCAGTATTCTTGCCTCGAGAATCCCCATGGGCAGAGGAGACTGGAAGTCCATGGGGTTGCAAAGAGTCAGACATGCCTGAGTGACTAAGCAGCAGCAGAGGCACCTTTTGTGGCTTAGAACATGGTAGATTTTAAGAAGGATCTTCATGTGCTAGAAGAAAACAGTGTATTCTCTTATGGATGGAGAACTCTATATATATCTATTAAGTTCAGCATGACAATCATGTCATTAAAATACTTCATATTTTGTCCAAATGGCAACACGGTGGACTTGGGTTACAGACACCAGATACTGAGATTAGACATAGCAACTGCAGGCTCAGTCTCTACAACTTCAGTAAATCCAGGATCCAGATCCAAGGATGTGGTAGGCCCTAGCCATGCTTTTTGGCCTGATGGTGCTGCTCGGTTTTGCAAGCAGACCCTATTTTTGCCCCTGTGCAGATGAACTGTTTAGGCTCCATAATGGGGATATGAGTTCAACAGGAGTTTTGAGCATTTCCTGGATAGACTCAAGCTGCCTCAGAGAGGATAGCTCGCTAAGAAAAATAGAGCTGTCAAAAAAAATTTGTGCTACCCACGAATAGTGGCTGAACTGCCTAAAGACTAAGAGAGACATTAGCAGCAGAGGCCTGCGTTTCTTTCTGGGGACCTGGGCTCACAGAAACCACTTCTGATCAGATCTGTATTGATAACAATAGGAACGCAAACAGAGATCCCTGTTGAAAGTCTACTGTGAAGTATGGGGATGGCTATATGGGGGCTTTCCTTTTGAAACCTGGAATTTCTGGACCAAGAAAGGTCTCTGGTAGCCTCTACGACTCGCATGTAGGCTGCAGGCCCTATTCTACCCACCAATGTGAGCACCATCTCAATGGCTTTCAGCCACCACGTGATGAAAGTGAAGAGAGACTCCTGAAGGCAGAAAGACCTGTGAACCTGGTCTACTCCTTCCTACAAAGACAACAAGCGCTACAGCTGCAGTCTCCACAATGTCCTTGAAGATCACAGATGATATTTACAAGAATGGTCAGCCCATAGAGGGACCCTTCCCTGTGTATGCCAACTTGTAGTAGTCTAAGCCTAAAGTTCAACATGTCACCAATGAAACGAAGGGAAGTCGCACCACCTGCCTCCTGGAGACTGGAGAGTAGAGAATGCCACCCCCTAACGGCTGGCTATCAACCTTAGAAAACGGAACGCAGTGACAACTGCATGTTCAAATTCTCTAAGAAAAGGACTACTGCGAGATCAAATCAGAGATAGTGGCCAGAATTTCATGCACTGATCAATACAGGAAAAAAGTCTAGCCTACTGCAGCCTATCCAGCCATCATCGCACAGTTTTGTTCTTAATATGGCAGATTGGGTTAAGGTGATGATGGGGATGGAAATTCTCTTTTTCAGTTAAGACTGAAGAGTTTAGACAGTGGCTATGAAAGACTTGGGACTTCACAGGTGGCAGTTAGTGGTAAAGAACTCGCCTGCCAATGAGAAGACACAGGCTCAATCCGGGGTTGGGAAGATTCCCTGGAGGAGGAAATGGCACCTTACTCCATGACTCTTGCCTGGAAAATTCTATGGGCAGAGGAGCTTTGGCGGGCTTCAGTCCATGGGGCCACAGAGAGTTAGACACGACTGAGTGACTCAGCAGCATGAAAGATTAGACTAGGCCAATCCTGTGTATACGGTTTGAACTGATCCTTTCTAGAGTAAACAGAGCTCTCCTACACAGAAAATAACTCCAAATCCTGGCTACATCTCAGCCTCATCTCCTTACTGTTACATCTCCTTACTGCTGACAAGGCAGAGCGCCTTTTAAATTTCCTAATAAGGACTTTCACAGAGACGAGTTCTACACAGAGCCTGCTGCCCTAAAGCCTGCTACAACCAACCTCCAACCCTTCCCCCACCAGAACATCTCCAGGGAGCAGAACTCACTGAGAACCTGAAGGGTTTAAATGGAATATAGAATTCCTAACAAGTATTTAAAACCCTACATATATTTATGACCTCTTTCCAAGTAGTTATTTTCTAGGTTTGGAATAAGTTAGGAGAAATGGTGCACAGCCCTTTAAGTGAAGAAAGCCATTTTTTCTTGGGAAAACTGTTGAACTTCCAGTGTTATATACCCTCTGTGTTCTGCAGCATGATTCTTTTTTCTTAACATAAACTTTATTTGTAAAATTTTTACAAAGACTTTATTTGTAAAGACTTCCCTGGTGGCTCAGATGGTAAAGCATTTGCCTACAATGCAGGAGAGCCCAGTTCGATCCCTGGGTCAGGAGGATTCCCTAGAGAAGAAAATGGCAACCCACTCCAGTACTCTTGCCTGGAAGATCCCATGGACAGAGGATCCTGGTAGGCTTCAGACCATGGGGTTGCAAAGAGTCAGACACAACTGAGCGACTTCACTTCACTTCACTTGGGCTGATCATAGTATGAGAAATTCTAACACTGGCTAGAACTACTGTGCTAGTTGCAGAGTATACATTCTAACCAGTTCAGTTCACTCAGTCATGTCCAAGTCTTTGCGATATCATGGATTGCAGCATGCCAGGCTTCCTTGTCCATCACCACCTCCTGAAGCTTGCTCAAAGTAATGTCAATCAAGTTGGTGATGCCATCCAACCATCTCATCCTCTGTTGTCCCCTTCTCCTCCTGCCTTCACTCTTGCCCAGCATCAGGGTCTTTTCCAATGTGTCAGTTCTTCACATCAGGTAGCCAAAATATTAGAGCTTCAGCTTCAGCATCAGTCCTTCCATAGAGTATTCAGGATTGATTTCCTTTAGGATTGACTGGTTTTATCTCCTTGCAGTCCAAGGGACTCTCAAGTCTTCTCCAACACCATAGTTCAAAAGCATCAGTTTTTCAGTGCTCAACTTTCTTTATGGTCCAACTCTCATATCCATACATGACTACAGGAAAAACCACAGCTTTGATTAAATGGACCTTTATTGGCAAAGTAATGTCTCTGCTTTTTAATATGCTGCCTAGGTTGGTCATAACTTTCCTTCCAAGGAGTAAGCGTCTTTTAATTTCATGGCTGCAGTCACCATCTGCAGTGATTTTAGAGCCCCCAAAATTAAAGTCTCTCACTGTTTCCATTGCTACCCCATCTATCTGCCATGAAGTGATGGGACCAGATGCTATGATCTTAGTTTTATGAAAGTTGCATTTTGAATGTTGAGTTTTAAGCCAGCTTTTTCACTCTCTTCTTTCACTTTCATCAAGAAAGCAAAGTTCCTCTTTGCTTTCTGACACAAGAATGGTGTCATCTGCATCTCTGAGGTTATTGATATTTCTCCTGGAAATCTTGATTGCAGCTTGTGCTTCATCCAGCTGGCATTTCGCATGATATATTCTGTATAGAAGTTAAATAAGCAGGATGACGATATACAGCCTTGACATACTCCTTTCCCAATTTGGAACCAGTCCGTTGTTCCATGTCCAGTTCTAACTGTTGCTTCTTGATGTGCATACAAATTTCTCAGGAGGCAGGTAAGGTGGTCTGGTATTCCCATCTCTTTAAGAATTTTCCGCAGTTTGTCATGATCTACACAGTCAAAGGCTTTATAGCATAGTCAGTGAAGCAGATTTGTTTTCTGAAATTCTCTTGCTTTTTCTATGTTCCAATGGATGTTGGCAATTTAATCACTTGTTCCTCTGCCTTTTCTAAATCCAGCTTATACATCTGGAAGTTCTCAGCTGACAACAGAAATAGCTTCAAACAGCACTTCCCTCGTGGCGCAATGGATAAGAATCCACCTGCCAATGCAAGGGACACAGGTTTGAACACTGGTGTGAGAAGATTCCACATGTCACGGAGCAACTAAGCCCCTGAGCCAGAACGACTGAGCCTGTGCTCTAGAGCCTGCTTGCTGCAATTACTGAAACCCACATACTCAGAGCCTGTGCTCCCTAACAAGAGAAGCTCCCACAATGAGAAGCCCGTGCACCACAACAAAGAACAGGCCCCACTCGCCACAAGCAGATAAAGCCTGAGCAAAGCATTGAAGACCTAAGACAGCCAAAAATAAATAAGTAAATAAAATTAGCCTTTAAAGAAGAAATGTGTGTGCACTTCCTCCCTCATTCACGTCCAACTCTTCGAGACCCTGAGGGAGTAGCCCACCAGGCTCCTCTGTCCCCGGGGTTTCTCCAGGCAAGAATACTGGAGTGGGTTGCCAAAACTTAAGACAAAACTAGGTGTTGCCCACTAAGTATAGATTTAACTGACCTGTAACCCCCTTGTGAAACTAGTCTGGGAGAAAACAGTTTTTACCATTTTTAAAAATCACTGCTCTGTCAAATATTTAAACACAGAACGGAATAACTATGTCATTAAAAAGTTCCACCTTCAAATAATAAATACTTCTAAGTCTTGATTTTTTTTTACATGCTTCACTTGACAATTTCTGAGGAGAGTTAAAACCTCTAAAACTGTTGAAAGTTCTTATAGTCCCGAGAGTTAAAACCTCTACAACTGTTGAAAGTTCTTACAGTCCCCTATGCAAATTCTATCAGTTGTTATTTTATACATTTTAAAGCTAATTTGTTAGATGAACATATATTCCATGATTATTATAGCTTCTTTCATTATTTTATAACATTTGTAATTGATTATAAAATACATAAAGAAAATAAAGGTAGAGTCCAACACGATTATAAAGTGAACAAAACAGAACTAAAACTAAGATCAAGTAACAGAACCCCAGGGCAAGCTTGAAATCCCTGATGTGTTCCACCTGCCCACAATTTCTGCTTTCCCAGTAGAGATAACCATTACCCTGACATATGTGATAAAAGCAAATCATATGCATTTTTTCCTTGTCTCCTTCACTCAGTATACTGTCAAGAGTTCAGAAACAAGATTATTCTAGCCTCATAGAAGGAACCAGGCAATGGTCCCTCTTTTTCTATTATCTGAGGAAATTTAAATTTAGAATTGCTTCTTCCTTAAATAATTCACAGAACCTTCAAATTAATTCATCTCAATCTGGAAGAATTTTTAAATGACTTTTAAAATAGATTACACACACATGCTTCAAAAATCAAAACAAGGTAAAAAGATTTCCAGTTAGAAGTATCACTCACACTTTTGTCTACCCCATTCCCTCTTATCCCTTTAAAATGACACTTTATGAAAACACAAGTATGAATCATAATATTTCTACCTCTTTTTAACAAAAGATAGTATTCTAAATCCATTATCCTACACCTGATTTTTTCATTTCACAATGTAACCTATAGATTTCTCCATATAAGTATAGTGAACTTTTTCTTTACTGCAGCTACACAGCATTCCATAGGTAGACAGACCATAACTTAGTCAATCCATTAATGGGTACTTTGCACTACATTTATTTTACTTTTATACTTGAATACTTGATCCATTTGTACTTTCTCCTAATATATGGTATGAATTTTAACTGGATCCACAAATGGACTTTTCCAATTGGCTATCCAGTTGTCTCAAGATCATTTATTATGAATTCCATTTCTTTTGTACTAATGGGAGGTCCTGTCTTTAGTAAATTTTAAATTCCTTTATGTAACTGACCCCATTTCTGGACTTCATATTCATGTGTTATTTGTTGAGGCTTTATAACATGTTTCAATTATATAATGGGTCTGTCATCACTCTACTTTTTAAGAGTTCTTCTGATGATTTTTAATTATATTCCTAAACTTAGAGTCAGCCTGTCTAATAATTAGCATATATATCAGTTATTTAATCTATAATTAATTTAGAAAGAATTAACACTTTTAAGATGTGCATTTTTTTCTTCCAGTATCTTTCAACTGTGGTTGTTTATACATATGAAAACTCATAACTTTTGTATAAATATTATCTCTTTAATTTACAGTAGCTTTCAGTTATTATCTTGGGTTTCTAAGATATGTAATGCTACTAACTGCTAAGTCACTTTAGTCGTGTTCGACTCTGTGCAACCCCATAGACAGCAGCCCACCAGGCTCCCCCGTCCCTGGGATTCTACAGGCAAGAACACTGGAGTGGGTTGCCATTTCCTTCTCCAATGCATGAAAGTGAAAAGTGAAAGTGAAGTCACTCAGTCCTGTCCGACTCTTCGGGACCCCATGGACTGCAGCCTACCAGGCTCCTCCGCCCATTGGATTTTCCATGCAAGAGTACTGGAGTCGAGTGCCATTGCCTTCTCCGAAGATATATAATAATATCGGCAAATTAGAATTTTAACCCTTTCTAGTTCTTATACCTGATTAATATGCTTTTTGGCAGAAAGTATGTGTATGTTTTTCTAGGTCACTGCAGTTCACTTCTGTTTGGCTCTAATTCTCGGCAATTTATTTGATGCTACTCTCTGGCTTATGTACTAACATAAAAGAAGAAAGAAAGCAAAGTTATCAGCAAGAAGGAAACTGACATTGATGTTTCTGTGATAAATAAGAATATTGTGACACTTCTTCAAAGACACTAACTTCTTGGAATGGGGGGAAAAGATCCATAATAAAGGGCAACCACTAAGAAAATAATACAGAGATGTGTGGTAAAAGAGTCAACAGAGAAATCATAAATAATAAATCACTAAAAAATACTCAACTCAAAGAAGGATCAATAGAATACTGATGAGACAAGGAGAAAACAAACAACAAATGACATAGCTAAATCTACTACATTTATAAATATATTAATTAAAAATAGTCTAAAGCAGGCTTCAGCAAACTGTGGCCTGAGGGTCAAATATGACACAACACTTGTTTTATAAATAAAACTGTCTTTGAACACAACCAAATCCATTCATTTACAAATTGTCAAAGGCTACTTTCACACTACAGAGACAGAATAGAGTAGCTGCCACACAAACCATATGGTCTTCCTTCAGGATCTAAATATTTACGGTCTGGCACTTTACTGAAAAAGTCTGCTGACCATGGTCTAAACAGTGCAGAGATTATCATAGTGTATAAGGAAAGCAAAATCTAACTATATGGCATGCATGAGACATTCCCTTAAATGCAAAAAGAAAAAGCCTATATTTATGTGAAACAAATTAGACTACAACACAAGGAATATTACCTTATCTAAAGTAAACATTCCATAAGGCTAAAAGGGTTGGTATACCAGGAAGAGATAAAAATTGAAAAAGTGTATACCCCCATTAAGAGTTCCAAAATATATAAAATAAACAGTGATAAATTACAAGAGGAGGAACAGGCATACTCACAATTATATTTGGAGACTTTAATACTCTTCCCTCAAAAACAACACTGAACAAATTTCAACAAATTATGGAAGATCTAATGACAACATTAACCATCTTGACCCAACTGACATTTATAAAGACTAAAAGCAACAAATGTAGAGTAAAAACTAATTTCAAGTACACATGGAGTGTTCATAAAGACAAGCCATATTCTGATCATATGGCAAATTTCAATAAACCTTACAACTTTTGAAAAATTAAGAGTGTGATGTCTGATGATAAAAAAATGAATTAAAGTCATAACAGCAAGACAGTTCACAAAGTCTAAAAATTACCAAAAGTGATGCACATAATGACTCATCAAAGAAGACATCAAAATTAAATAGTATTTTGATATGAATGACAGTGAAAATATAACATCAATATATACACCTAACTCTGTTTAGAGGGAAATTTATAGCTTTAATGCTTAAACTAGAATGGAAAAGAATCAAAGATCTAAGTTTCTGTCTAGAGAAGCATAAAGAAGATGAACAAATTAAATCCAGAGAAATTAAAAGGAAAGAAATAACAAAGATTTTTTAAATGCTAAAAAAAAAAAAAAAAGGTTTAAGTTAAAAAGAGACAAGTGAGTGAAAGTCGCTCAGTCATGTCCGACTCTTTGAGACCCCATGGACTGTTCAGTCCGTGGAATTCTCCAGGTAAGAATACTGGAGTGGGTAGCTGTTTCCTTCTCCAGGTCTCTAGCATTGCAGGCGGATTCTTTACCAGCTGAGCCATCAGGGAAGCCCAAAAGGAGACAAAAATATAGACAATTCACAAAGCCGAAGTAGCTTTGTTCAATTATTAACAACACTGAAAAACTTCTACACGACTGATCAAGAGAAATAAAACATGAATTATAAATATATGCAGAAAGAGAGAATATCATCTTGTATTCCACAGACATCAAGAAATAACAGATATTATGAACAACCTTATACATTCAAAAATTTAAAAGAATTATCCAAATTCTATGAAACACAAAACTTACTGACGGCAACAAAAGATGAAACAGAAGATCTTACTAACTTTATAAGCACCAAGAAGTTAAATTAGTAGGATTAAATGCCCCACAAGTCCAGATGGCGTCACTGGTAAATTTTAAAGAAAAATAAATACATAAATAAACACATACTTTTTTTCTGAAAAAGAGAAAACACTCCCCAATTCATAAGTCCAGCATAACCTGATGTCAATATTTGACACAGACATGATTTAAAACAAGAAAATTATAGGTAAACATGTGGCTCAGACAGTAAAGAATCTGCCTGCAATACAGAGAACCTGGGTTTGATTCCTGGGTTGGAATGATCCCCTGGAGAAGGAAACAGTAACCCACTCCAGTACTGTTGCCTGGAGAATTCCATGGACAAAGTAGCCCGGTGAGTTACAGTCCCTGGGGGGCAAAGAGTTGGACACAAGTAAGCAACTTTCACTTTCACTTTACTTCCCCTGAATATAGACATGGAAACAGTTAAGAAAATATCAAGGAACTGAATAAATCAATTATCTCAAAAGGACAGTGGTGAAAGTGAAAGTGGCTTAGTCGAGTCCAACTCTCTGTGACCCCATGGACCATACAGTCCATGGAATTCTCCAGGCCAAAACACTGGAGTGGATAGCTATTCCCTTCTCCAAGGGATCTTCCCAGCCCAGAGATCGAACCCAGGTCTTCCATGTTGCAGGCGGATTCTTTATTAGATGAGGCACAGGGAAGCCACAAAGGACAGTAAGTCATGACCAAATGGAGTTTATCCTAGGGAGTACTTTAATATTTGAAAATCAATCTACGTAATATCAAAGGCATAATTCATGAAAGAAATAATTGATAAGCTGGGCTTCATTTTAAAACTTCTGCTCTGTGAAGGATACTGTTAAAAGCATGAGAAACAAGCCTTGCGAAAAAAGTATTTGCAAAAGATATCTGATGAAGGATTATTATCTAACATATAGCATAAAAAATCTCTTAAAAGTTCTACAATAAGAAAACAAACCATCCTGTTAAAAGATTAAAGATCTCAATATATGCTTTACCAAAGAGGATATACAGATGATAAATAAGCACATGAAAAGATGCTCAACATCCTCTAGGGAACTACAAATTAAAACAGTAAGATGTCACTACACACCCATTAGAATGACCAAAATTCAAAATACTGACAACTGCTAAATGATGGTGAGCATGTGGAGCAATAGGAGCTCTCATTCACTGCTGGTGGGAATGCAAAATGGTACAGACACTTCGGTAGACTGTTGGTGGTTTCTTAAAAAATTAAATAACGCTCTTAAACATATGATTCAGCAATTCTGTTTCTTAGTATTTAGGCAAATGAATTGAAAGTTGATGTCCACACAACAACTGCCACATGACTGTTTATAGCAGCTTTGTTCATAATTACCGAAACTTGTTAAAAAACAAAGATGTCCTTCAGTAGGTGAAAGGATAAATAAGCAGTGGTACATTCAAACAATGAAATATTCCCTGGTGCTAAAAAGAAAGGAGTCATCAAGCAATATATAGACACAAAGGAAACTTAAAATAACTATTATTACATGGAAGAAGCCAATCTGAAAAAGCTATATACTGTATAATTTCAAGTCTATGACATTTGGGAAAAGGCAAAACTATGAAGGCAGGAAAAAGATCAGTGGTGATCAGAGGTTAGGAGAGGGAAGGGATGGACAGACAGAGCACAGAGGATTTTTAAGGGTGTGAAAAACTATTACATATTATACTAAAATGCTGGATAAATGTAACTACACATTTTTCCAATGTATAACACCAAGAGTGAAGCCTAATGTAAAATACAGACTACACCTTATGATATGTCAATGTAGATTCAACAGTTATAATAAACATATCATTCTTGTGTGGAAAACTAATAATGAGAGAGGCTGCACATGTGCAAGGGAAAGGGGTATACAATAATTCTTTGTACTTTGTGCTCAATTTTGCCATGGACCTGAAACTACTCTAAAAAAACAAAGCCTATTTTAAAAATCCATCAAATTAATCCACCGAATTAACAGAATAAAAGAGTAAATCCACATGACTACTAAATCCTCAGCAAACTAATAATAGAAGTTAATTTCTTTAATCAGATAAAGCGTACCTACAAAAACACATATAATTAACATCATACTTACTAGTCAAATACTAAATCCTATCTCCTTAAATTCAGGAATAAAGTAAGAACATGTACCCTCAAGAGACCCATTCAACATTATATTAGAGGTTGGAATTAGTAATAATACGTTAAAATAGAGAAATAGAACACAAACTCTAGGAACTGAAAAGGATACTATTCCTCTTCTCAGATAATATGGCTGTTTGCAGGGAACAACTAAGAAAGTAGCAACCAAAAAAACCAAAAACTATTTAAAAAATAATAAATGAATTTAGAAAATAAAGTCAGATAAAAAATGAGTGGTATATCTATACACTAAGAGCATACTATGTGAAATATAAATTTTTAAATATCATTTACATTAGCATCAAAAAACATAAAAATTTTAGCAATAAATTTAACAAATTATGAACAAGATCTATATACTAAAATTACAGAATACTCTTTAAAAAAATTAAAAGACAAAGAAAACTGCCATGTTCATGGACTAACTAGTAGACTCAAGATTAAGATGCCAGTCCTCCCAATATTAATCTACAAATTGAATGTAAACTCAATTTCAATACCAGTAAGTTTTTATGGAAACTGACACACTGATTTCTAACATTTATATAATAATGGAAAAGTCCTCAGTTAAACACTCAACTTGACAGTATAAACCTACAAATCAAGATTGTGTGGTACTGACATAAGGATAGAAAAAGATATTGATGAAGTAGAACAGAAAGAGGAAAAACAGATCAACATTCATATGGTCAACTGACATTATTGACAAAGGTACTGAAGTAATTCAACAGAGGAGAAACAGCCTTTCAACAAATGGTGCTGAAACAACTGCCATGTGCCTTGTGGATAGCCACATGGAAAAAAATTAACCTCGATCCTTATCACATATCAGACATGAATTAATCTGAAATGAATCACCAATCTAAACATAAGAGCTAAAACTACAATGGTTTTAGGGAAAGACATACATAAATATCTCTGCGACCTGGATATAAATAAGGATTTATTACAAAGAACATAAGAAAAGAATAACCAAAAAGGAAAAAAATTGATAAAATTAAACCTAATTTCTGCTCATCATAAGACATTTTTAAGAAAATTAACAGGAAATTTATGCAGCCTTTGAGAAAATACTGACAAAATATTTATCTGACAAAAGACATTTATAAATATAAAATATAAAGAATTCTTACAACTTAATGACACAAATACTTCATTTTTTTCACTGAACAAAATATCTGAACATATACTTCACAAAGGAAGATATAACACAAAAATTCATCGTTCTGTTTTTATATAACACAAATCCACATAACAATATGATTTAGCCATAAGACACTATTACACATCCATTAGAATGACTAAAATTTAAAAGACCCAGAAAAAAAAAAAAAATACTGGTGAGAACACAGAACTGATAGGAATATAAAATGGTACAACCCTATTAGGAAAAAAAATGTAGTTTCTTTTCCATTTAAATATGCATCTACTACTTAGCAGTTCCAATCCACTACTTATCCAAGAAAAATGAATACACAGTTCCGTAAAACTTGTACACGAATATTCACTTCAGTTTTAATTCTAACAACCAAAAATGAGAAAATATGCAATTGTTTATCAATAGAAGAATAAACTATGGTATACTAAAAAAGCAGTATACTAATCAGCAGTAAAAAGTATTACTACATTTGATCATAAGAATGAATCACACAGACATTATTCTGAGCAAAGGAAGCCAGACACAAAAGATTATATATGGTATGATTTATTTACATGAAATTTTCAAATGGTCAACACTAATCCATGGTTAAAATTTAGAACAGTGGTTGCTCTTGACAGAAGTTACAGGAAACTAACAGGAAAGGGAACTTCTTAGAGTGACAGAAACATTCTGTATCTTGAGAAAGGTAAATCCATTTGTCAAAACTCATAGAATTGTAAATAATACAACTAGTGTATTTCAACATATATAAAATCTACCTCCAAAGATATAAACAAACAACCAAAAGAAATTGCACTCCTAGTCTAGATGACTTCACCAGAGAATACTTTCAAACATATAAAGAAATAGCAATAATCTTAAACTCAGAAAATTGATAATATGTGAATAACTCCCAAATTGTCTTAAGAGATACGCATAACATTTTTAAAATATAAGGAAATTAAAAGATAGATAAGTCAAAGGCTAATCTTTTTCATGCACATAACAAAAAATAGTAAATAAAATATTAGCAAATCAAAACCAACAATATACTAAAAGAATACATCAGGAACAACCAGATTTATATAGCAATCCACTATTGGTATATTTAAAAATTAATCAATATTACTTCCACATTAACCAGATAGAGAAGTTAAATCATATAATCAATACAGATATAGAAAACCTTCGGACAAAAGTTAACTCTGATCCATGATAAAAGCTCTCAACAGACTAGGACTGCAAGGAAAACTTCCTTTACCTAAAAAAGAGTACATCCTTAACTTAAAAAGAGTAACAATTAAAAGAAAAGCTGAAGCAAACTTCATACTTACCCCTGAATCACAAACCACACAAAAATTTGTTTTCAACAACTGAATTCAATGTTTTAAGCAAAAAAATTCTCTACTGCAATAATATGGAAAAAGAAATAAAAGGAAAAATGAAAGAAAGAAAAAAGCTGTCATTATTTGGAAATGGTATGACTATGCACATGACATTTTTTTTAAATTCATAAATACACTAGACTTAGTTAATACATCAAGATATTTAAACACAAGATCAATACACAAAAGGTAATTTGTATTTCTAGTCTAGCAGCAGTTATAGGAAATGGCAGCCCACTCCAGTGTTCTTGCCTGGAGAATCCCAGGGACGGGGGAGCCTGGTGGGCTGCCGTCTCTGGGGTCACACAGAGTCGGACACAACTGAAGCGACTTAGCAGCAGCAGCAGCAGGTATAGGCTCATCAATAAACATCAAAGACTCAAAATAGAATTTAATGAAACACGAACAAAAATTCTACATTAAAAACTATTAAAAATTAATAAAAGTGGTGAAAGTGAACGTGAACTCGCTCAGTCGTGTCTGACTTTTTGCAACCCCATGGACTATAGCCCACCAGGCTCTTCTGTCCATGGGATTCTCCAGGCAAAAATACTGGAGTGGGTTGCCATTTCCTTCTCCAGGGGATCTTCCTGACCCAGGGATTGAACTTGGGTCTCCCACATGGCAGGCAGATGCTTTATCCTCTGAGCCACCAGGGAACTCAAAAATTAATAAAAGTAGCACACATAACATCTGACCAACAGAAATTCCTTTGCAATCAAATGTAGAAAAGTAGTCTTTAAATAAATGATGCCGTGAAATCCACAAAAAATAAAATGAACCTTGACTATACTTCACAAAACACAACGTAATACCAGATGGATCACAGACCTAAATGAAAAAGATTTTTTATAGATTATATAACAGGAAACATCTTCATGACCTTCAGGATAGAAAAAATTTAACAAATACAAAAAAACACTAATCATAAAGAAAAGCTTAATTAAATGCATTTCACCAAAATTAAAATCTTCTCTTCAATAAAAGATCTATACAGAGAAAAGTTAAGCCACAGACAGGAAGAGATTTTGTTTAATACATGAGCATGCATGCGTGCACAAACATACACACACACACACACATACACACACACACACACACCCTCTAACAAAGAACTTGTATCCAGAATATACCAATGAGTCACCTGTTCCCACTTCCCCAGGCCCCAAATGTGCACTTTATGAAAAAGGATGTCCAAGTTACATGAATTGATATGAAAATCGGTTCAGCTTTAAATGTTTTCAGGAAATATGAAATCACAATCAATACCACTACTCATCCACCAAAAAAAAGTCTAAAGTCTAAAAATTTACCCAACTGTTGATGAGGCTGTGAAGCAACTGGGACCTTCACACATTGTTAGCAGTAATATAACCTGACCTATGCAACTGGGATATTATTTAGCACTACCAACTAAATCTAAATATGCCTACCATGTGACCCAAATTCTACTAGGGTTATAGCAAACAGAGATGAATGCTTCTGTCTCCAGAAGTTCATGCAAATGTACAAATTCACTGAGCTAAGTATGTATATAGATGTGAGAGTTGGACTGTGAAGAAGCCTGAGCGCTGAAGAATCGATGCTTTTGAATTGTGTGGTGTTGGAGAAGACTCTTGAGAGACCCCTGGACTACAAGGAGCTCCAACCAGTCCATCCTAAAGGAGATCAGTCCTGGGTCTTCATTGGAAGCACTGATGATAAAGCTGAAACTCCAATATTTTGGCCACCTCATGCAAAGAGCTGACTCACTGGAAAAGACCCTGATGCTGGGAAGGATTGGAGGCAGGAGGAGAAGGGGATGACAGAGGATGAGATGGCTGGATGGCTTCACCAACTCGATGGACTTGAGTTTGGGTAAACTCCGGGAGTTGGTGATGGACAGGGAGGCCTGGCGTGCTGTGGTTCATGGGGTCGCAAAGAGGAGGACACAACTGAGTGACTGAACTGAACTGAACTGAAGTATGTATATTAACACAATTTTGTTAATACCTCAAAATAAATGTATTTTCAGCAAAAAATGGCAGATAATTTATCTCAGCAGACCTGGCAAAATATTACTAAAGGACACTTTTGAGTCAAAAGGAAAAGCCTATCAAAGAGAAATATACAAATGTAAATAAATATGTGAATGTGAAGAGTAAAAAACTATAAATACACAGGTAAATCTAAAATGAAGAGGGACAGTATAATCATATCTTTTGGGGTTTCAAATATATTCAGAGCTAAAAGACAATAATGACCAAAAAAAAAAAAAATGGAAATGGCAAAATAATGGATTGGCCAAAGGTTCATTCAGGTTTTTTTGTGAGATGTTCCGGAAAAACCCAAACAAACTTTTGGCCACTCAGTACAAATTTACTAAGAATAGAAGCAGCAATCTCAGGAAACCAATAAAAGAAGGCACAGCTAAGAAATTAATAGAGGGGGGAAAGAATAATTTAAAATACTCAGTTAGTCCAAGAATTGAGAGAAGATAATACTAAATGTGCAAGACAAATAGAAAACAAATAAGAATAATGTAATTATATTTAAATGCCAACTGACTATACTCCAATTAAAGATAAGAAATTTATCAGATTGAATTTAAAACCAAAAACTATATTCTATTAAATGGTAAACATGTAAAGTTATAGAAAACTGAAACTAAAAAGGTGGAATAAGATATTTCATGTAGAAGACTAATAATAAGAGCTGGAATCATTCAACTAATCTCAGATGAAGTAAAGGTTAACTTTATTACTTAGAGATAACAGGTATCATTACATCCTGATAAAAGAGTTAATAACTAGGGAGATATAATAACGTTATATCTGCTATCAGTGAAAACCGAAAGAAATAAAATAAAAAAGAAAGAAGCAAATCCTCTCTCAGGAAATGAAGCAACAAGCAGGAAAAACACTAAGGATATGGGAGATTTAAACAAGATTAGTATCTTTCACCTAACTGATATTTATAGAACACCATATAGCAAATTTCAAAGATGGGCAAGCACACAGTGCATACTCCCTGACTGCTCTAGAATTAAATTATCACTTAGAAGCAGAAGCATAACTAAAACTGCACCAAGTAGAGGCTGAGAAATAAACTTCTAAAATCAAAGATTAAAAAAAAATCCACTAGAGAAATCTGTCATCACATTGGAAATTATACTGTATTTTACGAAAAACTATAATGAAAATATGACACATCAAAACTTCACTATAGCTAAAGTTGCTTAGAGGAAAAAGTATAGAAAAGAGCTAGAAATCAATGCTCTATCTCCACAAGTTAGAAAAAGAACAGCAAGTTAAAACCAAAGACAGAGAATATTTTAAGAGCAAAAACGAATGAAACAGAAAACAAATCTAGTATAGGAAAATTCAAAGGGCAAAAGTTAATTCACTGAAAAAAATAAAAGAATTGATCAACCTCAAAGCATAACAAACGAAAAAAATGAGAAGAGCAAATGACCAATACAGTAATAAATTTGAAAAATTAGGTGACGTGGATGAACCTAGCAAAACTGACACACCTGTGCAGGAAACCCACATAGTCCATTTCAATTGTTAAAAATGTATAATTCAAAACTCTCTCTCTAGGAACCTCCAGGCTCAAATGGCTTCACCAATGAAATCTTCTAAGCATTTAAGGAAGAAATAATAATCCTCTCAAACTCTTCTAGAGAACAATAAAAGAGGAAACACCTCCCTCTTTTTATGAGGCCAGTATAATCAAGATACCAAAATCTGATCAGGATGTGGTAAGAGGAAAATATCAGGCCAATTCCTGTTAAAGATCCAAAACACACACACAGATAGTAAACCAAGTCCAACAGTAAATTAAAAAGATAATATATCCCAACAAAGCTGGCTTATTTTAGAAATGCAAAGTTAGTTTCACATTTGAAAATAAATCAGTGTAACCCAACTAATTAAGGAGAAAAGCCATGTCTCAAAAGATGCTGATAAAGCACTGATTAAAATCCAACACAATTCATGATTTTAAAAGTACAATTAGCTAGGTTGCTGAGTATGAAGTCAATAAACAAAATTCAATTGTAGTTCTAACTACTAGTAAAAACAATTAGAAAATAAAACTTAACAATCTAATTAAAACAGCATGAAGAATATAACATATCTAGGAATAAGTCTGCTGAAAATGCATAAATTATCTCTACTGAATGAAAACTACAAGTAATTCATGGGTTAAATTTATAAAGCCCTAAATAAATGAAGGAACATACTATGTTCATGGATTGGTTGATTCAATATTATTAAGATGTAAATTAACTTCAAAGTAATCTCTAGTTAAGTGCAATCCTCATCAAAATTCCAGATATGTGAGTGCTGAGTATAGATGTGGATTTTTAAGAGTAAGTACAAACTGAAACATTTATTCCAAATTATATGAAGATATAAAGGGTTAACAAGAGAAGCAAAGAGAGAAGTTACAGTAAATACACTACCAGATATTAAGACTTCTCAAACTAAAGTTAATTTAAGGCAGTGTACTATTGATACAAGGAGAGACAAACAGACAAACAGAACAGTCCACATACTCAAACTTCAATAACATATAAAAAATACAAATACACTGGGAAAAAAATCCATGTAGAAAGATTTCATTCAAAATTTTAATGATTTCTGATCAATAATATCAATTACAAAAGCAAGTAAATAATATTTTAGTTAAATTCTTTCAAAGACTGTAATAAAATAGCTTACAAAACAAATATCGGATCTCTATAAAATCTTTATCTCTTACCTCTCCAAAAGCCCCTCGACCAATCACCTTTAATATTTCAAAGTCTTCTCTATGTAATCGCATCTGTTTCACTTTAGAAGTAAATGGTTTGGCTGAAACAAAAACGTAATATCAGTTATTGAAATGTGATAGAAATTAGATGTAAACAGTATTTCTTAAACATTATGATTAAGGATTAAGCTGAAGTATTTAATAGTCCCATGAAACTATACTGAGAAGAAATAGTTTTAATTTCCATGTTTCATTGATTTCTTACATATGAATTAAAATTTTGGTGGAAAACATATTTTTAAAAGCCAAATAACATACAAAATAATGCAAAGTAGCAGTGACATACAAATGAGATCAATATATTCTTATGTTAAACATTCTAACTCAATGCTAGATAATATATTCTAACACAAAGATCCAAGGAGTAAAAGAAAATATGTTGGCACCAGAGAGATTCAGCAGTTCTCACACAGTAAATTAAAATTTCTGCCACGTCCATTCATTCTTCTTTTAACATGCCTTTAGCAAGAGCTGATATTATACAAAGCATGGTGACAATTACTGGAGTTTTAAACAAATATAATTACAATATAGCACCTTCATTCAAGAACTTCACAGTCTTTCTGAAAGACTGTTTACACAGTATGTAAACACATAACATAATAATGTGATCAAAGTTTCTAACAGAGACGGACACAAAGCACTTCAGGGTCAGTGAGAATGGAACCCTAATTCTCTTATGTGAATACTAACGAGGGAGTAAGTTTGGACCTGGGCCTTGAGGACTAAGTAAACTTTGCTACTTTACCTATTTGTACTGTAGATATTCCCAGCAAAGTGAAAGTGAAGTCATTCAGTCGTGTCCAACCCTTTGAGACCCCATGGACTGTAGCCCGCCAGGCTTCTCCGTCCATGGGATTCTCCAGGCAAGAAAACTAGAGTAGGTTGCCATTCCTTCTCCAGGGGATCTTCCCAACCCAGGAACTGAACCCAGGTCTCCCACATTGCAGACAGATGCTTTACCCTCTGAGCCACCAGGGAAGCCCCATTCCCAGGAAATGGAGAGATATTTGCAAATTAAGGGAAGCAAGAAAGTAAAATTTGGGTGATAACGGTAAATAATTAATTGCTATAATAGAATTGTAACAGTAAAAAAGAAATCAGGGCTAGAAAATGGAAAACGGAAATGGCCTTGGATGTCATGCAAGAAACTTAAACATTATTAATTGTAGAGAATATATTGTAATTTTTTTAAAATTATAAAATAAATTATATGTTCTGCTGTCTCTGAGAGAAATTTAGACCCTTCACCTTTCCTCCCCAATGTCCCTCCTTATTCTCACACAAAAAGGAGTTAATGATTAAAAGGTCTTTATACATGGTACAGCTCTCTTCTCCTTCCTACCACGGACCAGAATGTAGAAGATTAAAGGCATGTATTTAAGCACTAGAAGAATGAAAGAAACACAGAATGTCTTACCACTTGTTTTGGTCTAAGATATTTAGCCCTAACTAGTTTAGAAAAGAGGGGTATTCCACATTGCAGAACACAGTCTATGAGAGATTTCTGCATTGGTTTAGAAGTTTCTGCAGTGGTTTAGATTTCTGCTTTAGATTGTCAGGAAAGGAAATACAGATTGAATCTCTATTTGGAATTCACATAACAGAAAAGACAAAGATCAAATAAACAGATCAAATATGAATGAAGGTATAAAGGATCTCATACTGTGAGAGAGAGATGTAAAGCCAGGCAGTTAACATTTCAATAAAATAACCAAGACATCTTAGTCTTGAAAAACCTGGACTGGACAAATGGTGACACTGTGAAATCACTCAGGGTCCTAATAGAAATAAATTATTCCAATCTGAGGACAGTTTATTTACAAATAGATTATTTACAAAGAATGGCACCCCACTCCAGTACTCTTGCCTGGGAAATCCCATGGATGGAGGAGCCTGGTAGGCTGCAGTCCATGGGGTTGCTAAGAGTCGGACACGACTGAGCGACTTCATTTTCACTTTTCACTTTCATGCATTGGAGAAGGAAATGGCAACCCACTCCAGTGTTCTTGCCTGGAGAATCCCAGGGACGGGGGGAGCCTGGTGGGCTGCCGTCTATGGGGTCGCACGGAGTCGGACACAACTGAAGTGACTTAGCAGCAGCACCACCACCAGGTGGGTTATAAGGCCATGGCAAGAAATAGTGCAATAATCTTGAGACCAGTGTCCTTCTCTTTCCCTGCTTCTACACAAGTGTATCGGAAATACTTGGCTAAAATTGGTACACACAGAATGTGTAAATTAAAAATAAAGACCTGGAGCCAGTCGGGAGACTAGTATTACTCTAGTTGTCAGCTAGAGCTGGAAAATATCACAACATAGCTTACACTACATTGAACAGTTCTTTGTTTCTTCTACTTCCCTTTATAACCCTGTCCCCTTCAAGATTTCCAAATATCTTCATCCAAGCAGAGGATACGTTCTATACCTCTGTTTCATTCTGACCCTAAATCCAAAGACAGCAGATTCAACACAGACAACTATGGTTAAAGAATAATTCTATATATGCCTTCCTCTGGGTAACACTAACTAAAAGGTTAGAAATCTAAGTATTTTAATCCTCTAAAACACTATCATAAAACAGGAAAAGAAACTTTTTTTAAAAACTAAAGTATCTGAAATACAATTCAGGTAAGCAAATGGTTGCTGAAACAATCTTTAGCAAAGGTACAAAGAGTAAGCAGTAGTATGTCAAAAAATAAATGATATTATCTTTGCATGCAACAGTGTACATTCTGCAAGCACCAAGCAAATGAGTAGTTAAATCATATATGATTAAGGATTCAGTCAGATATCCACATTTTATGGCACCTTGTAGTATTATTGACAACATGAATTAAAAGAATAATTCTTTCCATTCTTTATTTCCTGGAAACTAGCAAAAATATCATTTCTTTGATACAACAAAACGATTCTATTTACAGACATTCAAAAATGAGTTTCACAAATTTCCTCAGAAGTCTCATAGTTTACCAATATTTATTCACTCAAAAAGGATCTCTGAATACTCACTATAGGCCGAGCATTTTATAAGATGTAAGAGGTATAAAGATAAATAAAATAGCGCTTTGTTCTCAAGTAAACAAACTATGCAATAAGTGTTACTCTCCCATTTTTTCAATGTGTTGAATGCAAATGGCTAATAAAATTATGTTCACAATACAAGAAGTAGAGAAATGCAAATAAACTTAGTAATATTCTATTATTTAACAACCAAATATGCCAAAAATAAAAGAATCTGAAACCACCAGGATTGTTTGTCTAGTTTCAGCTTGCAAACTCTCAGTTGTGGCATGTGGAATCATGCTCCCTGACCAGGGATTGAACTTCGGACCCCTGTATTGGGAGGCCAGAGTCTTAGCCACCGGGCCACCAGGGAAGTTGCTGTAATGTATTTAAGGAAAAAAAAAAAAAAGAAAGAAATTGGTTTGCTTTCATTTTACTTAGGTATTTTACATCTGTGGCTATAAACAATGTTGGCTTACCATTATATTTTTTTCCCTACTATCTTGATCTGATTTAGTACCAATGATAAACCAGCCTCATGTAATAGGTTGAGTAGCTTCTTCTCCCCTTCTCTAAAATGAAATAATTCCAGGTTGTTCAAAGATCTTACTGTAAAAAACAAAACTAAAGAAGTTTTAGAAGACAAAGGAGACTATGTACGGTCTGCTAAACCTTGCTAGTGAAACATCTTATATGCATCGTTATGTTGTACTTTTGATATTCTGATTTCTTTCAGACTGTCATTTTCATTTTTCTATTTCTACCTGTGACAACTGTATTAATTATATTCTTCTAAGAAATTATACACTGTATTGAAACTTTCACAAATTTACTGGAATAGGGTGACAAAATACTCTTTTCTTTATAAAACCCTACTGTACCTGGGCTTCCCTGGTGGCTCAGTGGTAAAAAAAAAAAAAAACTGCCTGCCAATGCAGGAGACACGGGTTCGATCTCCAATCCAGGAAGATCTCACATTCCACAGAGCAACTAATGCTGTGCAACACAACTATTGAGCCTGCGCTCTACAGTCTGCACACCACAGTAATGAGTCCATGCGCTGCAACTATGGAAGTTCACATGTCCTAGAGCCTGTGCTCCACAACAAGAGAAGCCACCACCACGAGAAACCCATGCACTGAAACTAGAGAGTAGCCTCCACTTGCCACAACTGGAGAAAAGCCTGAATAGCCACAAAGACCCAGCACAGTCAAAAATAAATTTTTTTTTAAATTAATAAACCCCACTATAAGAAGGCTTGGAGAAGGCACTGGCACCCCACTCTAGTACTCTTGCCTGGAAAATCCCATGGATGGAGGAGCCTGGTAGGCTGCAGTCCATGCTAAGGGTCGGACACAACTGAGCGACTTCCCTTTCACTTTTCACTTTCATGCACTGGAGAAGGAAATGGCAACCCACTCCAGTGTTCTTGCCTGGAGAATCCCAGGGACGGGGGAGCCTCGTGGGCTGCCATCTATGGGGTCACACAGAGTTGGACACGACTGAAGTGACTTAGCAGCATATGAAGGTTTGATCCCTTTTTAGTTACTAGTATGTATGTTCAAGTCTATATTCATTACTTTCTTTACCAATATTGCTGGAAGTTTCCATATTTTGTAAGCATTTTTCCAAATGGACAATATTTACATGTGATCATCCTTTCTAAAATTCTGTTTTAGTAGATTCTTAACTAAATTTACATAAAATTTCAGAAAAAGTAAATAGAGGCTAATATTAACCATCTGTCCTCACCCCCCAAATCAATACAGAGATAAAAATTAAACAAAAGAGATACCAGGTAGGGAGGCACTAGTGGAGTAGAGATTTAAAGGAGTCATACCTAAGGATTAAAAAAAAAAAAAAAAACAGCTGAACTTAACCAGGACATAATAAGTCTAAACATGTATATACTCAATAACATGACCTCAAAATATGTAAAGCCAAACTGACAGACATAAAAGAACAAACTCACCTTCCTAAAGGGGGATTTAACTCTCTCTCAGTAACTGATAGCTCAAGCAGACCAAAAAAGTTTTACTGTACTTTGAGTGTACTAAGTGGCATATATATAACACTCCACCTAAGAGCTGGAGGATTAATTTTCAAACACACAATGAACCTCTACAAATTTATATAATATGCAAAACATAAAACTATTTCTGACAAAAATTCAAATTATTGGGAACATAAAAGCAAAATTCTATGAATAATATGAAATAAGCACAATTACAAATCAATAACAAAAATACCACAAGGAAAATCCATAAGCTCTGAAATCCAAAAATAATTTTGAAGAAGAAACTAATTAGGTAACTAGAAAATATTCAGAACTACTTAATAATAAAAACACTACATATCAAAACTTCTAAATATAGCTGCGATGGGAAAGTGCTCAGTATTTATAATAGGAAAGAAGGAAAGCTGAAATTTAAGATGTTAAAAACACAACACAAAAGGTCAGACCAAGAGAATAAAATCAAATTAGAAGGAAGAAAACAAAAATATAAAGAAGAAAAAAATAAAATTAATTTGAAAATAAGCATAAAAAAGAAAGGCTCAACAAGGCCAAAGGACAAATCACTGAACACAGTAAAATAAAAACATAAGAAAGGGAAAAAAATAGGACAGTATAGAAAAGTCAACACTGGAAATGAGAAATCAGAGAAAACTACAGATGCTACTGATATTAGATAGTAAGAGAATGTCATAAACAACTCAGGGCATAAATTGGAAAATGAAGTGAACAAGTTACTAAAAAGAGCAAATGATAAAAATTGAAAATATGAATTGTTCAACAAGTAACTGAATCAATAGTTTAAAATCTTTCACACATAAAATACCAATCCTGAATCGCTTTACAAGCGAATTCAACCAAACATATAAGAGATAATTCCCACAGTAAAACAGATTTTTGAAACAATAAACAAAGAGGAGAAGCTATACAATTCATGTAATCCTAACCCCATGCCAAAAGTACAGTCTTATTCATGAACATTCATGAGGACGAGATGGCTGGACTGCATCACCAACTTGATGGACATGAGTTTGAGCAAGCTCTGGGAGTTGGTGCTGGACAGAGAAGCCTGGCATGCTGCACTTCATGGGGTCGCAAACAGTTGGACATAGGGAGGCCTGGCGTGCTGCGATTCAGGGGGTCACAAACAGTTGGACACGACTGAGCGACTGAACTGAACTGAGTGACTGAACTGAACTGATTCACAAACATAGATGCAAAAAGTCTCAACAAATTATCCAACTAAATGAATCAAGCAATGTATAAATAACATAACATAATGTGACCAGGTTGGGCTTATACCAAGCATGCAAGGAATCTATAATATTAGAAAATTGACTAGCATAATTTATCACATAAAGAGATTTAAGAAAAATTAATGTATCAATAAATATATTTATACAAACACATTTCAATTAAACAACCATTCATGCAACTTTAAAAACCACATTTATAGCAAATGAGGAATAAAAGGAAATTCCTATGGCCTGATAAATGACAGCAAAAATAGCAGCAGTTGCAAACAGCATATATAACTTACAGGTAAAATGTTAAAAACTGTTCTCTTTAAAATTAGGAAATATGGCTTTCCTGGTGACTTGCTGGTAAAGAACCACCTGCTACTGCAGGGGACATGGGTTCAATCCCTGATTCATGAAGATCCTACATGCCATGGAGCAACTAGGTTCATGCAGCTGTTGAGTCTGTGCTCCAGAGCCCAGAAGCCACAACTACTAAGCCCACATGCCACAAATACTGCAGCCCATGCGCCTTCAAGCCTGTGTTCTGCAACAAGAGAAACCACTGCAATGAGAAGCCCACACACCACAACCTCAGAGAAGCCCCTGCTTGCCACAACTAGAAAAAAGCTTGCACAGCGATGAAAACTCAGCAGTCAAATATAAATAAATAAAATTATAAAATTAGGAAATAAAGGATGACTTCCACTAAAATAATTATTATCAGTTTTATTTAAACATTGTAATAGTGGTCCAAGTCAGTGTAGTAAGAAATAACAGACAAAAAGATTGAGAAAACTGTTACAATCTGCAGATTGTGTGATTTATCTATATCAGTCAGTTCAGTCGCTCAGGTGTGTCTGAATCTTTGCAACTCCATGGACTGAAGCACGCCAGGCTTACCTGTCCATCTTCAACTCCTACAGCTTGTTCAAACTCATGTCCATTGAGTCGGTGATGTCATCCAACCATCTCATCCTCTGTCGACCCCTTCTCCTGCCCTCAATCTTTCCCAGCATCAGGGTCTTTACCAATGAGTCAGCTCTTTACATCAGGTGGCCAAAGTACTGGAGTTTCAGCTTCAACATCAGTCCCAATGAATGTTCAGGACTGATTTCCTTTAGGATTGAGGGGTTTGGATCTCCTTGCAGTCCAAGGGACTTTCACAAGTCTTCTCCAACATCACAGTTCAAAAGCATCAATTCTTTGGCACTCAACTTTCTTTATAGTCCAACTCTCACATCCATACATGACTACTGGAAAATCCGTAGCTTGGACTAGATAGATCTTTGTCAGCAAAGTAATGTCTCTGCTTTTTAATATGCTGTCTAGGTTGGCCATAGCTTTTCTTCCACGGAGGAAGCATCTTTTAATTTGATGGCTGCAGTCACCATCTGCAGTGATACTGGAGCCCAAGAAAATAATGTCTCTCACTGTTTCCATTGTTTCCCCATCTATTTGCCATGACATGATAAAAGCAGATGCCATGATCTTAGTTTTTTGAATGTTGAGCTTTAAGTCAGCTTTTTCACTCTCCTCTTTCACTTTCATCAAGTCTTTTTAGTTCTTCTTTGCTTTCTGCCATAATGGTGGCATCATCTGTACATTTGAGGTTACTGATATTTCTCCTGGCAATCTTAATTCAGGTTGTGCTTCGTCCTGCCCAGCATTTCACATGTAGTACTCTTGCATATAAGTTATATAAGCAGGGTGACAATAGACAGACATGACGTACTCCTTACCCAATTTGGAACCAGTCTGATGCTCCATATACAGTTCTAATTGTTGCTTCTTAACTTGATACAGACTTCTCAGGAAGCAGGTAAGGTGATCTGGTATTCCCATCTCTTTAAGAATTGTCCACAGTTGTTGTGATCCACACAGTCAAAGGCTTTGGCGAGATGTTTTTCTGGAACTCTCTTGCTTTTTCAATGATCCAACAGATGTGGAAAATTTGATCTTTGGTTCCTCTGCCTTTTCTAAATCCAGCTTGAACATCTGGAAGTTCACGCTTCATGTATCGTTGAAGCCTGGCTTGGAGAATTTTGAGCATTACTTTACATAGATCAAAAAAAAAAAAAATCAGTATGAGTCATTAATATTAATGACTGAGTCAAGTAAGATGCTGGACAGAAACAATATTCACAAGTCAACTTCATTCCTATACCTCAAAAAAAGCTTCTGAAAAATCATCTAGAAAGATATCCAAAATAGCACTTTATTTATTTACAATATTATAGTAGTTTCAGGTGTAGAGCATAGTGATTCACTTTTTTTATAGGTTTTACTCCATTAAAAGTTATTATAAGATAAAGCCTGCNATATTCACAAGTCAACTTCATTCCTATACCTCAAAAAAAGCTTCTGAAAAATCATCTAGAAAGATATCCAAAATAGCACTTTATTTATTTACAATATTATAGTAGTTTCAGGTGTAGAGCATAGTGATTCACTTTTTTTATAGGTTTTACTCCATTAAAAGTTATTATAAGATAAAGCCTGCAATTAACTGTTCAGTTCAGTTCAGTCACTCAGTCGTGTCCAACTCTTTGCCGCCCCATGAATCGCAGCATGCCAGGCCTCTCGGTCCATCATCAACTCCCAGAAATCACTCAGACTCACGCCCATTGAGTCAGTGATGCCATCCAGCCATCTCATCCTCTGTCATCCCCTTCTCCTCCTGATCCTGATCCCTCCCAGCATCAGAGTCTTTTCCAATGAGTCACTATTCGCATGAGGTGACCAAAGTACTGGAGTTTCAGCTTCAGCATCAGTCCTTCCAAAGAAATCCCAGGGTTGATCTTCAGAATGGACTGGTTGGATCCCCTTGCAGTCCAAGGGACTCTCAAGAGTCTTCTCCAACACCACAGTACAAAAGCATCAATTCTTCAGCGCTCAGCTTTCTTCACAGTCCAACTCTCACATCCATACATGACCACTGGAAAAACCATAGCCCTGACTAGACGGACCTTTGTTGGCAAAGTAATGTCTCTGCTTTTGAATATGCTATCTAGGTTGGTCATAACTTTTCTTCCAAGGAGTGTCTTTTAATTTCATGGCTGCAATCACCATCTGCAGTGATTCTGGAGCCCCCAAAAATAAAGTCTGACACTGTTTCCACTGTTTCCCCGTCTGTTTCCCACTATACAATATATCCTTACTGTTTATCTACTTTATACACAGCAATTTCTTTTAATCCCATATCCTTAATTTACTCCTCCTTTCTTCCC